>JAQPZY010001123.1:432500-817500 GCA_029931535.1 Margaritifera margaritifera | reverse complement strand
AGAGAGAGAGAGAGAGAGTCCTTACATAAGTAAGATAATTTTGGTGCATCTGAACTTATAACTAATGATCTGGATTTCGTCCAAAAAATATAAAAAGAAAAATTTTAAAAAGGGGAAATAGACAAGGAACTTAATTAGTCAAGTAATAATACCCTTGAGTGTTGTCTGGTGGGAATATTTTCGAGCAGAAGGCGAGAGCACAATACTTCACCAGTAAACACTGGAAGAGGATAGTTTCTAAGGAAGAAGTCGATAATTGATCTAGTATTTAACATGACGTAATGTTACGTCATATGACGTTGGCGCGTGGCAATAGTGCCCGCTAGAACAGGTGTAATGGTCATAGCATGTAGAGTATCCCAAAGTCCCAGGAAAATGCGTACTGTCCTAAAATAAATCCCTGTAGTTTAGCCAATCGGAATTCGAGAATTTATCAAATGATGTATTAAAGGTCAACATTCCTTTGTATTTACACGATTCTGTCTTAATTTGAAAGCTTTCTTCAGCTATGTGCATGTCACGTTGCTTGTATTATCCGGAAGAATCTAGCTCAATCATATCTGTGCACTAATTCTTCTTTTCTTCAAATGGATTCCCCAGTGGGTATTTTAATTTAAAGTCACTGATATTTTGAAATAGAAACCACGAGTTAATTATGACTTTCCAGCAGGCGTAAATATTACACGAAAGACCCTGTTATAATGAGTCAATTCATATTCCCTATGAGAATTACCTGCTGTTATCACTTAAACTTTGAAGAATGAAGTCCTTTAATTAGTGTACAGGAATATTAAGGTGTCATGTAATGGAATGGTGTAAATGAAATAGCAATTTAACAGATAAAAATCGCAAGCTGATGTTTTACTATTTTGAAGTGAAAATGTCAAACGTTTCTACAAGTTATACTGGGATGTAATTTTAAGATAAAATTATCGGCTGTTAATGCGCCCCATTCTGTAACATATGCCCAGTTATTTATTTACTTTCAGAAATTACGCGTAATAGGGGAGTCATACTGTGTTCATGTTTTCATAAGAGAATAATAAAAGCATATAATAAATGTAGTAGTATTTTCAAAACTATAATATTTTACGTAAATTGTTTAAATGTAAAAACTGTCCGTGAATTATTCTGCCATATCATATTCAGTCACATTGATCTTTCCTATGATTGTTTTATGAAATTTTCTGTAGCAAAGCTGTACATAGTTACCGTCAATAAATATTCGCAACACCTACATATCTTCTGTATGGAAACACACACACACACCATTTTCTTGCAATGAAGAAAAAAGAAGAGTTCCTAATGCATTTTCTATGGTCTATATCAAAAGTTGCATCATTGAAATAATCGTATGAAGATTGTAAAATTTAACACACTTAAATTGTATTTTTACTGCTGAGAATGATAGAATAGATTCTGATTTGTATTGATCCTTTGATATATGAGATATGGAATCATCTGAGAAAACTGTAAACCATAGATCGTCTACCACTAATCCTTGCATAAAACGACACAAAGAATACAACCTTGGACCTAAGAAGTGCAAAGTGAGTGGCTGACTCAATCCCTGTATTGTATCTACTCCGACTCCAGATGTTTGGTATCGCTTCCTGTTTCATAAGGTCGCTATTTCTATCTATAGTCTAGTGTACGGTATGGTAAATTAAAAATTAAACCATCTGGTTGTTCATGTACCAAACCGTACACAATACAGATGCAAATAGTGAACTGACGAAACCGGAGTCGGAGAAAATACAATACAGTTTAAATGTGCTATGATAAACCAACATGTATAGTCCCTGATGTAAGAGAACATTGTTAATTTTATACACTAGAGAACCTGAAATACACAGATGAATATGCAAAATAGGAAACAACGGCCAACATGCTTCACAAGAATCTGAAGAAAAAATATTCTAGTATATTACATACATTACATTTGGTATTGATGTAATGCTGTCCAGTATAGTACATACATTACATTTGGTATTGATGTAATGCTGCTCACTATATTACATGCTTTACATTTGGTATCGATGTAATGCTGTCCAGTATATTACAAGCTTTACATTTGGTATCGACGTAATGCTGCTCAGTATATTACATGCATTACATTTGGTATCGACGTAATGCTGCTCAGTATATTACATGCTTTACATTTGGTGTTGATGTAATGCTGTCCAGTATATTACATGCATGACATTTGGTATTGACATAATGCTGTCCAGTATATTACATGCATTATATTTGGTATCGACGTAATGATGTCCAGTATATTGCATGCATTACATTTGGTATTGATGTAATGCTGTTAATTAACTCCGCTAATAACTTATGCTTATTAAACTTAACCACACATGGAAAGCTCGTATGTGGCTACACGAGAAATGGTTTAATCCAGTTGGATACAGTTACACTGCGCTTGAAAAACCTATGTAAACCGTATCAGCAAGCAATCTGAAAAATACTTAAGTAAGCCATAATATTCGGGTATTCTCTTCTTTTGTTTTATAGTCAAATGTAGTATAGTTTTCACTTCAAGAATAAAGCACTGAAATATGCTGAAAACTTGCATATTCAGTGTTCGAGCGAAATACACATTGATTTAGTTATCGAAATGGACTGTAGTAGATATCAAATGGGTCTTTAGCTGGAGAGGGGGGCGGGGCATCGGTTAGCCTGCTGGGGGGCTAGCACCGGTAATCCGGGGGTGGGGTGAGGGGCAGCGGTCAGCAGGTAAATGAAAAAAAGCACTGGGTTGTTCGGCCGGCCGAGCCCTCCCTCCCCCTCCACCTCTGGGAGGTCAGAGCAAAACGGTGATTGAACTCCATTTTTTAATAATTACTATTTTTACCAATTAGAGATATTGTAGTGTTTTGTATGACTTAACTAAGCCGCTTTAATAGCAGCGTGGTGAAAATATTTGTTAAAAAAAATACGTGTGTCTGGTTAATGAATGGAAGGACAGATATGTGCGGCCACTCGTGTGCTGTAAAAGTATGTGGCAGGCATGCAGCAGCTCTGAAAAGGGACAAGGATGCCAATAATATGTCGGATTGCAGGGCACGGCCACTATGCATGCGATGAGGAGGAAATGCTCTTGCAATGTGCGGTTTGACAATAGAGAAAAGAGTGAAGAAGCAGTTTTAGCTTGTGATGATTGAACTAAACAGGTTTTCATCTTTCAATTTAGACAAAACGTAGTGTGTTGCAAAGTTTGTGACAATAGAGAGACGAGCAGCTTGTGATAATTGAACTAAAAAGGTTTTTAACTTTTGACAAGTTTGAGCGCAGTTTCAAAAAAATGGAAAAGTGGCATTTACCCGCTACGCATTAGCGAGGAATTGCAGAACGCAAGGCAGCATACGATATATCTCTTGATGCTTACTTGCGAAACGCAGAGCACAAGTGTGCGGAACAGAGCTACTATGTCTGGATACAGAACCTTGGTCGCCTAGTGTACAAGCATAGCGGCCACAAGAAAAAAAAGAACGTCTGCTGCCGGTGTCTCCACGTCTTCAGCCGTACCAATCTATTGGAAGCCCACACGAAAGACTGCCGAGGTAAAGTCGTAAAGCCCCAGCGCGTTTCCTTACCGGAGCCAGGAAAGAACATGCCAGATTTTCAAAACCACCACCGCCAGATGTTCCATACAGCATTTATGCGGATTTCGAAGTACTGCCAGTGGAGGGCCCTGCTAGCAATCCGGATAAAAGATGCACGCCGAGAACTGCTGACCTGGCCCCATGTAGCTTCTATTACATAGTCGTCCGCGCTGTGACGGCGTCTCCAAGGAGCCGTCGTCACTTTTCATCCAGTGCATCGAGCGTGAGTTGAGGAAATCCAATAGGTGTTTCTAAAATCAGCTAAGATTTTTTAGTGGATGGAGACGACCGTAACGCTTTCCAGAAAGCCACAGACTGCTACAAGACAAGACACTCACTCATGGAGCAAGTATCGCGGCGCAGCCCACAAACATGTAACCTCCAGATGCAGATTTATGCAGAGAAAACGAACGTACTAGTTGTGCTACATAACCTGCGCGGCTACGACGGGCACCTTATCATGGAGGCTATCGGAACAGCCTCGTCTGAAAAAATTAAAGCAATCTCAAACAACATGACGTTCTCACTAGGGCAACTAGAGTTTATTGACAGTCTCCAGTTTGTGTACAGCAACCTGGAAAAGCTGGTAGTTAACCTACTGAAAGAAGCATTCCACGTCACAGTAAGTAAGGTACACGGCGCTTGGCACTGGCATCGAGCTACTTACAGGCAAAGGCGTTTACCCATACGAATACACGGAGAGCTTGGAGCTCTTCAAAGAAACACAGCTTCCGCTAATAGAGGCCTTTTACAGACAAATAAGCCGCACCAGTATATCTCATAAGATTATGAGCATGCGCAGAGCGTATGGAAGACATCTGGCTGTCAAAATACACGACATATACCTAAAGACTGCGTGCTTCTACTGGCGAACTTGTTGAGGTATTCCCCGACATATCGTTAAGAAACTACGGCCTCGACACGGCCAACCACTACAGTGCAGCCGGAATAAGCTTAGACGCCCTCGTGAAGTTTCCAGGTGCAAAGATCGAGCTGCTGACAGACATGAACATCTACCTATTTTTTTTAGAAAGGCATCCGTGGCGGAATTTCGATGGTAAGCAGGCGACATGCAAAAGCGAACAACTGGATAACCTACCTTTATACTAACTACATCTATGAATGGGCCATGATGCAGAGCATACCAACTGGCAGCTTCAAGTGGGTTAACCAGCTTGCACTTGAAATCATTTGCACTCTGACCTGCGAACTAAGGCGAAGTCGGAGTTTGAGAAAGACTTCATCAAGTTGAACTCTATCTTTGGGAAGTTTTTGGAAAATCTATGGAAGCGGATTCGGGTGGATCTTGTGAGGACTGAGAGCGAGGAAGACAAGCTGCGCCGCCTGATTGCCGACCCAGCCTTTCAGTTGGGGAAAATCTGTGATGGCAACCTTGTTGTTCAACATTCCGCAAAGGCTAGCCGGAAGCTCAACTTCCTCATCTTTACGGGGCAGGCAATCCTCGACCTAAGCAAACACTTTATGTACGACTTCTACTACAATCAAATGAGAGAGCGTTACGGCGATAAGGCTCACCTGCTGTACAATGACACTGAGAGTCTGGTGATGAGCGTCGAGATCGAAGATGTCTACAGCGATATGGTCGAAGATGCTGACCTCTACGACATGACTGACTACCCCAAAAAGTAGCCACTCTACAGCACAACGAATATAAATGTCGTAGGCAAGTTGAAGGATCAGTGCTCGGGAAAGCCCATCGCCAAGTTCGTCAGTCTTCGCCACAAGATGTGCTCCAAATTAGTCAAAACAAATGGGGACAGCACAGAGATACATAAGGCCAAAGGCATCTTGAGGACAGTCGTAACATTAGGCACCATCTCTACCTCGAGTGCCTTCGAGACACAAAATTAGTTTCGACACTCACTGATCGCCATCCGAAGCGACCACTACCAAATGGGGGGGGGGGGGGGGGGTACCGCATCAACAAGATAAGCCTAAGTGCGCTGGACACCAAAAAGTTGGTTGTGCCAGACGGTATTAAGACGCGGCCATACAACCACTATCGTACAAGACACGAGCAACACACCTGGGCGGAGGAGTACCTCAACGAACTCTTGACCGGATAAGAATGTCCTTAGACTGTAGCTGAGTGCCTTCAGGCGCAATCTGTAGTTCCTCACAAACGAAGCCTCTACGCGAAGAAACACACCCGAAAGATGGTATATAGACGGCTAGCCTGGGATGTCAAACCTGTCAGCCAGGTGGAACTTCTTGAGCGACCACAGAGGGTCGGTTGCGAGGCGTTGCCCGCCTTCCAGTTCTCCCAGCGTATATAGGTACCACACCAATGTATCTGAGCGAAGGCGTTGCTCTTTCAGACCTGGGCGTACTGGTGCTCAAAGAACACCTCGGCTAGAGTACAGTTGAACCACTCCACAATGCCACGCGAACAGTGGTAGCCGGCCTAGCTCCGCTTCACACGCACGCCGTGCTTGACCATGAGTTGCGACATTGCGACCATAAAGTCCCGGCCGGGGTCAACCTGCAGCAGCTTGGGTCAATTTAGCGGCCCCCGCTTGTATATTTGTGCCAGAGCGTCGGCTACTTTAGAAGCCTCCTTTATGTTCAATGGCTCAGCTTCCTTGTAACGGCTGAAGACGTCAACCACGGTCAGCGCATACAGCTACGTGTGTCGCTTAAACTAGTCGTGCGGCAGTAACAAGAGGTTAGGGGTTGAAACATCAAACCGCAGCCGGTGGATGTTATGTGGTGCCGGTAAGTAAATCTGCAACATGACCTGCTTCTCAAGCCACGCCATGGTAACATCTTGTGAGATTTTGGCGGCTTCTGGCAGTTTCTTGACAGCTGCCACGCCCTTCCAATAACCTCACAGGCTGTAGTATACTGCAGCAAGCTTAGTATCCATTGCGTTTTGTGGTTTATCAATTTGCCATGCTAGCAACTTTTGAGCTACAAATGAGCAGCTCGCGCTATAAACAGTACATACCACGCCAGCCATGGCGAGATACTCCAGGAAAGCATATACCCGTTTTAGCTCATCGGCAGTCCGGGAAAATCCAAGATCTCAGAGCTCATGCAGTGCGGTCACGCGGTTTTGCGGAACGCAGAGCGGCGATTACTTGGCATAGTACAACAGCCGTGCGGGCCCGTCGGTCGGATCGCCCCAGCTCTCCAGCGAGCGATCGGTAATATGTTTTCAGTCGCGAAAGCAGGGGAATTTTTCGAGGTATGCGGTGACACTAACGCCGTGCATATGTGTCTAAAGCTTCTCAGATAGTCCCATTGATATACATAGCAGCACAAAAAAACGGCAAACATTTAGATTGGTTCGCAGCGAGCTCACGGCTAAAAGGCTATACATATTTATAGACAACAAGGTCGACGGCTGCGAGCCCCCCCCCCCCCCCGACAAAAAATTTCATCTTGCTGCTCTCTAAATGGTATATATACGTCAGAAAGATTTGGCTCGTTGCCTCCAGTCACCGCGTAGTAATACTCGCGCAGTGAGACTTCGGCTTCCTTGTCATTTTTTGGGGCACGCTGCTCGTTGAGCAGCCTATCGTTTAGATAATTTATATGCTCGTTGCGCTTACATTGGTACTCGGTTTGCGCATATTGCCAAAACAATTTCGTTTTTATATCCCCCAATACGAAGATCCATGTCGCTAGGTATCATGTGAAGGCTACCGCCAATAACAAAATCTAGCTTGCTCATCGCATAATAGAGTGCGTCTTATTACTTTTGCATTGCAATTTCAAGGCTTTTGTCGTGAGTAATCTCATACTCCACGTTCGCAAGAAACTGCTTTTGAGCATCAAAGGCTGATCCCACTAGTAGTATTATTGAATTGGTTTAGCTTTGTGCAGTCAGAATTGTCCACACGTATGCCCGAATGCCCTCGTTGAGGCTCTCTAAACCAGCCCGCATAAAGCCTTGCGAGTTATCCAGCATGAATGTTGCCCATGTATTTACTGCTCCAGGTCCCTGCTGGATGTGGTCAACTGTCAGCTCGTATTGCTTTCATTTGGAGTGTAAAACCGAGTGTTTCCGGAAATTTTCTCTTGTGGGCTGGAAAATGGTAATACAAAATTCCAAGTCTGTCGTTGGGACTTTGCTTTTGGTGCCAGACCGAGTCGTATACACGTTAAACTCGCTGCAGATCTTCTCGTAACACGTCGTGTCAATCTAGTTGTCAAGCTGCTACCTCGTTTTCGTTGGAGTGGAACACCGCCTCTGGATGAGTAGCAACCTTACCTGGACGTAGAAGTGAAATATGTAAAAGCTGGATAACTGGGAAGCCATTGCAAACAGATGGTCTTTAATGCTGACGCCACAGCCTGTTGTTGCACACCAGACGACACAATTAATTGAACTAATTTTTGCCACAACCGTATGGGGCTACTATACCACTTGTCCTTCATATCCGCAGACCTAGTATCAGATGCGCATACTTATCAGCTATGTCGATAAATTTTGTCGGAAACGAAACGCCCCCTAGTACAAACGCTTTAGGATTGAAAAGCAAATAGCGCATGGCTGCTCTGTCCGTATCACTGTATTTAAAGACGCCGCCGGCGCTATTACTAAGGTGAAATGTTCGTGGCAATACCATCGCTCCGTCGTTCTGACAATGTATGTTGTATTGAATAATCCTCTAGTTGAGCCGGTAGCTCTAGAACAGGCGATAGGCACTTATCCTGCTGCCCATGTAGGGCTCAGAGATTTCATTCAGGCTAGGATGGTACAGCGTTTCGGCTGCGGTTAGTAACAACACGTTTGTTTTGAGCCCGACGGTAAACATCACCGTTACCGATGGATATTACAGAATGGATACGCTCGAAAAAGTAATGCAGGCTGGTTTACCTGGAATAAGTGCGAACTACAACGCGGCGACCGGGCTGTCAGCTAACTGACCCAAACTCGCTAGCTCCAATTTTTGGATTCACATTATCCGGGTTTTACGGAGCTAGCACACACACAGCACCCAATGACCCAGCGTTTATCAATGTCCCACGGCTTTACGTCCATCTCGATCAGAAAAACACTATAAGTATTTTTGATGGAAAAAAGCAGTACCCTGCTGCAAGTCATTCCTATGTATGGTATGTCCTACAGGGAGACGGGTACTGTTTCCTACGGAAAACCACATTGGCTTAGACTACGTGAAGGCAGCATCCAGAAGCTCTCGATACGCATCTTAGACAAAGGACAATTGCCAGTTAATATGCTGTTGTGCACTATCAACCCTGAGATTAAAAATAACGCTTGCACACTATGAGTCTACATGGTCCGTGCTCCTTTATTAGCCGCACTGCAAGCGCCTTTAGACCATCGCCCCTGTTTAATGCCGCCCCAGTAAATCCCACAAATACTAAAACTGGTGGTTTTACCCTCAGCAACGACAACTACACTATCACCGTCCCGAGCGCCAAATTGTACTTCATTAACCTGCATGGGAATCGTGGTAACGGAAGGTGGCCAACGCTTTCAATCTGTGTAAACGGAGTCGTACGGGCACATGATGATAGCAGTAATAAGTCACTTAATAACGTCGCATACGAAAGTTTTACAACTAGTGTTGCATCTATATTTGCCGCTGGAGATACCATCTCGTGTGCGGGACTGAACGTCAACGCACAAGTGTCGGGATTCTCAGCCACTCTAACCATCTTCGGCTTCCGCTATTAGAATTTGCGTTATACTTAGCTTAAAAGCGAGAATGCAAAGCCATGGGGGAGCAACCAGACATAGACAATGAATACGAATCATTGGTGCCACTAGACGATTCTGCAATCGGCAAAAAAGGACAGAGTATTGGAGCAGCTCGCACAACAAGTGCATGACATCGACAAGGAACACAAACCACTGGTTCAATAGTATATGTGCCTCCTTGGGGTTAACACGTACCGGTTCAGATTGGAGAGGAACGAGGATGCAAAGCAAATAGACATCGAACACTGGAACCACCCAGAACACCCTAAGCCAACATGCGAGCAGCTAGGGTTAACAGAGCATTCTCTGTGAGAACAACAGCCAAAAGTACTGAACTCGGAGAGTCTCGGGAGCAATTGTTACAAAAATAACGACGTGGCATTTGTTAGCGAAAAGTTATTGATAATTGCCAATAGCCCTTCCGTCGAGGTAAGTAGCGCCCTCTATCACTCGTCTCATTAAAGAAGAAACAGAGTTATATTTGAAAAGGACACGTTCTGTCGCATCACAGTAATCGATCAGAAAAGCTAACAGTCGCTGCACATGCGGACAGAAGGCATGGTATCTGTAACTCTTGGCGACTTTGGCGGGCATGTTGGAGACCGTGTCATTTCCAGCTCTAATGATATCAAGTAAACTGACATCTTCTTTGACATTACCGCCGTCTTGCCAATAAGCCACGGCGAGAGGTCTAAGATGCGTAGCCGTAGATGAGTTAACCCCTTCCATCAGTTAAACTTTCATATCACGCTGCTTATAGAGGAATTATAATGTCGATATATCAAAATAATCCAAGGCCCACAAGATTTTTGCGTGAAAAGGATCAGCGAGACTCAAACCTCCCTACGAACAGAGGATGAACAGCAGCTCACTCTATACAAAAAGTACAATCGCCCAGTACAATCGCGAATCGTGATCGCCTTGAGATCAAAGCTTTAAGATGTGATCTGATTTCTATAGCTGGGAATTTTATCAGCCAGCGACTATCTATAAAAGCTACAAAGCACGATGAAATTCACGTCTGGGCCAAAACAAAGCTCAACAAAATCGCAGACCATATATCTAAGGCGCTACACGACAACACTATCACAGAAGAAGAGTTCAAACTTATCCTAAATGAAATACGGGCTGCATCGCACATGGCATACACTTCGGTTGCAATCGACGAAGTTGCAAAAAGCGAGCTCGTAGCTCGCGGAAAGCCGAGTCCCGCGAGTTGCTCATGAAAAAGTTTGCAGTGGATTCATTATAAGCGGTATACGTTCCTATTCTGTGTTTTTAAACTGTCCTAGTGCTTCCCCTGAGCTAACACCAACTTCGCAGCCGCTGTATTGTTTGTTATCACGCCTTTGGCATGGGCGGTAAGCCTTCCTCTAGCTCTGTGCTGACACTTTTTAAAAATTTTAAGCTAATTGTTTTCTGTGAAAATTTTCGATTGTGACCAAAAGGACTGAAATGTAACCAAACAGAGCGAACGGCTAAACAACTATGAGGTAAGTCTGTGGGCCAAAATCCATTTAAAAAAAAAAAAATTTGAGTTTTTTTACTAAAACAAAATATACCTTGAGCATCAGCTTTAAGCAAGCCATGTGAGGTAGAGAATTACGATCAGTATGATAAAAAACAAAAACTATATGCAGAGCTGAGGCGGAAAGGTTTTACAGTTGAATCAAGACAAAACCAAGAGTCACTTATTTATAAAAGTGATTATGAGCGTGATAACAACGCGGTACTAAATCTGAGGCAAAAACGTTAGTTTAAACTTATCAGTTCATTGTTCATTGAGAAAATTAAACTTGATGACTTTCATGTACGGAGCCTGTTATTATTTATGATGAACTATTTGTGAGCACCATCTCCGAAAGAAAGTTCACAACAACAAAAAATAAATTAAAAAATGACAGCACCAACTAAAGCAAAAGCAGTCGCACACTATACCTGCTCTTGTCTCAAGGTTAGTTACGCCTGTAAAAAGCTAAAAGCCGGGCGTGGGAGGTGGGGAGCCGCATAACAACTCAGTGTTTCTTATTTGTTTCTTCTTCTTTTGTTTTCAACCTGCTGACCGCTGTCCCTCCCCTCTCAGGCTGGCCCCCTCCAACCGGCTTACCGTACCCCCTCAGCTGGCTAACCGCTGGCTCCCCATCCGGCTGACCCTCCCTACTGATGAAGCAAAAGCCCTCCCGCCCTTCCCCCTCCTGATGAAGCAAAAGGTCCATTTCACATCTACTACAGCTTACCTCAAAATCGCGTACAGAGTATTCCGAAGCTGACAATTCTGATCCACCGTGTTAGTGTTGTCATCGTTTTCTCGACCGTGCTAAACCACTTCTCGTGTATGCAGTTTACCAGGTGTCTTAACCTTCCCTTGTATTTTCTAATATATCACATTCCCTGATTATATTTAAGCGCACTCAATTGCAAGTGTTAACACGGGAATAAATATGGTGTTGTTAACCTGTACCTAAAAGCTAACTGTTCTTGACTGATAACCTGTACCTATATACCAACTGTTCCAACCTGATAATGTAGAAAATTGCAAAAATCTCTCAACATGTTTGCAAAGACATTCTTACTTCTTGCTTGAACGCAAATATTTTCCGTCAAATGAAAAAGCGTCATTACTTTCAAATACTTAACATTTATCTGTGTGCTTTACTAAGAAAATCGTCTCACCAATTTTACTTACATCAGACTGAACTGACTCTTACAAATCGCGGACAAAAATGAATTAGATCTCACGCAGAGAGAGAGAGATACAAATGTAGACAAATAAAGAAAAAGATAATCAGAATTGATATAGACTTAGATTACATGCTATGGATAAATACAATTCAGTTATGGAAAGTAATATGTAATGTCGGAGTGGAATTTAACCTCCATTTATGCAAATAATTCCATTATATTTATTGTCCGTATAAATGATTTATCTTCTTACCGAAAGTGAGACCGGACAAATGAATTTAAATTCATGGGGAAAGGGAAAATAATAAATTATATATATATATATATATATATATATATATATATATATATATATATATATATATATATATATATATATATATATATATATATATATATATATATGCGTGTAAAATCATCGGCTTCTTGAGTCGTGTGATCATAATTTACGCAGCTCACTGGCTTCACTGAGGACGCATCTCTATTATTGTTAACCTATCCTTACTTTACCCTTCCCAATAAGAGAGTCTTACGCCAGTATAATTAGTTTCGTTTGACGTGGACTGACGACTGGCACAAAAACTTAATATTCTCTACTAAGACGTGTGGGTCTGCATTGACCCAATTCTGTCCATAAA
Source organism: Margaritifera margaritifera (assembly GCA_029931535.1). Classification (NCBI taxonomy): domain Eukaryota; kingdom Metazoa; phylum Mollusca; class Bivalvia; order Unionida; family Margaritiferidae; genus Margaritifera; species Margaritifera margaritifera. The sequence goes on along the minus strand of JAQPZY010001123.1, from coordinate 804,877 downwards.
TGGCACTCTGTAAATCAGACGATATACCAATTCATTCAAAACAAACAAAAAGCTCAAAATGTCATCGTGATCATTCCACATAGTGATGATACGATACATCTCGCAATGGATACATGGATCAACTTCTTCACGGTCTTTGATATTCCGACGGGAAGCTGAATCTTATGAAAGTTAACATTATCTTGTGCCAAAGGGCCAGAAATGTAGTCATTTATATGCACAAATATTTCCAATCAACAGCAACAGAGACTCAAATTGAGTACCATAAAAGTTGATATCGTGTCTCAGAGATGCTTCTTTAAATTAGTTTCGATAACTTGCAAATCTGCTTTAGACCAGTATGGACGATTCCCAGAACATTCGTACTGACGAAATTTAACAAATATTGACAGAAATGAGAGAGCAAATCCATGCTTTTACGATCTATCAAAAATGTCTTGTATCATATACAAGGTTGCAGATGTCATCATATACAAGGTTGCATATGTCATTTATTGCACAGTTTGAGAGTTAAGTATGGAAGCTCTGGTAAATACAAAACAGACACAGCCTTAACATTACTTAAAACGGACTTGGAAAAATTGTATTTCCAACAATGCGAATTTTATCAAATTTCGTAGAAACATTTTTTTTAAGTAAAATAGCGCATATCATCAATAGCTTTCGATTGATTTCGTTTCAAAGTTCCCTATAAATTCTCAGTCACCTGACAATTCAAAATCTGGCTATTGGTAAACCCGGCAATAAAGAGGCAGAGATCACTGGAAAAGCAAATATTGTTAAGAAGGAACATTATGCGGGTGTAATTATTGGGATGCCCTTAAGGAAATCACTTCTCTGCTCGTTTGGCATATTCTTTAAAATCCCTGTTTAGAACTGAATTTTAACATAACAATTACAGAGAAGTTATACCAATGAAAACAACTGATACCATATGTTGAATAGGTGAAAAAAGATTTGATCGCACATATACACACATTTGATCCTCTGATCAGTCGCCTCCATTATATGCCCCCCCCCCCCCGCTTCCCTTACCTACACATCCGAAAAAGTATTACTTACTTGAATCAGGGATCAAGCTCTTGGAAGAAAAATGGAATAGGATCCCATTAGGTACTTCGTTGTGTACAATAAATACATTTCAGTAGCAGAAGCTCACTAATTGCAACAATTTGTGATTATGCCATCCCTTATCTGTTTATTTATTTATTTGTTTATTTATTTATTTTTATCAGTTCTGTATCGTTCTTACAGATTAAAAATTCTGAACACTTTCATGTCTGGCGACATAGACCAAGTCGGTTAGATTTTAATTAGAAAAAGAAAATGAATAGTGCTTATTTGGGTATGTACGAGGATATACAGTCGATGTCACGGTAAACATGTCATAAACTTTAAATCCTCAAGATTTATTATATGGTTAATGAGTTTTATTTATTAGCATGAAAAGCGTCTTTACCTAGAATACGGACCATCTAATTTTCGTGTGAATGTGTGTGGGAAGGGACTAGGATTTCCTTTCGAGCCGGGATTTTTTGTTTCTTTTTGTTTCTTTTTTTTTTTTCGTTTACCCTAAGATAAGTTTTTTCTTCAAATAATATAATGGATATAATTAGTTTCTTTTTGTAAAACTCAGAGCAAGAATAATTTTAGGCTATTTGGAAGGCGGAATTTTGTTTTTCTTCAAAATATCACAGCCCCCCCCCCCCCTCAGAAAATTAAATGGACGATCCTTAACTACACAAGAACTGGAAAAATGTCAACAAAATCGAAATTTCATTCGCGAGAAGATTTCTACCGAAGGTACGGTGAGCAATAGTTTCAGATCTTCCGGATCAGTTTTGGTCGAGATTTAACTTTTACTATGTTTTATCCATTACCACTAGTATGAAAGTAAAACTGACTTATTAAGTAATACGTTTTTGCATGTACAATAAAAAGGTAAACAATACTTTAGTCAAGTATTTCTGCATTCATGAGAAATCGTCACAAAAGAAGTTTCTGCCGCAAGTGTACAAAAGCGATAGAGATTCCACAATTTGTTGAAAAATCCCCAAATGTGGCCAGCCTGCATTTGCAGTGACTCAGCATTTAAGGTCCTCGTTCGTGTGCAATTATTTCACATAATTTGTCTGTAGTAACGTATGTTTGATGTAGTGACTATTAATGTGTCAAATCGTTTCGTCACAAATTAATCATTAAAAATGAAATTCCTTTTTACTGTAATTACGTCGCGAGTGAATGCAAAAATAAGTTAAAGTGCGTACACATTAATACATCAAACACAGTGTTATAGGCTGTGACTTCTCCGAGTTCAATATGTGCAGGCTGGAGCGTGAACTAATTTGTATTGGTGTCCTGAAATCTCTATCAGCACATCAGTTTCTCATGTAAATAAGTTTTAGTTTACTTGATATTAATAGTCAGGAACGTAAATTAAACAAGAAAACAGGATGTATACATATTACATACGTTTTTTCAGACTTCACTTGGAGAGAGCTTTCTAAACAACAGCTAAAATAAAGCAGAGTATGACACATTTTACATCCGGGTATTTGAAGTGATCCCTGATTCAGCTGCTATGAAAAATTGGCCTTTATCCTTCATGCAGTCACCAAAGTTTGGATCTTATTGTTCAGTACTAAGCATAATATACAATTATACATTGTTCTAAAGATATTATTGAAAGTCTTCTCTTTAAAATATTCAACACGCTTATGGAGATTAATTAAGTGACTTGAGTTTTCAATCAAAATCGTGGTGAGTATACCAGATTCAGATTAGTTTCTTTATGTACTCCTTAGCATGTAATTCCTACCGAGTACAACAAAACAAATTATCGTGAATATGGAAGTAATATGTAAAAAAGTTTCAATACTGAAACAAATTTTCACATACATTACTACTGAAACTTCAGAAGACATAACTTTCTTTCTCATTTCAAATGCAAAATACACATATTTTGCTAAATTATATAGTTTTCTTACGAAGATAATTCATCAGCTATACACATTTTATCATAGCTATTAATTTCGTTTAATACGGGATTTTCTCAGCAAATAATGCTTCCAACAAACTAGTAAAATGTGATATTCGTATACATCCTCATTTAGATCACACGGTAAACATCTCCTAACGCTTCTATACCGGTATAAAACCGAGAAATTCACCGCAACAAATGAAGCGGTCCTCGTAAGGGAGACCACAAATAACAACCAATTACGTCAAGAAAAAAAGCCTGTTTTAACAGAGATAAACCTTTTCGAAGCCAGATTTCGTTCCACGTGGCTAAATGTTGAACACTTTCTATAATTAAACAATAATGCGGACGATTATTTCACCAATCATTGGTAGTGGTGTTTTAATACAAATTGTTCTGACTAATCGAGGCAAATACTGGTAAAAGAGCAGACAGCAACGTCAAGACTATTTGCTAATACATGAGACAAATGAATCTGTCAGATGGAAATATCATCAACAGTCAATTGTATGGTAACATCTCAATATTTATGTAGATTAAGAGTATACAAGATTATTGATGTCTACTTACCTTGACATTTGTTAGTATCCGCGCTATGTCACGACAGTGCACTGGTCCACTACTCAACTTTGGCAAGTGTAGGTAAAAGCATGGCCATCAGTCCTAACTTAAAGAAGAAAATAGCTTGGAGACATATGTTTATTAACACACGTTGCATGTTATCATCGCACAGTGTACCGTATATATATATATATATATATATATATATATATATATATATATATATATATATATATATATATATATATATATATATATATATATATATATGTAGATATGCAGAACAATATTGTGAAAAAGGATCTGATTTACCGCCACATGGTACATCGGCATATGTTGTTCTACCAAGATCATTCGATATATAATGACAGTGAAAAAGATGGCCACTAGGATTCAGTGACAATCAAATACCCGTCATTGACCTTAAATATTAGAAAAATATCCGTTAACTATGTTTAATCACTCTATATACATTGACAAGTGCTTGCACACTTCACTCGTCCATCCGATTCCGCTTATTCGACTATAGTCATAACGGAATGTTACGAATGAAAGCGTTTATATTTTTCATTCTCTCTCTCTCTCTCTCTCTCTCTCTCTCTCTCTCTCTCTATATATATATATATATATATATATATATATATATATATATATATATATATATATATATATGTATATGTATAGAATGACTCAAAAATTGATAACGGCGCAAATACAAAAGTTTCCTAACGTTTCGAGCTAAACAAGCTCTTCGTCAGGCGAAGAAACAATTTACATCCACAAAACAAACACTAAACACAAAACACAAGAAGAATTCTTGACTCATACATGTTAAATGACGGGGAAATAAACAAAAAACGATAAACAATAGAAGAAAGAAAGAAGACAAAATTTAAAAAACGGTCTAAAACGGGTAAACTACACATCTGTGTTATGCTGCCATCAGCCCAACGAAGTTGTGTAAAAAAAAAAAAAAAAGAAGTGTTTATCGTGCGTATCACGCAAAGGACCAAAGTGTTTTGACCTAATACCAGGGTTAGCTCTAAGGACTGACACCATGCGCGGCTCTAAATCAACGTCATCATCAAAATGTGCAAAGGAAATTATATCCCGGTAAAGTTATTCATCGAGGTACTAAGGAAGTATGTCAAGAGCATGGCATAGCGCGATAATGGACAGGAGCTCAAATAATAATAAGAAGAAGAAGAAGAAGAAAAGAAGAAGAATAAGAAGAAGAATAAGAAAAAGAAAAAGAAGAAGAAGAAGAATACCAATAAAACATGTAAAGAGTTACGGAATATTTACTTGGGTAAATATTATCGCAAAAAATGTGTATGTCTCGTAAACTGCTTCCTGTCGGTAGTTTTGATAAGATTGTGATAGGAAGATTTTACTTTTTCGTTCAGGCAGAACTCCCCATGAGTTTTCAATTGAAGGATCCAATATCGTTCCCTACGTGTGCGTTCTATATCGGTCCATCCCAGGTTAGAATCAATCAGTAGCATCTCAAGGGTCTCGACTGAATGAGTTTCGCTTTGATTTTGTTGCCAGTGTGGCTCTTGTGGTTATTTATTCGTTTTCTGAAATCAACGTTTTCACCAACACATTGAGTGCCACAGATCTTGCATGTTAGAAAATAGATTATATATATATATATATATATATATATATATATATATATATATATATATATATATATATATATATATATATATATGCAACTATTTGTTTGCCCAACCAAACACTTCTGAGATCGGCAAACAAAAGTGATATTTCCTTTCAGTCAAGAAGTCAGCAAAAGGCCTTTATGAAGTGCTTCAATGATCATTTGTCACATTTGAAGGGGACCCGGTGTGGTAAAAGGCGCTCGCCTTTAAAGACCACTCACACATCTAATCTCTGTCCGCGTGAGTTCGAATCTCAGCTCGACCAACGTGGGAATGTGAGAAAACACACCAGTAACTTCCCGTGGGTCGGTGGTTCTTCCCGGGTTCTTCCTCCGCCAAATATATTGTCTATTCTATCATGCAGGGCCGGTTTAACCACTAGGAAAACTCGGCGGTCGCTTAGGGGGCGGCAAAAAACTGAATTAATACAAAATGAAAGAGAAATAGCGTAAAATAGAATATAATAAGCGTCTATAAATAGAAAGAGTAAAACAGAAGGAAAGAATAAATGTACAATATTACATTTTCGAAAGTTAACGGGGGGGGGGGGGGCGCAAGGCCGAAGGTTCGCCTAGCACGCACTAATACCCTTGCGCTTGCCCTGCTATCATGTACTGGAAAATGAAGTTAAATCCATCAAAACCAAACCCACATGTGAAACGAAGAAGCTTCACTGCTACTTCAACGTATATGAGAATCGGAAAGTTTATTTTCCATGTCATATCGTATTTAATTGTTTCATGAGAATGTGTAAATCGTTTGCCTCATTTTTTAATAAAAATGTTTACATACACTGTATTTGAAACCAAATTATGCAATCACTATTCTAACAATGAGTGCATTACGGTATCAAAATGAAAAGTGATCTTCCTCCAATAACCTGGATAGTATTGATTGGGTTATACACGGTGAAGTGTGTTAATGGTTTAAATGTAGATTGCGATCTGAACAACGTAGCTTATTCTGTCGAGAGCGTTCCGCTCTGCAGCACTTCATACCTTAAAGCGCTGTCTCCATACTTTATGTCAGGGGTGTCAAACTCATTTGCTATGGCGGGACAGATTTGATATAAATAATAATAAATAATAAGTCGGGGGGGGGGCGTATGTTTGTCACCCCTGCTTTATGTGTTTGAATTGGATAATGGGCGTGTTTAATTGAATTCACATGTAAAACCCACACCCAAGGCCTGTAACTTGAGTCTGAGACTAAGTTTCCACCATAAGCCAACCAGAAACAATCTTTCAATAGTAATATTATTCGTAATTGGTCAAAACAAAATCTCAAGCTTAAACTCTCAGGTTTGTATGATTTGAGATACTGGCTTGAGCTGCTGTGGCATAATGCGTTGGCTTGTCAAGGGTATACCCTGCAGAATGCGTTAGTTTGTCAGAGGTATAGCCTGCACAATGCTTTGGATGGTCAGGGGTATACCCTGCACAATGCGTTGGTTGGTCAGGGGTATACCCTGCACAATGCTTTGGATGGTCAGGGATATACCCTGCATAATGCTTTGGATGGTCAGGGGTATACCCAGCATAATGCGCTGGCTGGTCAGGGATATATCATGTTCGCTCGAAACAATAAGTATAAGGATCGGCATAGACCAAGATCTACCGGCACATTATACGACAGTAGATCTAAGTCTATGCTGTTCGCAGATGTCTGAGCGTTATACGCAAAAGAATGCGTACATATTGCTTGTATTAGCGTCAATAGCTCAGACAGTAGCACACCTCTCTGTTTTTTTGTTTTTTTTTTTTGTTTTCTTTTTTAGGGTTTAACGCCATTTTTCAGCACTGATAGACTATACATGGCGGCCAGTATATCTGTTGGAGGAATAACCAAAGAAAACCCTGGGAAGAACCACCGACCCACGGAAAGCTACTGGCAAGCTTTCTTACATACCCATGCTTGTCTTTGTAAGGGTTTCGTGATTGTGCCAAAACGGGTTTCTGAACACGTGAACAGGTCATAGGCAGCATGGTATAAGTAAAAAGCTTAAAAACACGCCAGTTCGCTGACAAAAGCTGGTGCCGGAAATGTTAATAATTATAGGTTACTGCATTTGTATGGGAAAATATGAACGAGTTTTCTGAGTTATACTGCACGACGTCAGGAGTGCAGTATAGCTCAGAAAAAACGAGTTCATATTTTCCCATACAAATGCAGTAACCTTTTTATTATATACTCATTTTGCTTTTCTACCAAAGGCTGAATAAAAAAAAGAACACACTACAAGAAACAAAGTAACTGAATTTCTGCTATATTAGAAAGTAAATACACAACCGAAGTTAAATCAATACACAGTAACAGTATTCATGCGCACATGGCACCGCCCAGTGACCTATGAACTTGGTAGAGTACTGCGCGCTCAGTGACTTGTTTCAAAAAGAAATCTCATTTTGGTCTACTTAAAATTGAAATTTTGAGTCATATTGTGAATGACTGCGCCTTGGAACAACTTTCCCAGTTGATCTGGAATGGAGGGATTTTGTTTTTCTGTCGATTCAACTAAATTCTGCTCTTTTAGTTTTTGGCTGGGTCTATTACGTACGATGTACATGTAGCTAGAGGGACTGGCCTCGACAGCAAGCTAGCTTACACATGTGTTACTGTCCTGCCATTGATAGTTTTGAATCATAAGGTGGACAAAATATGAAATTCTTTTAAGTGAAATTCTCAAGAAGATGCAGAATTAAATATTTTTGTTAGGGAATATCAAATTCATTTCGTTTTGGAGTGCAGTAAATTCTCCTTTGGAATGTGATTTCTGTTGGAAATGTAGTCTAGATTGCAGTGAAATTTCGCGCCGTGGATCAGAAAGTACATTTTTACAAATTCAAGATGCAGAAAAGTAAGTACATTTATTGCCATTCTTATTACCAGCTATAGATGACATATTTATATGTACTGTCATAATAAATCTAAACATTTTCTCTCAAAAAAAAAAACCAGGCAAAATTGCAAAGCGGCTGGGGTGTGAGAGCCCATTTCGTCAGCGGAAAATAAGGCTTCTTCGTTATCGTGGCTTCTTGGCTCCGATGCACTTGCTTTTATACCAAAAACCCGCCTTCTTTAGTTGTATTTTTTCGAATTTAGTGCTTGGACTGACTTGTAAAATTAGCGGTCTCTGAGAGAAACGGAATATCATTTGGTCATAAGATGCCTTTTTGTGCTATTTTTTTATAGACTGTAGAGAGCACGGTTCATAGTCTGAACCATCGGCTAAATAAGTGTTTAAATGATCAGAATGATATTTTCAATACTGCATGCCTCACGTTTGTTGTTATAAAGCCACCGCTGTACATTGTGAATATCACGTTCAGTCACTTGCTTGGTTGAAAGATTCTTTTGTGACTCAATGAATTCATCCACATCGTCAGCTATATCATCTCTACTCTCAAACAGCTTGTTTAGTTCATCCACAGACAAATCTAATAAAGCAAAATCTCCGGTGTCTGCTACATTTGCGTACATTGTTTGTTTACAACAAAAAGTAGTCCCTAACACGCGATACTATTTTTAGACACACGTGTCGTGCAGTATGAAGCCGTGCAGTATGGAGAAATACTGCACGATTCTGACAATGCAAAGTTAATGGAGAAAAAAATGAGTATATAATAATAATAATAATGTTTCACAATTGCTAGTTAAACCACATAATTATATAACACAAGAGCGCTTATATAAGCATCAGCATATTCAGTGATAAATTACATTCTGATGCTTTGAAATATTCGAGAGAGAGAGAGAATAAAACATGGAAATGCAAGACATTAATATTACCATGGCCTTTTTTTTATCTGCAGATGTGAATTACAGTTTTCTTCTCTAGGATAAGATTGACAGAATGAAGAGAGAAGTTTTGATCTTAAATCCGATTAAAATTGACATCCGATAACAATATGATATTCATCTTCTATATGTAAGGCATCACATACAGTACAGATATGTTCATTTTCTATATGTAAGTCATCACATACAGTAACGATATGTTCATTTTCTGGTATTGTTGTGTGTCTTCCACTTTCAATCATTTAATTATGGCTAGAACATCTAAGACAAGCAAGCGATTGTGTGAGTTTTAATGAGACCAATATTAAATGTAATATCAATCAATATGTCTAAAACCCATTCTTGTAACATCCACAAAACAAACACTAAATCTTACCAACATTGCTTAAACATAATAAGTTTTTTTTATCACCTTTGTCTTGTGAGATCCACACGTGTCAAAACCATATCTACTATATAAGAAATCTTTGAGTTTTGAAACCAATTAACTCGACCAGATCCATCAAGTTCAACTAACATTTTGTAACATTTTGCAAGGTATCTATAATTGTTCTTTCTGGCCAATTGCATCCAGTACTTGATACATTTTGTAAAGTACTTAATACAGAGAGGATATCGGCAACATTCACCCGTAGAAAATGCAGAAAACATATTCTGCATTAATTTTAACTAATTGGTCCAAAATCTGTTATGGACATTTTCATACTGGTTTTAATATTAATATCCCCACAATTCTGCCCGTAGCCTAAAATGGTAGAGACAATAATGTCAAATAAAGTAAAAGGTTCAGAAACAGATAGAGCTAAAACTTCACTTTGAATCTATGAAATCCTAATTAATGATTTTGTGGCTTGCGATGCCACATATTTGTATGCGTTAGTCCAGATGAGTTTGAGAGTAAACAGAAGCTCCATATACACGTATTTATATATTGATAGTTTCAATTTTATGACCTCGAGAGTGCCGTTGGTCGTTGTTTCTTATAAAACCTCTGTTTCTGAAAGAATAAATTTAGTTTTATCAAGTTTAACCTTATTCCCGTTTCTTGTGTTATATAATTAATAACATAAAGTGTATATGGGTCAGTGACATTAAATAGTAAATACAAGTTGTCGTTGTCATTGTAAAGCAGCTAATGAATTACTTTATTATCATTCGATTAAAAAATATCATACGAGTATGAAAAGGCATTCAGAGTAACACTACAAATTATGCTAAGGAGAAAAGATCTATTTTATTGAAGTGTACACCATGCCAACTGAATCTAGTTGGAATTTTGTGTATATTTACCACCATGTTTTCCTAGATTAAGAAAATAAACTTCCTGAATATTGGAATAATACATTTTAGTTTTAAAACAAATCTTTGATAATGTATGAAGAAGGAAGAAAAATTTCTTTTGATATAGGATATCAAAATTTCACTAAGCAGGCTTATAAAGTATTGTAAGATGACAACCCTAGGTAAAATATCTCCCAACATTAATATCATTTTAATTTGATCTATTTTACTACTCGATATTAATTTCTAAAGATACGGACATAATTAATATACATAACTCTCGCTCATAATCGAATTTACCCAAGATCTCTATGATATAAACGTATTTACCAAGTTTTATCGAAACTTAATGAGAAATATAGTCTCTGGAGAAATAACAAGCTCAGATACTAGATCACACAGTTAATATGCCTTGATCTCCCTTCTTTTAGAGCTGCTCTAAACTTGTGATGATATAAGCTTATTTACGAAGTCTGAGTAAAATCCAATCGAGTAGTAAAGAGCTCAGGCAATCAGATACAAGATTACATTGTACATAAATGCGTAGATTTCGCTCGTGATAAAACTCATAAAACATATTGACGATATAAGTCCATTTATGAAGTTTGATCAAAATCTGACCAGAAATAGAGTCGCTGGAGTGTTGACAAACTCAGTCAATCAGATCCAATATCACCTCACTGATATGCGTGGATCTCGCTTACAATCGTACTCATATGAGACCTTACTGATATTGTTATGCATAATGAATCTGTTAAGTGCGCGTAATCTTAGTCTATGTAATAAGTCGTATTTTAAGTACTGGTTAAGTTGTCAACAGGATGTTGATTGATATTTGAGTTCAAGGTCAGTCGTGTTGAAAATTATTCACACCAAGGTTGTTTTCTTTTTCTTCCAATAGATCGACGCAGGTTCTCTTGCATTGTGGGTTATTAAAATATGTGTATAAATACAGACTTGATACGCATTTATTCATTCCTATTTCAAATCCTGTTTTAAAATCATTCCTGTTTTAAAATCAGTCCTTGCCATTCTGTTTATTATCAGAGTTTTGAGTTGTGCCGTAGACATAATTCGAAAGGAATTATTTATTTGAACATTCATTGGAATTACCATAAAGTGCTCATTAACCTTTGGATATATATATATATATATATATATATATATATATATATATATATATATATATATATATATATATATGACTTTTGGATATTTGTGGACATTCTCAAAGATATTATGGATTGTATCGTTGTGGTATATCAGGACATTAGAGACTATTCATTCATTCCGAACATTCATTCATTCATTCAGAATATTCTAAAATTTCTGACTTGTATTTAGGACATTTAGGATTATTTAGAATTTAATTCACAGATTGTAAGTCTTTTGAATTTTCATTTTAATTACAGAGAAATAAATTGTTTGTTGATTTTACATACATTGTTGGTTTCACTTTCTTTCTGTTACATTATTTTAAGACCTAAAGTCGTAACAATATAAGCCTTTTTACCAAGTTTGATCAATATTCTATAAAACGTTCAGTCTCTATGGTAGGAACAATAGATGCAAGATCACCTCATTGAAGTGCATACGTCTCGATAATAACAAGACTCATCCGACATCTTGATGATATTAGCCTATTTACCATGTTTGATCAAAACTGGGTAAACAAATCCGTCTCTCGAGAAGAAAGAAGATCAGCGAATCAGATGCAAGAGCACCTCATAATATGTGTAGATCTTGCTGATAATAAAGTTAATTGGACAACTTGATGAGTAAGCCTATTTACCAGATTTTATCAAAGTCGGATCAAAACTAAAATCTCTAAACTGTTAACAGGCTCAGCCAATCAGATAGCTAGTCACCTCATTGATATGCATGAATCTTTCCCGTTATGAAACAAGTTCGACATCTTGCTAATATAAGCGTATATTCCAAGTTTTATCGAAGTCGGACAAGAAATATTGACTCCAGCAGCCGAATTCATGTAGCGGGCTTTAGTAACTTAGTCGGGCTTTGCAGCTATGCTCGTGGGTGTGCTCGTGAATTCGCAATTCATGAAGCGAGACTAAGTCTAAGTCTCGGGAGGATTTTAATTCCTCGATTTAGCAGGCTTGAGGGCCAAGTCTCCAGGAGGAAAAATGGCGGCCTACATATTGATGCGACTGGATGAGAGGAGAGCGATCAGGAGAAACAGGGTATTTCGAGATCGGACCCATCCACTCAATGTTTTTGATGACAGAGACATTATTAAGAAGTTTAGATTTCCACGCGATGTCATTCTATAATTTGAAGTGCATAATGAGATAGTTTACCCATTGCTGCGAACGGGGGCACTCACTCCTGTGTTGCAAGTTCTTTTGACACTCCGTTATTACGCGACTGGAACATTTCAAGATGTTATATCCGAGTTAATTGGCATGCCGCCACCAACAGCATCCAGAACCATCACGCGAGTCACTGATGCATTAGTGTACCAAGTACCTACATGGGTAAAAATGCCAATTCAAGATGAAGCTGACATTGTGAAGGAAATTCTTTGCAATGAACCCTGGCTTTCCCCAACACAATTGGGAGCATAGATAGAACACATTCCCATCCAAGCAGCAAACGAGGACGAGCATGAATATGTGAACAAAAAGAATTTCCATTCCATCAACGTTCAGGGGTTTTCTTGTTTTTTGTTTCACATTCTTATTTGCCAAAGGCACTCAGTCAGTGAATATGTATAAACAAATCAACTTGCATTTACATATATCACTACTGATTGTCTCAGTAGTGCACAATGTAACTTTATATACTTGTTAGGTTCGTTATTGCTATTAATCTAATTAATAATATTGCTTGAAATATATTTTTTCACACTAATTTGGTTATACTGTAACAGTGGAAGGAAGCTAAATTGATAGATTATTTAGTCTGGCCGCATTCTAATTACCTATTTAGAAGCATATTTGCTGGATTTTCGAGATTATTAAAGACTATACTGGAAGGTACAAGTTACCTTGTCTGCCCACGTTACAACAAAAAATATTTTTACAGGATTTTATCATTTTTGCTGGTTTGATTGTACTTGTATAAATTTATTTAGTAAACATTATTATGCCATATTATTAATCATATAGACTGTATATATATATATATATATATATATATATATATATGTGTGTGTGTGTGTGTGTGTGTGTGTGTGTGTGTGTGTGTGTTTGTGTGTCCAGTAAATATAGGACGCATTTCAAAGCCATCTTAAATTGACCTTGAAAATGGAAATGAGATTTGTTGCATACCAAACTAGACAATAATCTCATAAGATTCATAAAAAATACAGATGCTTGTTTCAATATTCAGATTAAGAGTTTAAATTAGTTGAAAACAGCATCATGTAAATGTCAACTGCATTGTATACAACATTTTTGTATAGTGTCTAGTGAAATTTGACTCAGCTATGAGCGTACGAAAGATCTAGATCAATGCAAAACAAGCATGCAATATTGCATTAAATCATCTTAGATTTTGATATCGTATGATACGCCAGTAATCTTACAGTTAAATAAAAATGTAAATAAGGAAAAATCATGAAATACAACATTTTATGTAATTAATATGTAACTTATTACTTTTGTGAGACCCATATTATTAACATATTATCAATATGTTTTGACCTCTTTTAGGTGATATATGATGCTGACCTCATTTTCATGAATGACATCGACAAATGACCAGGATCGTTCCATAATGCCAGAATTCTTCGAGAATCTTCTCTTTTCAATGCTTTTGAAAACAACAGAAATCCACTGAATTGTATTATTTGAGGAGACAGTAGTTATATGCTGTGAGTTTGGCTAATGACACCTATCGCTCATCCCCAGCAAGAAGAGAAGAAGACTACAACTTTGCTCACAGGTCTACTCGAAATACTGTTGAAATAAGTATTGGTGTGGCAAAGAGGAGATGGTACTGTCTTCGCTGTGGACTAAGAGTTCAGCCAGCTAAAGAGTGTAAAATAATCACTGTGTGTTTAATGTTACATAATGGTGTGAAATAATTACTGTGTGTTTAATGTTACATAATCGTGTAAAATAATCAGTGTTTAATGTTACATAATCGTGTACAATAATTACTGTGTTTAATATTACATAATCGTGCAAAATAATCACTGCGTGATGAATGTTACATAATCATGTAAAATAATCAGTGTGTTTATTGTTACATAATCATGTAAAATAACCACTGTGTGTTTAACGTAACATAATCATGTAAAATAATCACTGTGTGTTAATGTTACATAATCATGTAAAATAATCAGTGTTTAATGTTACATAATCGTGCAAAATAATCAGTGTTTAATGTTACATAATTGTGCAAAATCATCACTGTGTGTTTAATGTTACAGAATCGTACAAATTAATCACTGTGTGCTAAATGTTACATAATCAGATACAATAATCACCGTGAGTTTAATGTTACATAATCCTGCAAAATAATCAGTGTTTAATGTTACATAATCATGTAAAATAATTACTGTGTTTAATGTTACATAATCATGTAAAATAATCACTTTGTGTTTAACGTTACATAATCATGTAAAATAATCAGTGTTTAATGTGACATAATCATGTATAATAATCGGTGTGTTTAATGTTACATAATCGTGTAAAATAATCAGTGTTTAATGTTACATAATCGTGTAAATAATCAGTGTTTAATGCTACATAATCGTGTAAAATACTCAGTTTGTTTAATGTTACATGATTGTGTAACATAATTACTGTGTTTTATGTTACATAATCGTGTAAATAAATCAGTGTTTAATGTTACATAAACGTGTAAAATAATCACTGTGTGTTTAATGTTACACAATCATGTAAAATAATCGTGTTTAATGTTACATAATCATGTAAAATAATTACTGCGTTTAATGTTACATAATCATTTAAAATAATTAGTGTGTTTAATGTTACATAATCATGTATTATAATCACTGTGTTTAATGTTACATAATCATGTAAAATAATTACTGTGTTTAATGTTACATAATCATGTAAAATAATTACTGTGTTTAATGTTACATAATCGTGCCAGGCTGTGGCTAAATTTGTCACCTCCAGATGATTCAGACTCAGACTCATCTGATTATCATTCTTCTTTTGGTGATGATGACGAATATGACGAAGATGACGATGACGGTCCTACCAGAGTGTCAAAAGTGCTCGGTTTGCTGCAAGGTAAGGCTGCTCGGGATAGGCTTCTCAACAACTATTTTTAAGGTAAGCTACACATTACAACACCGAAACAGACTATAATGCGTTCATGTACATTTTTAATTTAAATAATCAAGTAGTATTTAGTATACCAACTAGAGCATTAATAAACAATTGATTCGTTTTAATGGATGTTTAATAAGGCTAAAAATTTAATTTAAACAGTCTGCAGTGTGGAAATGAATGACATTTTTGTTTTTAATTTACACATCACTGAACTAGAATAAAGACAAAATCAATCTCCTATTAGTATCACAGATCAAAGCACACTGCAATATTATTCACAAAAAAACTCTATGTACTCCAAACAAGAATAATTGTTTAAATTCCCTTATAGATAGAATGATAACACATAACAACAGATTATCACATAATTGATGGGGTTTTTATTACTCTGGTCCTGAAACAGCCTCAAAAATAACAAAATCTCCTGCTTCTAATTTCAATTTCCTTACGTCAAGTTCAGCTTTGATTTGTTACACCTCCATAAGATCAATTTCTGCTTTAGTTTTGGCCTTCAACAGTATAGCAAGTTCAACAGTATAGCAAGTTCAACAGTATGGCAAGTTCAACAGTATAGCAAATTCAACAGTATGGCAAGTTCAACAGTATGGCAAGTTCAACAGTATGGCAAGTTCAACAGTATAGCAAGTTCAACAGTATGGCAAGTTCAACAGTATAGCAAGTTCAGTCTATTCTCTATTTTCATCTATCTCACTTTGAAGCCATATATCCTCTAATGGATCACAATTATCTTCTGTTACAGAATCAGACAACACCCTCAGTTTTCGTGCCTATTTTGGTTTGTTCCCCTTCTTCTTTGTCATTGGACCGGATGCAAAACCTAGTGCTTCAGAAGGATCAGAAAGCGAAATTTCAGTAGCTTCAGTCACTGTAACTGATGTACAACTTTGCATCTCTTGTTTGCCTAAAGACAACATAAGAGAAGAATATGTTAATTGTAACAACAATGCAGATCAATACAAAATTTCATCTGGTATCACGTCTTCCATAGCTGTACCACCCCCACCCCCCAATTGTTTAAATTGTACACTGTAGGTGTTATTATGCAATAAGAATTGCAGACGTGTACAACTTTACAGCGTCATGTTTTCTTAATTGAACACGTATCATTTAAATTCAGTCAGCTGTAACTCTGAGTAATATTTCACAATTGTTGAGTTTAACCCAACCTAACTGCTACTACTAATATAGTAAAAGTTGTAATGTTATATTACTATAGTACGCAGTAATAGCCACTCAGTACCAACACTAGGTGAACATTTACTTTTTATAGTGTCTGTGTTACTGAAAACAATTCAAAATTTAACAGTTAAAGAAGTAATGATTTTAGTGTATTAAAATCACAGCTTATGGATTAATATTATTGACATAATAAATTATTTATATATACCAACTGCCTCATTCAAATCAACTTCCACATTCACAGCATCAACAACTACAGTAAAAAATGTGTCTGTACCTGTCACTGCAAAACAACAAATTTATCGAAATAAAGTACTAGCATCTTGTTGTAAAATTTGTAAAAAATAAACACAAATTATTTTGTTGTTGTTTAAATGACATTGATGAATTATCAAGTCAGTTGCAGTGATATCTATTAGACATATACATCTCTGTGAGATCATATTTATGGTTGGTTTGACGTTACACACTAATCAATCAAGCAATGCATTATGTATATTACATTTTTTGTGTTATCCTGGTTAATAACACACCCAAGTGCATGAAAGTTGTGCAACTTAAAGGCACCGTAGTAATAAATTGAGTACGTTTAAAACGTATGATACAAATTATTACATTTAATTTCTTAGGAATTAGAGCAACCTTTTCATCCATTCTGAGATAATGCAAAACATACCTTCAGTGCCGTTTCTCTAGGCGCTTTTTTCCCCAATTATGGAAAAAAATATCAACTCCTCGAAGGGTAATGGTGGTGGCGGTGGCTCTCTTCCGCTTCTTCTCTGCTCCTTCACATTATTTAGCAAAGCTGCCTTCAAATCCTTCCATTTTTTTCTACACTCATCAGCTGACCGCATGGCGGTCCCACAGGCAGTCACTTTGGCCCAGATTTTTGACCATATGGCCGGTTTCTTCGCGCGATTAACACTGCTAGAAAATTTAGCCATTATCAGTTCCCTTTCCAAAGCTATCTCTTCCAATAAAACCGATATTTCTCTGTCAGGAAATTTGCCTTTCTAACGCGTTTGATCAGTTGTTGCTCCATATCTCGACTTCCTAAAACAAAAGATCCTAAACCGGCAGTTTTCTGCGCATGCTTATTTGCTGTAACTGTGCGGGAATTCCTCAATCTAAAAATAATCAGGCTGAGCACACTGGACTATCTAGTCTTGTATCAATGCCTGCTTCGTGAATTGCAAACAAACAGTGCACTTTAAGCGAAGATTAGCTATGTGGGCTTAAGACGATAGTCGGGAATACGATCGTCGCTTCTCCATGAATTGGGCTACAGAGTGCTAACAAATATACAGGCAGATGCAGGATCATTTCATTAATATGCGTATATCTCGCTCGTTATCAAAATAATCCAAGATCTTGATAACACTGTTACACGCAAAGGGTCTCTCTACTGATCGAATCAAACACCTGGGTGAGTCTGGCTTGAAGCTGATTGTTTTCCCCTATTTCCAAGGATCTTTGTCAACTGAAAGCTTCTTAAATACTACAATAATTTTCCTTTAATCACCTAATGACCACACATCACGAAACTCGAATGTCATAGTTCCATGTTTTTTCATGTTTCACATTTGTATGACTTATTAGTAAACCTTTCTAAGCCGAATATTAGTACTTCACGCCATGCAATACAAAAGACGACCCAAAATCCCAATACAAAGAATTATTCCCATCTCAAATTACTAAACACGTATACCTACAAATATCCAGAGACTTCCCTATGTTAAAAAAATATGGAGGCTCCATTTTACGAAACTAATCCATGTTATTATAAAGTCTCGTAAATGCTGTACATTGTGACGTCCGCTGTTAGAAACTGGCTAATTACTCGGTCTGAGAAATATCTTCCCAACACCGACTCCTCAACAATAAAAAAATAATCACTAAAATCTAACAAAACTATAAACGGAGACATAAATAAAAATAGCACAGGTTTATTAAAATACAATCCAGTATTCCAAGTTAGACCGTGTTTGCGCTATCTTGTAAATTGATTTATTATTTTTCTGTTACTATCTTTTTTAAAGACGAAGTATGGTGCACATAAGTCATGCGGGGAGAAAAAAAACAAATTGGTATAGGTTTTTTTTGCAGGTGTTTTCAAGGGCTTATATCCATTAAGGACGAAAACTATTAATTAGGTGGTTAACCTGATCATCCGTCTTCACTTTCAGACAGTTATCGTTCCAATCCAGAGTGAATATTTCTCAAAATCACCTTTTTTGGTCAGCTACCCAAGCCGTCTTATGAGTTTTCAGACATTTTAAAATCTCGTGCCTGCCCACTGCCCCTAAGATCTAAGGCCAAATTTCGCAACTTAAAGGGAATTTGGTATACTTCTAAGATTGATCAAAATAGGACCATAAATATGGTCTCTAGAGAGGTGACAAGCTCATTAAATAAGATACAAGATTGCCAGATTAATATGCGTGGATCTTGCTCATTATTCACTTTGCCTGAGGTCTTGATGATATAATCACGTATTCCAAATTTTATCAAAATCGGATTAAAAACTTGGCCTCCGGTGTGGTAACAAGGTCAGCCAAACTCAGCCAATCAGATGCGAGATCACCTCATAAATATGTTTTGATCTTGCTCATTTTGATCATATAAGCCTATATCTCAAGTCTGATTAAAATCAGATCAGAAATATGGTCTCTAAAGTGGTAACAAGCTCAGTCAATCAGATGCAGAATCACCTCTTAAATATGCGTGGATCTTACTCGTTGTCGATCTCCTCCGAGATCATGATGATATAAGCACAGAGTCCAAGTCTTATCAAAATCGGATTAGAAATAAGACCTCCAGAGTGTTAACAAGCAATTGTTGGTGGACGACGGACGACGGACGCAGGGCAATACCCTATGTTTATTTGGCCTTACGGCTAGGTGAGGTAAATGTCGGGAAGGACATTGAATAACAGACATCAAAGCTTATGTATTTCGGCAAATGAAGGAAAACTTCATGGTTCGAAAGCTCCAGCATAGTTATAGGACCTAGAAGTCTTCACAAATAAAGTTTATTAAAAATATAGGAACAAACTAGAAAAGCACAAAAATATGTTACTGGTGACCATGCGGCATGGCAGAGAAGAAGTAATAAATAGATTTTTCAAGCAGTTCCAACGATGGACTCATTATTTTATACACGAAACTCAAACTTAAGCTAAAATAAGAAAACAAGTTGATATTCTGTAACTTTAAGTAAAATGATAAACTCATAAAACTTTCCGAATCTTTGTATATTTTGTTCCTCTCCTTGCATGTTATATTTCAATTACGTAGGTATACTCCAAGTAACAAATCTTATTTGGGATTTTTGAGCTCGAGGTTGAGTTTCTTGGTTCAAAATAATTGATAATATTGGGCCTGGTCTGAAGAAAGGTGTTCATTTGTAATATGCATAAATATACATTTTAGGCATATTAATTAATAAATAAATAAACGAATAAATACTATTAACAGTTGCATGCACATAGAGATAGTACTTTGGTTGCATTAATTAGAGCATCATCCAATTAACCAGTATAAGAGACATTAAAAATATAGAGGATTTAAGTACAGATGACTAAAATGTAAAACAATTTGACATCTTTATTTTGAAAGAAGTAATTTAGGTCTTTAATAATCAAATTTAGGCATGTATCGTGTCTATCGCTACTAAAACAGAAACATTCAAATAAATGGTTTAACTCATTCCAGGTATTCTTTGACACACAAATTATATAATCTTTCTTTTTTATTAGGCAATCTGTGATTAGCAGTCTTAAATTGATATTTGTTTTTGTTGCTGTTGTTTTTTATAATTATTTTATTTGTTTAAAGAAAAATAAGCAAACAAATAAATAATTTAATCGGTTCAAATTGTCTAGAGGAAGGCAATGAAACAAAATCGAGAACTTACCAATAACTATTCTCAGCTCCATTTTGCACAAGAATTCCTTCCATAAAAGTGATTCATAAAACTACATTCTGTGTATACCAATCCCAAAATAATTTGCTGAGAAGAGAGCTGGTATTATTATACATTAATCAATATTCTGTGCATACTGATTCCGATACAATTTGCTGAGAAGAGTGATTGTATTTGATTTGGCGACCATCGACTCAGCAGTGCTGTTAAATAGTCTGCTCCAGTAACCTAAACAAAAGATTTGTTATTATGTTGTTCCAAATGAAAGAACCAGACTGAACTATTTTCATATCCTTTGAAAGTTTGGACTGGTTCTTCACAATCAAAGGTGTTTTCAAGAAAACAGTAAATAGGCAGTTGTTCCATTCGTGTCCGAATTTTCTACATCATTTATAGCCTGACCACTCATACAGAATTCTTGTCCGCAAATTAAAAATTTCCTGTTGCCTTTGTTGAAGTTATGGAGGAAAATCAATTATTGCGGATTCCTCTGAGACTAGAAAAATTAACATAATTGGTAGAAATGGTGTTTTTCTCTTCTTCTACGTATTTGCTTTAGACCGATTCCTTGACTTTGGATACTTTTCATGCATATTTCGTAACCAAAGATGTAATTCTTCATGAAGAAACAGAATTAAAAATAATTATTAGATTTAGCAGCCAGCTGGAGTATGTGAGAAAGCTTGCCAGTAGCTTCCCGTGAGTCGGTGGTTCTTCCCGGGGTTTTCCCGGGTTCTTCTTCCACCAAATATAATGGCCGCCATGTTTAGCCTATCATGTGCTGAAAAATGGCGTTAAACCCACAACATAAACAAATACGAACTTAAAAGATTTCACGAAGCATGTCTCAAACACCTCTTCGAGTGACATTTACTTGCCCCATTTATATACCAGTAGTACATTTCTTCAATGTTTTGGGTAAACCTATAGGTGAACGGTGAGAGAATTGTTTGTAGTAAACGCTTAAAACCTTAATTGGATTATACCTATTGCTCGCGTTCTACTTTGTCTTAGTGTAAAAGGTTGGATGTAGTTCATATCATCATGAGTATGATAATCTCGCCGTCAGTAAAGACTGGGCAAAAATACACGTTTTACTGTAAGCACATCCCAATTAGCAATGCCGTCTTTTTCTCTTTAAATGAAGGTAAGCCTTAAAAATACTTTAATTCATGAGAAAAGAAAACATTCTTAACACACAAATATATGCAAGTATGCAACAGGAACTAGAAAAATCAAGGGAAAAATATCTGATAGATGTCTCAAGAATCTATTCACGACCTTTAAAGAACAGCTGATTGCCGTCCAATGACGATTGGCATTCATTAATCAGTTACCTCCCGATTAGATGGCGCCACAGGAGAAGTCATTCACAACTTCTTAGTCAGTCATATGGTCAATCCAACCGTAGAAATAACCGAGGTGGTTAGAATAGATTGCAGTTTCTTTCCTTTTTTTTTTAGCGAAGAAATTTCCGGCGAACCAAATGTATGATTATTTTTCGGTAAATTATTGCGATGACATACATCTGAGGCATATATTTGTCTCGCAGAAATAGCGAGGCGGTCCGAATGAGGAAAAGTAGGTTCATATCATTTAGATTAACTTTAATCCTAACCTAATGTAGTTTTGAAGTACCAAACAGCACATTTATTTTCACATTTAAATTACCTGGAATTAACTTTTTTGCAATCGATATGCGGAGTACAGTTGATTTTTATTGTCTTTAATAATATTTTATTCAGTTTTGATTCCCTTTCTTTCTTTCTTTTTAAACTCGGTGCATTTGAATTTTGTATTACCGCATTTACAAAGAATTCTAATCCTAATTAAATCAAGGTTTATGTATTTTAGAAACAGTAATCGTCAGTATATTTTTATAATCTGTGAATAATTTTTATGTCAAGATGTTTCATGTTAGAAAGTCCACGTTGTATACAGGAAAAAAAATATTTAAAAAATTAAATGACTGGGCTATATTATAAAAATAAAATATTGTAAATCATATGCTGATTGATTCGTAGGAAAACACTTTCAAAATATTTTTGGACAAAAAAGAAATTCGAAGGCATCGAGATAATTACCACTCACTCAAAGAATGATTCATAAAAATTCATATTTCATAACTCTGTATAATTTTATGACATGTTTGATAATTAGAATTCGGATTAGTAAACAGTATCATCATCATCATCATCATCATTGTGTCAGTTAATATGAGCTTTACTGGTTCATAGAATATCATCTTCACTTAAACAAAGGTCAATGACTGTATAAATACCATGTTTGTTTTCAACAGGGGTATCAATTATATTCTACAGACAATGGATTGAATGACTGTGTGGCGTCACTTTTTTGTTTAAGAATGTGACATTAACGTATATTTTTAATACGAACATGCCCAATATAACACGATCCAAAAAGTGCATAATCTGATCCAGTTATTTATAATATTATTCTTTCGTTTTAAATTAAGTCTCAGTGAATCTTCACCATGCATTAAATGAATATTGCTAGCTACTATCATTGCATGCAACGCTTGTGGTATTTGGAATATCACTCGGTCCGTTTCGTCAAACGAAACATATAATATCACATGACAGCTCGCAGAACACGCAGAGAATATTCCGAGTGTGGTATCGGAAGCATTGCATAGACTCTATGCCATAGAGACTCGAAGAAACAAGAACATAACTGAACGAAACATAAGAAACAAAGTTTAGCTGGAAAGAATATTTAAGATATAATATTCAGTGAAGTGATATTCAAAAAAGTGTTATTAAAAATTTAAATAAGTAATGACCTAATCTAGAATTTGGTGGTTTTTCTTCTGACTGCATTTTTATTTTTACGCTTCTAACATTAGATTGCACTTCATCACACTCTACATCCACAAATTATCATTTTGGTTAAAGTCATTCGCGTCTTTTAAATACGTAAGGAACACATACTGAGTATTTATTGGTATATATACCTTCTTAAAACATCAGCAATCATTTATCACTCTCTATGTTGTAAAGTTTCAAGCCAAACATCCATCTTTTAATATGGTATCCCTCCGTGATAAAACTTGGGTATGTGAACGAGAATCTAATGTAAAAATGTATTTTAGAATCGATGTTACATGTTACATGTTACATTCTGACCAAATTGATAATCTTCATAAGAGTATAATTCTAAAATCCTATGGAAATGATAAACAAGGAAAGTTTTGGAATAAAAAATATTTTGATAGTTTAGAGTAACAATAACAGGTGTAAACCAGTTTCTGATGATGAAAATGAAGTTTAACAAAAATAAACAAATGTCTAACGCTGGGAGGGTGGGGTGGCGGGATTGTGTAGAGAGTGGGGGAGGGGTTTAACCATAAAATATGCGTGCATTTTGTCTTCAAGCATTTTTTTTAACCATTATCACCTTTTTAAGTGAGTTTTTTTTATGTAGAAAGTAATTTGTACAGTAGAAATAAAAAGCAAGGAATTTGAAAGAAAAAGAAATTCATAAGAAAACGAGAAAATAAAATCACCAAAGAAAATAGTTGCTAGATAAGAAATCTACTCCAATCAATTCATCGTTTTTTGTTCAACGTATTTTACCTCAATGTAACATTGGCATAACACTCTGTATTACACATACCGCACGTGTAACACTTATCAATGTAACGTAGGCATAACACTCTGTATTACACATGCATCACGTGTAACATTTATCAATGAAATATAGGCATAACACTCTGTATTACACATGCCGCGCGTGTAACACTTATCAAACTTGAAATGTGTTTATAAGGACGTATTCAACAGTTAGCAGTGTACGAAAAGATTGACTAATATAACAATTGTACTGGTGCTTGGATCCTGAAATGAAGGTCTCTTTTGTCCAGAGAGTGTTTTAGAGAAGAAGACGGATACGTACACAAGCGTGTATGATCCTAAAGCAAAAATTATTCCCCACACACACACTTTAAAAAAAAAAAGAAAGATAACAAAAACTATGCTTTTCCACTTTTACATTCGTGTCGGTGCAAGTGACTAATCTTTTGATAAGAATTCCTAAAAAATGAAGATGTTAACGTTTTCTGACTACTGGTAGGCAGGAGTCGTTATTGCATGACTACTGGTAGGCAGCGGTCGTTACTGCATGAGTACTGACATGCAGCGGTAGTTACTGCATATCAGGTATCGTGGATATTACTAAATAAAAATCAGTTACCAGCGGGGCACGCTGGGGAAGTATTTTTCATTACTTCCTCTGTACACAATTAGGTCAACGTATCGATTAAAGGATGGACAGAATAGACAGAAATGTTCCTTTGCAATTACAAATAGCGTAAGTTGACCAGATTTACGAGTTTCAATTATCAAGGAAAAAATATCGTCCAACGCAACAGTTTTTCTTCATAGTAAACCAAAATGTTGTTTTAAAATCTATTTCCTTTCATATGTTTTCATCAAAATATTCTCATCGTAGTTGTCCTCACTGTTACAAGTATCATGACTATTATTAGCGTTTTCATCATCTTTGTTGTAATCGTCCTCGTAGTATTGCAATCTTTTAAGTAAAGTTAGCTTGACGAATAGACCATACTGACCCTCAGCCGACAGGCAAAACTTTCGATAATAAGAAGGCAGCTACTGCAAACGCTTCTTTGTCTCGCTTGTTTTTCTTCTGTTATCAGAGACGGAAAGTTACTGTCATCATGTCGATGTTACTAGTTTTAAGTATTTGCTATTCCATATGAAAGCACCATATTAATTAGTTGAACAAGGAAAAGATTGATTACGGTGAGTTAATTACTTAATTCCTTAAAATTAACTCATTCAATCTCTCTCCCACTAATTAAAAGCAAATCAACATGTTTCTTTAATGACTTTTTGTGTGTGTGAATAAGATATATTATTTGTCTTTTGGAGAGAATTAAATTTTTCTGTTTGTTAAAGAATCAGCTAATATAGGAAGAGACAATCGGATGAATCAGAAAAGTCTTGCTCTGGCTAAATTAAACATCAGACACTCCATCAAAGAGTTCGTTGCATTTTCTAAACCATTTCCACATAAACAATTTGAATTATCTGAAAGATTGACTAGATAAAGATCTGAGTTGATAGATTTACATTGATACCTCATTTTGACAAAGAGAATATTAATTAGTATTTCCATCTTCCGCACCATGGTAAATTGTATGCACTGTCAGTTTTTGTTTACTGGTGATTCATTGTACACAGATAGTATAATGGAAACCATGAGGGATTTGACTTCTAAATTATAAAGTCCACATTTTCAGCTGCATTATTCAACTGTCCATTTAATATAAACAAGAGGTACTAGTGAGCCTGATATCGCTCACCTGGCACAGGTAAGAGCTCCTCATAAACATGCACAGATGTAGCTAGTAATTGTTATGTATATTGAATCTATAATGTGTGCTTAACTTTATCCATTATAGTAAGGTTGTATTTATTTGTACTTTAAAATACGGTTACTTGTAAAGAGTATGTTTACCATCATTTGAGTTCAAGGCCGGTCTTATTTGCCATTAGGATGGGGGGGTTTTTTCTCCATAGAATGACTCACGTCCTGTTATGATGTGGGTCATTAGAAAACGTGTATATAATAGAGACTTGATACGCATTAACTTCATTTCTGTTTTAGATCAGTCTGTGGGAATCCACTTATGATCAGATTTTACATGATGCCGTTGAAATCAGATAAATTCGAGAGGAATCATTTATTTAAACATTCATTGGAATTACTAAGTTCTCATTGACTTTTGGATTAATATATTACTTTGGACTTTTGTGAACTCATTCAAAGACATTCTGGATTGTATCATCGTAGTATACCATGACATTCAAGACTATTGGAATTAATTCGGAACATTCTATATATTTGGACTTGTGATAGGACATTTAGGATTATTTGGGAATGTAATTCACAAACTGTAAGTGTCTTTTTGAATTTTTACTTTGTATTGTAATGAAATAAATTGCTTGTTGACTTTACTTAAATTGTTGCTTTCACTTTCTTTCTGTCACTTATTTTTAAGACCTAGAGTCGTAACATAATAAACTCAGCCGAGATATCGATGGTAATAGTTGACAATTTTGACGCAGATAACAGCTTCTAGAGTGGTTGCAAGTTCAGCCATTCAGATGCTAGAATCCCTCATATACACATGTACATGTGCATATACCGCTAATAATCAAACTCATGTGAGATCTTGATGATATAAGCTTATATACACTAAGTTTAGTCCAAATTATAGAATGGTTATTGCCTCAGCCATTAATACCAAGTTTGATCAAAATTTGATTAGAAATATATCCTTTATAATGGTAAGAAGTTCAGCCAATCAAACGCCACCACGTCTCATCAGTATACGCAGATGTTGGCTTAATCCAAGTTATCCAGTATCTCAATGATACCGAGGTTAATCATAACCTGATCAGAAATATAGCGTAAAGAGTAGTTACAAGCTCAACCATACAGATGTCAGATTATGCACATACGAAGCTCTTACTTGAACTTGCCCAAGAACTTGAAAATAAAAAGGTGATATACCAAGTTTGGTCGAAATTAGGTCAGAAATATGGCCTCGAGAGTGGTCTATATCTGCGACAACCATATGCGATATCACCTCATTAATGTACGTTAATGTTGCTCATGATGAAATTCATCCAAGATCTTAATGATATAAGCACATATCACACTTTTTTTCAATTATGTCCAAACGTGCAGCCTCCAGAGTGGTGACAAGCTCAGCTAGTCATCCAAATTTTCCGAGAGTACAAAATTTGATCAATATCTGAGTATAAATGTGACTGCTAGACTGATATCAAGCTCAGGCAATATTTTAATTTTTCCGTGACACTTTCCTTTTCGCTCTATAACTTTCAAGCCGTTTGCGATAAAGGAATAAAACTTTGAGTACTTGTACATTATCATAAGAAGGTTTCGCATACCAGAAAGGGGGTCCTATCTTAAGGTCAATGCCACAAGTCAATATTTTAAGTTTTCTGTCCCTTTTTTCTGCCCTTTAACGTTTGAGCCGTATAAGATCAAGAAACGAAACTTGGCATATCTATATATCATCTTTAGAAGGTGTATCGCGTAAATCTTGGGGACCCTACATCAAGGTCAAGGTCACTGCGGAATATTGTCAGTTTTTCGCCACACTTTCCTTTCCAATTTATAACTGTACAGTCTTTTGAGATTAATGAATGAAAACTGTGTATTTATATCATTACTAGAAGGTGTTTTGCATACCGCTTTGGAAGTCTTACCTTGAAAGTCAAGATCAGAGGTCAGTATTCTAAGTTTTCTATCACATTTTACTTTGGCTCTATAACTTTGGAGCCGTTTGAAATAACGCATGAAAATGGTGTAGTTATATATCATACCTAGAAGACGTGTTGCACACACTAGTTGGGATCCTATCTTTAAGGTTTAGGTCACTGGTCAATCACACTATTTTTTTAATTCAATAACGTTGCATTTGTGAGATAAATGGATAAATCTTGGTAAGTTTATATATTACCACTAGGAGGTGTGTAGTGTAATACATTAGGGTCTCATTTTAGAGGTCAATGTGGCCAGCCAAAATTTTAGGTTTTGAGTCACATTTCCTCTTCTGCTTTATAACTTGAGAACTGTTTGAGATAAATCGATCCAAATCTGGCAGACTTATATAATATCACAAGAAAATTTGTCTCATATTATATATCACATTTCGTGTCCTATCTTCAATGTCTTGCTCATGCCAAGACTTTTTTTTTTGGGGGGGAGGGATATTTTTTGGCTTAACAACTCAAAGCAGTTTGTCATATGGGGATGAACCATTGTACACTTATGTTTCTAAATTTTATTGCATTTTATGTATGACAGGTAAGGTCATATCTTCAAAGTCAAAGTAAAAAATCACCACACCCCAACCCCGACCGTTTCTGCACTTTTACCCTAATGGCATCTAAGACAGAGCCATAAAACTAACGTGCTAATTTCCATGTCTTCCTGGTTAGTATACAGGTATTTCACCCAAGTCACAGTCGGGTTTCATCATTGTACACATATTGGTGATCTCACCATGCTAGTGTTTCATCATTGTACACATTTTGGTGATCTCACCATGCAAGGCGGGGAATACGATTCGCTGAATTATCGTTTTTTATGACGGAAATGTTAACATGGTTATGGAGCGAAGTTTGACCAATAAAGAATATAGCTATTCTTCTGATCAAATGTGAGAGCGATGAAACAAGTATAAAATGCACAGACTCTGTGTAGAATGTACCCTCACGTCAACAGTGCACAATTTGTATTCTATGAAATGTAACTGCCCATAACTCACGTGCTGTGTAGAATGTACGGTCACGCCAACAGTACACAATTTGTATTATATGAAATGTAACTGCCATAACTCACGTTCTGAAGAAGGAAGAGGTGTTAAACCTGAAGTCCAAGTTTCCAATCCAAACAGTGTTCTTTTTTTTCCCTACGCCTTACTGAAAAATCGAGTTGAACTGTAACAATAACGACGACAACAACAACAACCCTTGGTTCTCATATACCTGCGTGACTTCAGGTACAAAGGCACTGACAACGAGAGCGGAAAAAAAAGCGATGGTGTTAGGATTGACTCTTTATTTTTTTCAGCCAAATCTTTTACTGCATGCTGTAAAAAGTCAACATTTTGCAAACTGTTGCTTTACATGAAAATAGTTCAAACCTATCCATTTTACTTAGCTCTGTCAGTTTTCAATCTCTTTGTGACACACATCTATCACAGCCATTTTTCACGATGAAAAGCTTTCAAGAAAAAGATGGCTTTCACGCGAAAAGTCACTTTTTTCATGAAGAAACTGTATCTTTCACTAAGATTTTTGATGACAAAGTGAAAGAAGTTACTTTAATCGTGAAAGGCTTGAAAAGAGCTGGAAAGCCATTTTAAAAAAAAAAGTGACATCCTTCATGAATATTACACTTTTTCACGAAGAAAGGAACTTTTTTCGTGAAATTGCTTGGAAAAGTGATATTTTATACTGATGATTTCACTTTTTTTCACGTAAACACTATTTTGAAATGTCGTAAAGAAAGTGACAATCTTTATGAAGATTGTACTTTTTCGCAAGAAAAACATTTTCGTGAAGACTTTCTACGTAACAACAATACTTCAGGAAGAGTTTGCTTTGTTCCTACGGAAGGTAATATTTTCATTAAGCTAATAACATTTTTTGGTTGGTTTAAAGGCGCTTTGAAAATATTACTGTATATATCAGGCCGACACAGAGAGGCAGCCTACTCAGACTGGCCTATACAGGTATCGAACCTATGACCATAGGATTGCGAGCCCGACGCTCTACCAACTGAGCTATGGCGGCTTCTCTTTTAAAATTGACGTAAAGAAAGCACATTTATAATTTACTTGAAGAAAGCACAGTTTTCGCAAATAGATCGGTCTTCATAAGGACTGCATCACTGGCCGCTCAAGTCACTAGGGACCGACAATTTCCTTTTCGGGGATGGAGGGTGCGTGCTGGGATTTTCTTTTGAGTCGGGATGTATTTTCTTTTCTTTTACCTCTAGATAAGTTCGTTTTCAATGAATAGAATGGATATAATAGGTTCTTTTTCTAGAAATCAGAGCAAAGTAGTATGGAAATGAGCGTGTTTGGCGGAGCTTTTTTTGTTGTTTTGTTGGTGAGCTTGTTTTGCAAAAAAAAAATGTGTGTTGGTTTGTAAACTTTTTAGCTTAACCTTTTTGTTTAAATATGGTAATAAACCTAGGGTATGTGCTATTTGTATTTACGCCTCCCTTTATAGCTTTTGCTAGATTTTAGTGATTTTTTTTTACTAAGGTTAGTCGGTGTTGGGAAGATATTTCTCAAACCGAGTAATTAGCCAATTACAAGGAGCAGACGTCATGATGCACAGTATTTACGAGACTTTATGATAGCATGGATTAGTTTCGTAAAATGGAGCATCCCTATTTTTTTTACATAGGGAAGACTTATGGTTGCATGGATTTTTTTTCTTCATAAAATGGAGCTTCCCTAATTTCTTAACGTAAGGAACTCTTGGGATATTTTCACGTATACGTGTTTAGTAATTTGAGATAGGGATAATAGTTTGTATTAGGTGTTTGTGTCGTGTTTTGTGGTGCTTGGTGTGAAGTACCAGTCTTCGTCTTGGAAGGTTTACTGATGAGTCATGCAAATGTGAAGCAAGGAAACCCATGCAAGTTGAAATTATAGTTTCGTGATGTGTGATCGTTAAATGATTAGAGGAAAATTATTTGCAGTATTTGCGCGTTCAAGAACCCTTAAGTTGACAACGGCTGTTGTCTTGAGGCCATTGGAAATAGGGTGCTGTTTTATTTGTTCGGTAGTGAGACCCCTTGCGTATTACAATATATATTTCTTTGACCCATTTCATATTTTTCCTACGTAGGGTTGCCTTCTATTTTTTTTTTTTTAACAACCCATTATATATATATATATATATATATATATATATATATATATATATATATATATATATATATATATTAAACCTTTTAAATATTTAATTTAAAATGGTTTAAGTAAAATAGCAAATGTTTTCAAAGTGTTTTAATATAAAATGGTTTTCATTATTCTTAACACATTTGTTTACAATTTATAATGACCAACAGAAAACTGATTTATATTCATATACATCATCTGTAAATATTTCTGCTGTTAATGAGTCTGTGTCAGTATATCACAATCTCACTTTCTAATCATAGTTTTCTTTTAAATGATTATAACAAAAAGTATACATTAATAATTTTAAGTCAAGTCTAGCATTACCAGTGTAAAGTACTTTATTAGCATTCTTTTTAAAAAAATCATATTTATACCAACAAAATCTTCATTTAATATTTTCGTGTTGAAAATTATGACTTCCTGAATAATTTTCGTGTTCTTTCTGTTTATTCTGATCTGCATAATTGCATATTTATTCTATTTCTCACATTCCATTGTCCTACCAAAACAGCGTTATTCATCAGTTGATATAAATTAGATTAATAATTACTATCTTGCTGTTTTTCTTAGTTTTATATTATTATTAATATATGGTTTCATCCATGGTTTTTGTTTGAATTTCATTATTCTGTGAACTTTTGTGATTTTCAATCCTAAATGTATATATAATTTTAGTATTCTATAATGCATAATATATTTTGTATTTATTCATGTAATTCTTCTGGATATTTTAGATCAAGTTCTAAAATATGAATATAAGCAAGTATCATATCTATAAACATTAACACGTGGATTCTTTAATTTTGCAAATCTAATAATATCCTTAATATTTCCTGGAGATGAAATTTGATCAAACTTGAGTTCTTAACCAAACCTATGGCTGCATTTCATTGTTCCTTGTGAATTTTATAATGCTGAAACAGTCCAGGTAGAACCTAGTTCACAATAATCAGCATTTTTCTTATCAATTATTTCATAATTTGAAAACAAAGTATTATCGAACTCGCTATTGTTCAATATAGTAGACACTGGGGTTAATATATGCGCCTCAATTTCATCACCATTCTCTTCTCTAAAAATTAATTTTAGTAACTAGCTGGTTTTTTAGTCATCCTCGTTCGTTTATTTCCTTATTTAGTAGATCACGTATAACTTTTTATCAGTTTTAAGAATATTTTTGTATCCTTCTGTTCTTGATTCTTGTTTTTGATATAAGAATCTCATAATTAACTGCAAATTTATTAGTTAATTATTCTGTTAATATAATTTGTTCTTTGATTGTTGTGGTCTAATGTAAATGCAAATTACTTGGTTGTTGATTTGAATGGTAAAAATTTTGATTTATTTCCTACTACATGTTGAACATATATCTTTTATAATCATTTTAGTATTCTTTGTATGACTAATTACCGCATCGTCTGTGTCAGTTTGATTTTTGCACTTTAAACACTTAATGTATTATATAAGTACATGTATGTTATATTGTATTTGCATATTGTTTTATTAGGTGTTCATTAAAATGACTAGGTCGATGTTTAAAATCTAGCAAAATATGTATTGGCTTTTCACCTCTGTATCTGTGGATGATATAATACACACAATAATAGCGGCACATGATACTATGTTGTATTTAAGAAGAGTTGTATACAGCGTGAGTAGCTCTCATGCATTTTTAATAAATATCATGTGGAGGTAATCCCAAATAAATCAAGTTATTCAATTTCTGTGCTTTTGTGATCATTATAAAATAGCTACACAGTGTCTTTTAATTATCTTTGAAAAAGTCTTCTAAATTAACTATAATATTTTCATTTTGTCTTATTTTGTTTAGACGCATATCTTTACTAAAACAATTTCTACAGTTTTGTTTTTTTCATCATCGTTTTAATTTGAACTAAGAGGTTTTATTACTTTCTTACGTAAATAAGCAAAAGACCTTCTCCACTTGTTCCTGGCAATGCTCTTTTCCAAGAAGATTTCCCAAAAGACCTGGTAAAAGTGAACCTGCTGCCCCCGCAATTAGAGGTAACATAGGAAGGAACCCACCTTGTTTCTTTAATTGTGTCCGTGAAACTTTTATTTCTACATATACTACGACCTTTTACTTTTTGTTTTCGTGATTTTTTTTTAATTTGCGTTTTGTTAACATATTTTTATCTGAGCCGTGTTTTTTTAAAATCGTATAGCGAGTGGTTGTTGGGTTGTTGCTGTTGTTGTTGTTGTTGTTTTGTATTTTTATCATTCTTATTATTTTTTTTAATTTTTTATTTTTTTGCTTGAACTCAATCCAAATTAAATGTATGGCATGTTATATTATTATATTATTTGTATATTAAAATCATTTTTTTTTTTTGGGATGGGGGAACTCTTCGTTTAGGTGTACC
Organism: Margaritifera margaritifera; assembly: GCA_029931535.1. Taxonomy (NCBI): domain Eukaryota; kingdom Metazoa; phylum Mollusca; class Bivalvia; order Unionida; family Margaritiferidae; genus Margaritifera; species Margaritifera margaritifera. The sequence goes on along the minus strand of JAQPZY010001123.1, from coordinate 771,311 downwards.
ACAACATTGAGTTGCTTTTGATGTTGCACCGTGAACCGCTCTTGTTGTTGCTGTCAAACCTAACGATGGCAGTATATTTCCTAATGTTGTAAATATCTTTGGAGCAAGCTCTGTAACAAAATGTATAATAGCACATTGCTTTAGCATATTTTTGTCACTTTATATTCAAAATAATAATTTCTCTTGTTTGCAATCATACATTTCAGTTATTGGGTTTTAGTAAGAATAATTATGTCATAATCGCCTTTTATATGATTCGCTTTCAATATTATTGATATTGGTTGATTTATAAATAAGAATTTTTTAATAGTTATTTTTGTTGATTGGATAATGATACAGGAACTTTGGTATAACTGATTATAAGATATTCATCTTACCATATATTGTATGTAATTTTATGTAACGGTATTATAATATATTGTTATACAATAACATTCATCTTTCCATTTATTCTATGTAATGTTATGTAACGGTCACTTCAAATAACAGCATAACAATGATATGGAGAATCTGCTAGAGGATCTCCATATTGAAAATTAACACCTAACTCCCATGTAACTTCATATTGAAAATTAACACCTAACTCCCATGTAATTTCATATTGAAAATAAGCAACTAACTAACATGTAACCTCATATTTAAAATTAGTACCTAACTCCCATGTAACTTCATATTGAAAATTAGCACCTAACTCCCATTTAACTTCGTATTGAAAATTAGTACCTAACTCACATGTAACGTAACTTTAATTTGAAAATTAGCACCTAACTCCCATGTAACTTCATATTGAAAATTAGCACCTAACTCCCACGTAACCCCAATATCGCTGGTATTCGTTATAAGTTTTTCATCATGCTTGCTAACATCAAACTGAAATATGGGATACAGAGTTCCAAAATCAAAAGTATTTATATTTGTGCCAGTGTTATGATCTGTGTATTTATTTACAGCCTCTTAAAGAATTGTAACCCAGACTGGTGGTATCCCCTATGCTAGTTAAGACGGTAATGAAAGCATCTTCGTTATTTTAGCCATAAATCATACTTTGTATTTTATTTACTTTCCTTTGATAAACAATATCAAACTCATCACTGTTTGTGGCTCTAAATCAATAGATCATAATATTGGCGTCGCTTCATATGTGAGGAAGTTAACCAGATGTTCATTATATGTATTTACATACAATTAAATTAAAGGTAATTTTAATTGAAACAGATTAGTTTTTAGTGTCGTTCCAAATCTAACTCATTAATTTATTCAGACCACAAGTAAACCAAATTCGTTTTATTTCTGTCGTTAATGAATTTGGCAAAGAGTTTGCAATCAAATAGCAATGCATCCTTCACATATTCCTTTTTATTTTCTTCTTTTTTTTTCTTCTTTTTTTTAAACATTTCTCCTAGAAAGTCCATTGTAGGTTATGTTATGTCTTCCCTGATCACATATATAGAACCCTTGCGATTTTTGCGGTTTAGGATGACTTCAGTCTTCTTCTGTCTTAATACAAATTTGCAAATGACCGTTCTATTGGCCTTTTCGTCGCGATTTCCCTAGACGGTGCCCGATGCTGGTGTCGTTTTTGGTGATGTCCAATCTAACTTTATTTTTCAGAAACGAGACAACTTACTGCTATGGCGTTTCTTCATTTACTATGTCGTCCATGCCATCGATTTTGATGTTATCAACTCGTGTGTATTGCTCCAACTCAACCATCTTTCTATTTAGATTCTTATTTACAACACTGCAGACTTCCTTTGGATTCTTCTGCATATCTCCTCCCTACCACTAATTTTCTACTTAGGGAGTCGAAGAGCTTCCTATTAGTTTGTCTATTTCTGTTCTTATGTATGCAAGTTCCTTCTTTATCTCTTTCTGTGAGCTCTCTCTCTCTCTCTCTCTCTCTCTCTCTCTCTCTCTCTCTCTCTCTCTCTCTCTCTCATGCAGATTCAAGTACTTTCTTTGTGACGATTTCATTTAATTTTTCTCTTATATTCTCTTTTGTAACCATTTCCAAAGCTTTAGCGAGCGCATCCAACTTTTCCTCAGTTGTGTCCTTCTTTCCCCTCTCACCCTTACCATCTGGCTGGAACTGGCTTCTTACAAATTTCCGTATGGATACTTGTTGTGCATTCAGATGCAAATAAATCTTTTATCGTCTAGGAAAATACACTAGCACCATATCTCACTGCCGAAAAAAAAAACTGAATTATACTTTTAAAAATCTGCATTTTTATTAAACTTGATAGAGGTCCGTTATTGTGTAACTATCTGTAACGATCATGGTTCAAAAGACTTATGTCAGCTATTATTTAGAACATGGTAGCCTTGTGCTTGTATGATTTTTTAAAGCTCTAGTAAGGCATTTGATAGGGACAATCATTGGACACTTTTATAGGGTCAGTTATTGGACACTTTGATTTTGTCAACCATTGGATACTTTTATAAAGATATTCGACAATCAAATACTCGCCTATATACTTCATACCCTAGTTAACTGGTATGGCAAACAGTCGTACTATGTGCGTTGTGGAAGTGCAGTAGCCTCTTTCTTCCATGTGACCAATGGAGAGTGGCAGGCAGGTGTTCTTTCGCCTTTAAATCATAAGTTGAGTCAATGTTACCTGGGACTACATGTGCCACCAAATGCTTTTTTTCTTAACAATTTTAGTTTTGCTAATGATGTGTCATTGATAAGTCCATCTATTGCAGGTTTAAGGAAATTAATAAAGATATGTGAACATTACGCCTTTGAGAATGATATCATATATAATACACAAAAATCTATATGCATGGTTTTTCAGTCAACACCTTTCAAATTACTATCACCTTTTGTACTTCTTAACGGTCATGCTCATATGTAAACAGTAATACCTATTTGGGTCATATTTTAAAATCGAATCTATCAGATGATGAAGATATGATGAGACATTTCCGATTTTTTGCATACCATTAAAACTTAAGCTTACATTTGTAACATCAAGTGAGAATTAGCTGAATTCTGGCATTTATCGTGTGATGTTTTGTTTACAAATATCACATAAACTTCCATAAACAAGTCTGACTCAAATCTGTTTCATTAAATAGACAGAAAACCAAAATCAGAGACAAAGCAGAGAACAGCTGATTTACGTTGGATGACATCATGCACACACAGTGAACTGACCGACACCTCGCGACGTCATAGAGTTGCAATACGGCTCGTACGCGTTTTAATGAACGTTTCGTTCACTCAGGTAAAAATAATTTGTTTCTTCTTCTTTATGTAAGTGACCCGCTTCTCTGGGCTAAACAGGTTTGTAAAAATTAAGTCTTTTTGCGAACTGAAACATAGAAATATTCAGAAATGTTCCTTTATGTCCGTTACGCTTTTTAAGGAGAACGACAACTGAAACTCATTTCACTCAATCATTTTGTTTCGAATCAATGTTTTGAAATCATCTATTCATATTCTCATCATTTTTAAGTGACTTTGCTTTGCCCTGTCATTTTACACGCGTTGGTTTGAATATTTAAGTATAATTTTATGAAAGACTAACATTCCCGACAATCTAACGATTCAAAAAACAAAAACAGTAGAGGTCCGGCAGGCTATTTGCTATATATAAAAAAATTAAAAGCCTAAAATCTACTCTGTCTCTTTCAGTTCATCAAATCCACAGCCAACAAACAGACAATTTTCACAGCAGTTCGTATATGACAGTATAGTCAAAATGGAAATACCGCACAACCATTTTAATGCTGTTGTGCCTGTGTCTGTGTGTATTTACGCAAATGAATGTAAAAAGGAATAAACTTAAAATAAGACAAACAAGCATGAAAATATGCACATAAACGAAGCAGCATTAACTTTTAAAACTATTGCATGCTTATACAACGTAACAATCAGGGTATAATGACCCTTTGCTGAAAAGTATATTACCTGACAATCAGGGTATAATTACAATCTTCTGAAAAGTATATTACCTGACAATCAGGGTGTAATGACCCTTTGCTGAAAAGTATATTACCTGACAATCAGGGTATAATGACCCTTTGCTGAAAAGTATATTACCTGACAATCAGGGTATAATGACCCTTTGCTGAAAAGTATATTACCTGACAATCAGGGTATAATGACCCGTTGCTGAAAAGTATAAAGATAAATTCTGGTTTTCATGAAAGTTAGATAATGTCTGGCTCAAGTTTAATGCCTTAAATAATTCTCACAAGTCTCAGCATTAAATACTAACTTTCAGTGTTTAATATGTCTATATTAATGGTCAACAATATGGAATAAATTTTAATACATACATGAAGATATATAGGACTTGTAGGGTCGCTAGGCTCAATAAATAACTGTAGAAGTATTGTAATATCACGGTATGTGACTTCAAATGATTAATTTTGGGTGGTTGTGATTGGCACTTACTACGTACGGGTTTGTCTCCCGTTGTCAATGTTGGTCCAAACTTGTCTTTTTGGTCATCGTGTTTTGGCTGTTTTAAGTCCTCTTACACTATTTAGTGTTGTCTATTCAATTTCTGAGACACATGGTTATGTTCCGTTGTGAATATCTTCACAAGAAGTCTCCAAATATAGAGTAATTCCAATGACAAATTTCTTGTGGAAGTGTGAATCGCAACCCGCCCGCCATCATACTTTTGAGCGTTTTAAATTTATTTGAGGCTGACATTGTTTTCTGGTAGACTCAGTTCAAATCGATCGTGCAGAAGATTGTGGGTCAGAAGTCTTCCCTTAAATTTCATTCCATTAAAGTAAAGAGAACTGATTTTAATACATGCCTTGAATGAATATACTGAGTGAATTAAAATATATATCCACATTTTATCCAAACCTAGTGCTCCGTTTTAATGATATGGCCGATTAATTTGAAACATTCATGTCTATAATCTGTGGTATGAGAGTCTCCATGATGGATATAGTTGTCACGTCACTATGTCAAATCCAGATCTATCCCCGATACATTGGTCTACCGATTCGCTCTTGCAATAAATTTTCTTATGGAATTGTTGAAAACAAAACTCACACAGAACAACGTTGTTAAACTGTTACTATATAGTAGAGAGAGAAAATGAAGCCACGTTATGGAGATAATGCAAGGAAACAATGCTTTATTAAAACATCAGAGGAAACAATGCTTTATTAAAGCATCAGAGGAAACAATGCTTTTTTAAAACATCAGAGGAAACAATGTTTTTCAAGAATAGTCTTCCACTTCTTAGGATACAAATTAAAATGATTCAATATGGCTGTCAGATATATTTTTAATAACTATGATTCAATATGGCTGTCAGATATATTTTGTTACGACTCTATGGTCTAAGAAAAATGTAACAGAAAGAAAGTGAAACCAACAAATCAAGTAAAAATCAACAAGCAATTTATTACTAGATAATTAAAATGAAAAATCAAAAAGTCACTTACAGTAATGTGTTTTGAAATCCTAATAATCCAATAAGAATGATTTTTCTAATCACAAGTATTAAATATAGAATGTTCCGAATTCACGGCTGTGTCCTTGAATGTTATTATGTGCCAATGGTCTCCAAAGTCCTGATGTACTAGTAATCTTGATGTGCTGATGTCAAAATGAAGTATTCCAAAATCTCTGAATAAGTTCACATAAATTCCAAAATCATCAATTAAAAATCCAAAATCCAAAAGTTTATGAGCACTGTTATAATCCAATGAATATTTAAAATAATTCCTCTCTTAGAATTTGGAATGAATTTTCACAACTGTAATAGCTCTTTACAAGACTGATGGTAATGTCAAAACTGAATAAATGTCCACCAAACATGGCATATATAAAGATTGGTCACATGACAGAATGTTCTAGAATATGAGTCATCTTAATGGAATTTTTACTTGTAAACAAAAATCAACCTTGACCTTCAAATTGAGAAAACATATTGATCAAAACAATCTAATTCAAGGACACAAGTTAAACATGTTTTTCCTGATAACATTAAGATTTAAGCAAATATTAAAGTGAAGAAACATTTATAATTTCCTAAAATATTTATAATATTATATAAACATCATACATAACAATTTGTAATAACTGGGACTACACATTATTGAAATGATCCAATATGGCTGTCAGATATATTTTTAATAACTATGATTCAAAATGGCTGTCAGATATATTTTTAATAACTATGATCCAATATGGCTTTCAGATATATTTGTAATAACTATGATTCAATATGGCTATTAGATATATTTTTAATAACTGGAACGACACAAAATTGAAATGATCCAATAGGGCTGTCAGATATATTTTTAATAACTATGATTCAATAGGGCTGTCAGATATATTTTTAATAACTGGAACTACACCGGCAGTATAATATCTATGCCTGATAAACGTAACCTTCCAACACTCGAGGGCAGATTAAGAATGTCTTCTCTTTACATGTTCTGCAAAATCAGAAACAAACTAGTTAATATAGATTTACTTCCTACATCAAAAATTGTCAAATTGTGCAACCTACTCCGGAATTCTACCGCTTTTCAGTACGGCAAGATAACTAGCACTGATTCGTTTCGTGAACTCAACAGTTTATCTAGATACTGCGAGATATTTCAAAGACTTTATTTTTAATGTGAAATCAAATTATATCCAAATTATTTTTAAACTCACTGAGATCTACCAAAACTTCGAGTCACTTTCAATCCATTGATAAGTTGTCATATAACCAGAATAGACTCATGGTACGGACTGTTAGTACTTTCACAGCTGAATAACAGTAAGAAACTATACCTTACAAAAAAGCAAAACGTTGATACATATGAAATTTTCAACACATTTTACATTTAACAAAACAGGCTTGTCACAAGCAGTTCTTTTTCTTTTAAAATCAGAAGACAGTAAACAAGAATAAGAAAGAGAAAAGAAAGAAGAAAAAACAAATTGAATCTGAGTGTTAACACTGTTTTCGAGTATCCAGGTTATACCAATTTGCATACCATAATCACGTTTTGTGATCATTGTAGTTGATCTGCGATCTTGTGAATGGAAAAGCAAATATATATATTTTTTTAATGTATTGTTCATTTAAAAGACGTATATATCTAGGCGATAAAAATAGACTACATTGTCAAAGAGGAAATACAAATAAAATAAAAACAATCATGTAGACGGTATACATGCTTTTTTGCTGTTTACCGGTCTCAAGATTCTTACGAAATCTATAATTGATTAGTGTTTTCCGGAACACTGTTCTGAAATTGACAAGGATAAAGGAAGATAAGTTCCACATTTTTCAATCATAAAAACGCATAGGTGGTGGATGAAATTAATTTATTTACAAGGTCAACGGGTCAGCATTTTAGGATCGGGTCAGCAGGTTTAACCGGTCAGCGTTTTTAGCACGACCCGTCCGGATGCCACTTCGCAAAGAAAAAGTCTTATTTGCGGCCAAAAATGAAAATCTGTATCGTCCCAAAGTTTAATTGCAGCACAAACGTTCTATTTGATATGGTATTTATTTATTACTTTAATATTTTATGCATTAGTATAGACAGGTCTCCTCAGCTGTTTAATTTGTACGCCATCACCGTAAGCGGCAAACCGAAATGTTTAATGACCATGAAGAATGTCACTTTCTTCAAGAAAAATGTGCCTTTACACGTATATGCACAAAAATAGTTACTTCGTTCAAGAAAAAGTTATCTGTCTCGTTAAAAGTGGATTTTTCTTCACCCAAAACGGACCCTTGGATGTAAATTTTTCACGAAGAGTCACTATACATTATTTATCTGAAAATTTTATCACTTCTAGTGAAGAATTTTATAGCATTAGCAAAACAAATCTTTGTGACGAAGATAGTAGTTTCTTCAAGAAAATGTGAACTTTTTCGCGAAAAATATACTTCTTTCACGAAAAGTCAACTGCAACGTTAATGACTTAAGATGCCATTGAGAGACATCAACCTTGGCTGTGTTGAGTTAGGGGAATTAAAATTTTCATGGAAAATATTTATTGGCTTTTACAAGTTATTATTTGGACGTTGTTTTTGTAATGCATTGATATAAAAACTTTATCAATCATATTCTGGACTAGATGAAGAAAGCAGCACATTGATTATGGAAAGAGATATTGTTGGAGTCAATATTTTCGACATGCAACGTTAATAATGCAACTGGCTGGAGAATCGAACCTAAATTTGCATGTAAAAATGTGTTTAGTTAAGAAATGCTTAAGAAGATATTTTGAAGTAAACTTCTTTTCTAAACAACTCACAAAGGAAATAAAATTGATTGCGAGAGTAATTCAATCGAAAAATAAAAACATAATTGTCGATTTGCGTGCATGTGTACGGGAAGAACGAAAACATATATGGAATATGCAATGGGAAGGTTAGAAATCATGATGCTGACTGACAAACCCGCTATGATAAAAAAAGCAAATGATTTTATGGATCAATTGATAAATGCAGATCTTTCTGTGCAGTACGTTTTTCTGGATGAGTCTGAAGGCACGTAGTTCTAACAGGATTGACTTTAAAATGAGAAAATTAGATCCAACATTGAATGACAGACACACAAATTGTAAATGATAATTGGAGAGGATTGCAGAACACAACTTGATGCGGCATATATGTCTTTGTGCACACTCGTGGCTGAAGTAGACAAAAGTTGCGATATAATAACATGGAATGAGACACTTTTAATTCATCTTTGACCAAAATTACAAGATTTGACTCGTTACATGATTGACATGTGAACTATAAATATAATGTTTTAATACAACTCTTTCCCTATGACTGAACGCTTATTTGTCCTCACGGAAGTAGAGAAAAAGTCAACAACAGAGTATTCTGGTACGATTTTTCGTTCCAACCAACAGGCCCAGCTTCACTTGTGGCGACACATCAAAATACAAAAATATCAACACTATGCAAGTAGTACGTGTAGAATTACATAAGTGTTGATGGCATTATCATTTTACTTATGAAGGAACAAGATGTGAGATATTACCGTCGAACACAAGAATAGAATATGTACTTTAAAAAGGGAACGCGAAATTCAAACCAAATGAAACATTTTTCTCTTCCTTCACGCTCATAATTGGATACAAATGCTACTAATGAACCAACATGAAATTCTGTTGAATGATGTCTTGCCTGCTTCGCCTGTATAGTACATAATCCAAAAACATGAAAAAGCCAGACTCGCAAGAAATGTAGGTCATTACAACCACAATATTACATTTTATGGGTGTTAACATAAGTGATAATTGTGAATGCACACATGACATTGCATGATCATACGTGCAACATTGTCTAGGAAACTGAAATACAAGCCATTAAGAGTGTCTGGGGTACTTTTCCAAAGCAATTATGATCGCTCTATATATCTGACTACAAGAATGGAACTCACGTGTTCTAATGCTTATTAATTTCAACAAACAGGAATAGTTGCAACAAACAGGTATTCTTGGGAACTTTCTGGCGGTCTGGCTCAACGATTGTGCTCTGACCTAGATTCTGCGATTCATAACTTGTTCTTGTTTATGAGGGAAAACATATGTTGTCACAACAAACAGGAACCATATTTTCATAGATTATGAATCTATTTCTTTTCTTTTATTTCTTTTTCTTCTAAAAAAATAAATATGTTAATTAAGTATGTTTTCAGTCACTTAGTCACACAGTTCGCGCCTCAAACCAAGAATTTTCTATGTCACTGTACATCATCTCTCTCTCTCTCTCTCTCTCTCTCTCTCTCTCTCTCTATATATATATATATATATATATATATATATATATATATATATATATATATATATATATATATATATATATATTGAGACAACAATTAGTAACGGCGAAGTACAAAACAGTTTCCCAACATTTCGAGCTGATCAAGCTCTTCGTGTCGGGAAGAAACAACTTAAATGCACAAAGCAAACAGTAGGCACAAATATCAAGAGACAAAACCTGGACTAGTACACGCCTTAATGACGGGGAATCGACATACAAAAGTTATATAATAGAAGAAAGAAAGAAGGAATAACTAAAAAAAAGTATTCAAATGGGTAAACCGCATATCAATTTTGTGTTGATGTCAGATTAACATAGTTTTCTAACAAAAATAAAAGCTGGCATAATCGTGCTTGTAGTACAGAGAACCAATTATTTTGACCTACTTCAAGGCTGGACACCAATGGTGGAAACCATGCGTTGAAAAAATTGACGCAATTTACAATATCTACTAAAGAAATTATATCCCTGTAAAGTTATGCGTGTAGGTAGTAGCAAGCTGAGTTGGAGTGATTGGCAAGTTTCGCATTGATTTTGTTGCGAATTCGGATCTTATGGTTATTTTGGTTATTTATTCTTTTCTGAATTCAACGGTTTCGCCAACATATTGAGTAACACAGATTTTGCATGTCAGGAAACACAGGGGTTCGTATTGTTGCATACAATTTACCTATCAGTCATACATGTGCTATATAAATACTACAAAGGAGGACACTTCTCTCCTTTCTAGCGCGACCTATTTACGAATCAACGCTGATATTTCAAATTTGACTTCGCGTGTCGTAAAAAATTTGATACCGATATTTAGCTAAGGCATTCGACTTTATATGCCTACACAAAGTATGACTTACTACCACACCTTTAAGGAATGCCAGACCATTTTCCTACTCTACCTGTCGACATGACCATGATCGCGCCCGCTTAACATGATACCACAAAGCGCTGAATGGAAATTTTGACCACTTATGGGTTGACGTAGTACGTCATTTTTGGTCGACCGATGAAAGGAACAAGATTGCAAAAACAGTCGAACAAGTACCAAAGTTTTACTGAAATATTAAACATGCTTCTGGGCACATGCACCAAAAACTAATACAAACATTATTAAAATGTAACTGGTTCACTTTTGGTACATCAACTAGGCGATCTAAATGTTAAATTCTGATTTGGACTCTATCTAAAGTTTTTAGCAATTTTTTACCTTTACCTTTTCATTTTTTACAACGTAAGTTTTACTCGGCAGAATATAGCCAGGATTGTGCTGATGTGCCGTTAAACCTTTTGCATACATATATACATTTTTATTAAAACATCATTGGAAATATACACTACGAAGAGAAACACATTATACAACAGTCCTAACTCTCTCTCCCTCTCTCTCTCTCTCTCTCTCTCTCTCTCTCTCTCTCTCTCTCTCTCTCTCTCTCTCTCTCTCTCTCTCTCTCTCTGTACTAGATTCGCTGGATTTGTTCTGAACATTTAAATTTTAAAAAAACCCGACTCTCAAATTTACAGGACTCATTTGTACATGTTTCTCCAATTTTTGGAAGGAGAAGAAATTACCGACTTATAAAAATCCATTGAACGACATGTTATAGAATACGGTTCACCAGATTGGAATCAAAGATATATAAAGGATATCTACTTTTTATGAGATGAGTAGATATAAGGAAATATTTCACGAGTGAAGTGGAAACATCGTATTGTCAAGAGTGGCGAAGTCACGAGTCACAATACAAAATGTATCCACTTCACGAGTGAAATATGTCCTTATATCTACTCAAAAAATGTAGATTTTATTTTAATTATATATATATATATATATATATATATATATATATATATATATTAAAGGCAAAAACCTTCGAGTTGCATGGATTTGTTTCTCCGTTCTGTGTCAATGAGATTAACGGCTGCATTACTACATCGATAAAAAGAAGTTCCGAAATTTTACAACAATTCTAGGACAGCGACTTTTGACAAATTTAGATTGTACATATAATCCTTCAGATTGTGTATTTTGTGAAATTAATGACTATTTTCATACGATAATGAAGAGACTTTTATTTTCGTTAACACATTTCTTGCGCGGATTGATACAATGAACAATGCTGGGATGTGAATTCCTGTAGGAACATGACGAAACGGTCCATAGACTTCAGAGCGTAACATCATTAAACAACAGATTTTAATGATTGTCAGTTTACTTGTAAGGATTTTGGTTTCTATTTTTTTTTTTTCTGAATTCAAACATGAATGTGTATGCTTTGGCAAGCTTGCAGCCTATTTCGGTAACCGACGCTGCACCCAAATTTCGATTGTCACTTAATTTCGGTTTGCAATCGACACTAATCAATGCCTGATTTCTGTATCATTTTCAGATATGATTATGATTGTGATGACAGTTAAAATTGCTAATTAAACAATTTTATTACTATATTTAATCATGAGGGTTTTTTTTTAAAATTTGTAATGTGTACCGTTTGTCGTTGAGTATAACAGGCATACGATACTGTATAGGTGACACAGAATATCGAATCGCAACAGATCATGCAAGTTCAGCCACTGACAATTTGCATTATTAGAATTGGTGGAAACAAGATAATTCAGACTTATAAATTCATTCGTAGTCTTTATTCTTCCAAATTGCTAAATTTTCAGACTAGAAGATTTATCTCTTCGTGGACATTCTTTAAAATTCATTAAACCATTTACAAAGTCCGAAATCAGAAGAAACTTCTTATCGCATAAGTGAAACTTGGAATATGCTACCGCGGGAAGTCGTCAGTTCACCTAACATGGACAAATTGTAGGAGAATTTAAGACCCGTGCCTTAAGGAAAGAGAGAGACAAATCAACCAAGTATGCCAAGTAAGTAATTATACAATCAACATGTCCCTTGCCACAGGTACAAGTTATTACTTCTACATACCAGATGTTAGATACTATGAAAGATAATTGACTGCAATACGTAAAACTAGCGTCAAGTAAGACGTTTGAGTAGCCATAATTTCAAAGACATGATTTGGAATCCTTTGGCTTCTACGGATTCAAAAGAATACATTTCCAGGATCACAGGAGTATAAAACTCATCTTGTCATATAATATCGTTTTATGAAAGTCCATTTCGATTTGTAAAGTGCAATCCAGATTAAACAGCCCACTCGGTACCATGAGAATGAATCAATAAACCATATTATCCTTTAAATGCCAATGATGGTAATAGAGCAGTCCCCCCTGCTATCAAGAACTTCCGGAGATAATGTATACATCGACACTATAATCCACATGAATGTAAATATAATACCTTATTACAAAGAATCTCGCTTTAGTGATCGATTAGTATGGACGCGAAGTCGTTGCTTACAGCGAGGGAACGACTGTAATAATGACTGGGGCTGGCTAAAATGGCATTTTGTTTCCCGGGTAACCGTGATAGCTCAGTTAGTATAGCGTTGGACTGGTAATCCAAGGGTAGCGGGTTCCATTCCCGCCCAGGTCAGTCCGGGTCGGCAGCCTCTGTGTATTCTTAGGAAAGGGAGTTAGCTCCCATTTTATCCGCATGATATAGCCAATATTGTTTAAAAAGTGCCTTTAAACATCCCCAACCCCCCAGACCTATCTAAAATTCGCATGAATAAAGCAAAGCAAATCCAAATAGCGATTTTTGTTGACAATAGTTGAGTATTTGATAATCTCACGGTGAATCCACTGATTGAGACAATGTATATGTAAATCGCGCAATACACATAGAGGGCTGTTATATAGTTACAAATTGCTCGTTGTCCTTCACACTTGTCATTCTTTTTACTGTAAATGCTGTTATATCGGTTTTGTATTTTGATAAACCAAAGAATATATTCCGAAATACCGCAGCATTATCAGCATTTTTTGCTGACATCTTTTCTGTCAGTTGGCCTGAACCTTATCGGTTTCCTTTGGAGATACTGCGTTTTTTCACTGACCATATGTTATATAAACTATGATACGTTAAATTCACTGACCATATGTTATATAAACTCTGATCCGTTAAATTCACTGACCATATGTTATATAAACTCTGATCCGTTAAATTCACTGACCATATGTTATATAAACTATGATCGTTAAATTCACTGACCATATGTTATATAAACTATGATCCGTTAAATTCACTGACCATATGATATATAAACTGTGATACGTTAAATTCACTGACCATATGTTATATAAACTATGATCCTTTAAATATGAGTATCCCAAATCTCAAATTATACCTCTTCTCAATTCCAAATCTTGACGCATTTATTAAATGTATCTAATCTCCAATTAAAGAATCATAATTTATTCTAGGGAATTGAAAGATCAAAAACTAATTTATCATATATCGATGCGTGGTCTTCATTCTGCGTGGAGTTAATTACTCCAACATTCTTGGTGGGGTTAATTACGCCTTTATTTTTGGTGGGGTTAATTACTCCTTCTCTGTAATATTCAGATATTAGTAAGATATAATGCATATGTTGAAAAAAATCACATATGAGTTGCTGGATGTTGGTGGGTCTTTGACTATAACACAATGGCGAGATATTAATAAACACTTTTTAAGTTTAAAATATAAATATTTGGGCTTCATCCTCCCTCCATTTTTTCTTCTGTTTTTCCTGGATTATAGGTCTAGATGTATTAAAACTATTTTACTCGCAACCTTTCATATTATGTCATATGTTTGTCATATATATCTTAGACATACTTATATCTCTGAAACTATTGTTTGGACTTCAATAAAAATGTATACCATATAGAAATTAGAACTCAATATTCAGGCCTCAGGAAGCCAGGACACTGGACTCTGCCAGGCCCTGGGAACCTAGGACATTGCATTGCGCTTTTGTAAACAGTTTCTTTAGGTCATCTTGAATTCTATAAGTGACTGGTTACAAATTTAGCTTAAATATTTCAATGAAAATAAATAAGATATTTGACACTGATGAAATGATATAGAATGAAGCAATATAAAATAACAACAACAATAAATAGTGAACCGCCAAACTTTTATCGAACATGATAGTCATCAATTCAAGTGAACAACATAGAATTTGTCGAACAAAGTTAGATACATAACATATTTGAACAGAGTTACTTCGAATCTCCACAAATTCAGAGATTATATATGTGTGCATATATGTGTACATAGTCATTTCTCGTATATGTATTAGGATATTTTGTAAACATAGTTATGTATAAATCATAACCAACATAGTTACAAACGAAAGGGACTTCTTGCATGAGTTTAAGTATAACAATTATTGGTACCTTTATTCAGAAGAAATTTATTATTGTTATTATATACATATATATATATATATATATATATATATATATATATAGAGAGAGAGAGAGAGAGAGAGAGAGAGAGAGAGAGAGAGTATTAAATGTTAGACTGATATCCCTCGGATATCGTTTAATGGGATTTGATTTAGAGAAGAATAAAACAAATGATTTGAATTTAGCCAATGATCAATATTCTTTTGTGTGTCTGTTGTGGTTTTTCTTTTTTGATGGGGAGAATGACTTAAAGTGAGACCTATAAAGTCATTACAAGAGAGACCTATAAAGTCATTACAAGAGAGACCTATAAAGTCATTACAAGAGAGACATATAAAGTCATTACAAGAGAGACCATAGCTCATGCTAAGAATAACTGAAAATGTATGTTTTCTTACCTGTTATATTTTATCTGTAAGACCGGAATTTTCAATGGCAGCTTCCTGACGGTATTTTTCGTAGGAAAGGTATGCATATCATTATCTGCTTCATTATTCGTATTCGAATTTATTCTACGTACAGTAAGGTCCTACAATCCTTAGCAACACACTCTCATCCTGGCAATATTATCAAGGTTCTTATGTATTTCCGTTGATTTCATATGGGATCTTTGTGGTAATTGTTTTTATTTTTATTTTTTTGTTTCCCACGATGCAGATTAAAACGTACTGATAACACCAATCAAAGGTTCCTGATATTTTGTCATGCGAAATCTATAAAAATCTTCTGAACTGAATTCCTTAAATTTCGATGCAGTCAGATTTGCATCCAACTTCGGCAATGGTTTCAG
Organism: Margaritifera margaritifera; assembly: GCA_029931535.1. Taxonomy (NCBI): domain Eukaryota; kingdom Metazoa; phylum Mollusca; class Bivalvia; order Unionida; family Margaritiferidae; genus Margaritifera; species Margaritifera margaritifera. Next base: position 755,444 of record JAQPZY010001123.1, on the reverse strand, counting down.
AATTAAAGTGGTCTGCTAAATCCTTTTAATCGTGAATATTCATATATTTACGACAATAGCGCTTCAATTTAAACTGTACAGAGAATGATCGTTGTCAACAAGAATGAAACTGAATCTGTGAAAATCGTCTGATACCGGTTCATTTATCTCTGTTGTATATATAGTCCAATCAAATGAATGTAATCAAGTGTATGGACAAGTGTATTGTAATAGATATGATCTTCATTGACCTACACTTGTTGGCAATATCTAATATTTAACCTATCAGCCACATATTGAAAACAAACCCAACTCATATCCCGAATGCTTCTCTGATAGTGTAATAGATCGTATCTCCATTCATCTACATTTGTTTACAATATCTAATACTTAACCTATAAAGCACATATTGAGAATAAGTCCAACTCATATCTAGACTGCTTCGCTGATATTCTTCCCTCGATAGATAACGAAAGGACATGCATGGCATAATTCCTGAGTGTTCAGTACTTGTTCTCTCCGCTGAATCATGTCAGTGACGTCCGAACCTTGTGTACATGCAAAGGGGAAATATTACTTGCGATTTCCGGTCAGATTTCAAACTCCACTCTACCTAGTATACAAAGTTTGGTTTTGATTTGATGTTTTATGGCACAAGAAGGTTATTTAGTGCCCAGGCAACTGGAGTCAAGTGCCTTGCACAATGATGCACCATGATAGCCGACAAGATGCTGATCCAATGGTCACGACTCTGGCACGTTAACCACTGAACCACAGCGGATCCTGCCTGTATTTGTCGCCTCTTCAGAAATGCAGGAGGGCGCATAGTGCCTATTTTACGTCCCCAAGCTCGGAGGCGTTTTGGTTCATAAAAAATGTGATCTTGGTACAAACGAGACTCAGACTCAAAATTTATTTGATTAGCAATTTACAAGTTTTAACGTCTGATGTAGATATTTTGATAATATATCTTATTTTACATTAATAGATTTAAATTTAAAATCTGAATCCAGTTTTTGTAAGCGATTGTTTTCATAACATCGTACACAAGTTTGACATGAAGTTATGACAATAGACGGTACAAAAATATTTTCTGCAGGGCTAAATCTCAAAATAAGAGTCAAATACATTTCAGCATAAAAAATAATACTCATATATTGTTGTCTTAAATGGGGCATCCGATGGGGCCCTTAATCTTTCCCGTTTTGTGTAATTCTTTTTCTCAGTGATACTATTTTCTTTGACTAAAGAATTATTTTCCAATTGGAAACTATAACGAGGTTGCTCTTAACTATCATTTCACAATTTCACATTCAAAATCCACCAAGACTGTACAGTATGGTCCATTATAGACATATCGTACTTTTGAAACTGTACTGTGTGGTCCATTATAAACATATCGTACTTTTTAAACTGTACCGTATGGTCCATTGTAGACATACCGCCCTTTTGAAACTGTACGGTATGGTCCATTATAGACATACCGCCCTTTTGAAACTGTACGGTATGGTCCGTTATAAACATATCGTACTTTTGAAATTGTAACGGAAGTCATCTTGGAGTCAGCTTTGGTATATTAAACTTTATATTTGTTATCTTGTAAGAGAAAATATTTACTTAGATTTGGAAGGGGTTTTTTTCTTGAAGATTTTAGGATTTTACCTTTTTATAATCGTTGGCTCTTCTCTTAAAGGTTTACATCTTTACTTTTATTTGCAACGGTTTATCTTCCTAAAGTGTTTTGCAATTTTTCCCTATATATTTTAGAACTATACTTTAAAACATTTTCTTGGCAATCTATAGTCAGGATTATGCTCCTAAAATACTAATTTTTTAGATATGTATGCATAGCTGATGCGTCCACACTCTAATTTCTTACGATAAATAGTTTTCTGTTTCGATGTATGTTGGAAAAAAAATTTTTATCAGAGAAGTATGAAGGGTCTTTTCATTCCTAACGCTAGAATGAAAAGACAAAAGAAATAACATTAAATGTCAAGATGTTGATTATAATATTGAAGAACACTGAATAAAGTGTACGTATGCGTTATATATATATATATATATATATATATATATATATATATATATATATATATATATATCCTCGAACAGCCATATTTCGTGGACTTAACGTGAATTTTAACGCGTTCGTTATAATATTGTGAGAGTCTATTCAAATAACCATAGAAAGTGTTTAACTATATCTATTTCATTTAATCATCGGTATAAAATTTTGGCATTCATGTACATTAGTTCAGAATTGCCGTTTTTCCGAGCGTGTGTAAGTTTACTTATTTCCGGAAGCGAGTCCATGGTTCATGACACTGACTAAAAAGTCACGTGGCATATGACCAGAACGTGCCAGTTAGACCAAGGTATGGATATTATTAGTTTATAGCGACTCCGTGTTTTTGAAATTTAAAAAAAATTCAATTTAAAAATGAATAATTGTTTTCCTTTAATTCTATATGCAGTTTGTGCACTTACATTACTGCTTGCTTGTTCTTAACCATATAAATACATGACTCAATAGACTGAGAGAGAGAGAGAGAGAGAGAGAGAGAGAGAGAGAGAGAGAGAGAGAGAGAGAGAGAGAGAGGGAGAAAATTAAAAATAGACACTACTGAATGGATACACATTTTATTATAATAGATTCAATGTCTTTTGATGTAGAATATATGTTCATTAGGAAATAATACTGAAACGAAAAAGTCCGTAGTGAATATACATTTCCAGTGTACATTTTTCTTACGTTGTATAAGAACCCCACATGATTAAAACCAAATATTTACATTGGCTATCCCGTTGTATAAATTTCCAAAGTGGGTTTTCCTGTTCAAGACATGTAAACAAAGCCATCATGTGATCGGCGGGCCTATCTTAAGCATATAATAGAAAATTCAATGCCAAAATGTCTGACACAAATAAGGCATTAGTGCAAATACAGATTTTCATTATTATTTTTTTAAATTACATGAAATTACCTGTTTGAATCTCATTTTGTCTGATTTTGCTTATAAAATACTTCCTGTCACTCTTGAAGAACGCTGGTGACACAGTTGAGGACGTCATTATCTCGAAACAAGCGCGTTAGGTTGCGCGAAACATGGCGCATGATTGAAGGACTCCAACGACTTCAGGAGGTTGGACGATATACATATATCGTAAGATTGAATTTAAATATAAAATGTATCGCTCAGAGACATACCTAGTGCACGATGCTAGTGTATGGTTTGGTAAACACAACGGTTTTGTTAGTCTCCGGTTTGGTCTCACCTATGTGTATGATTTGGTCAACAAATGCAAGTAAATTCTTGATAATATAATATTCTAAGCTATTTAAAATGTTATTCCATTACCAAGTTCACTTTTGATTTGCTAAAAATAGAGGGTATATTGTGTCAATTTGTGGAGACAAATCATTGGGCAACAATTTTTATTGTTTTATGTAGTAAATTTTGTGTTGCTATAATGAAATTACAAATATCCAAAATTCATCGTTTCATCAATTGAAAGTACATTCATTTTGATCCTTTATACCACCCCAACATTTTTTTTCCTTTTTACCGCTCAATAGTTTCTCATTTACTCTATTCCATAACTTAATAAAAACAAAACACCCAACCCAAAACAAAAACAAAAAAAAAAACCATCTGTACCATGTCTTTTAACTTTTGAATGACTTGTTTTACCACAGGTACATTTTTGCTCTGTTTTATAGAAACACTTGTGCGTGCTCCTTCTATCAAAACAACGTGATGTCTATAATGAACATCGATTCATTGAGAGAGAGAGAGAGAGAGAGAGAGAGAGAGAGAGAGAGAGAGAGAGAGAGAGAGAGAGAGAGAGAGACGTAAACCAGTTATATTTTTTTTTAAATTGACGTGGACCCAGAATTAATTGTCAAATCTGGACCCTACAATTTTACTTTTAAAATTAATAAAGCAATTTGGAACATACTTTTTACGTTGGTTGAATCTGACAAGTTCTAGCGTTGATTTGAAATTTTATTGAATCACTTCTGTCTGCTTGTCCGTTTGTCTATCAATAGACGCACAAACATTAGCATCACTTTCTGATTTATTATTGATTTGCAAATTGGATATGTGGTTTCAGCATGAAATCTTTCATGACATGCAATTTGGATATGTGGTTTCAGCATGAAATGTTTCATGACATGCAAGTTGGATATGTGTTTTCAGCATGAAATGTTTTGTGACATGCGAAATGCTAATATGAAATATATAATCTTCTAAGAACAAACATTTTCAATTTGTAACATCAAGATCCAAACTTCTCAATTTCTGGAAGCCATCGTAATACAATTATACCGAATCTTTAATAATCCCACCGAATGACTATTTACCATAATTACAGTAAAAGCAGGTAAATGGATCCTTGGTGATACATACTGGTTATATGCAGATGGTGATCTCTTGGGAATAATTGAAAACAGAAAGAAAATGACTTTAAATAACGAGTTTATAATCAACATGTATCTTCCAAAGTTGTACGGAAATGGAAAGTTCTAGCGCACTATTTAACAACTGACTATTATTTCAATTTTTAAAAGATAAAGACAAAGTAATAAGCAGGCACAAATTAACGATATTTCTAACAGTGACCGGTGTCTTTTTAAATATTCTTGTCTTTATTTTACTATTTTGTTATGGTGCCTATCATTAGTCGGTTCTTTTGGCTTTACTGTTGAATTAAACGATTTGCTCGCCTTTCCAGCAATGAATTGATCTGTTGCATTGATTTTTTCAATCTGTTGATTAACTAAATCCAACTCAAGTTCAAGAAATTCAATATCCTTTATTGATGTGGACACAGCTTCACCTAAAGCTTCACATCCATGTTTGCCAAAACGAAACTTGATAGGTCATTAAAGGATATGTTTTCAGTTAAGTTCCAGGTTTATAGGAAATGTTAAACTATTTCACTCATTTACTATACTAGAAGGGTATTGTAAATGTTTTCGCTTCAAATGTCCAACATACAATTTATATACTATTAAATATTAAAGGAATTACTTTGCCTTTTGTCCATCTTTTTATTTCCAGACTGGTTTTTCAAACGTGGATCTAAGACCGCTGCTAGCGCTTTTGTTCAACGTTTATTCCTACAAAATCTCTTTTTATATCACTGTTTAGTTTGTTTACAATGTTTTAAAATATGAACCAGCCCACCACATACTGCTTATTCTTTTTTTTTCTTCAGTTTTTCTAAAATTCTTTTCTTTTTAATTATATCAGTTTCAGTTTCTATTACCTTAGTTGACAAGGTTTCTTACTGGGAGATCAGTACTCGTCTCCTTCACAGACTTCATATCGGCGTGTGTGGCGAGATTCATTATTACCTGATATAACTTGTAACTTTTGAATTTTGACTTTTTTAAGGTATCTAAATTGAGATGGTGATTTTGTAATATGTCTTCCTAAGCACCCCTGTATTCTTACAAGCCCTTCCTATGTTCTTCTCTTTCTCTAACTCGGTAAAAACGTTGAAACTTAACGAAAGTTTGTTGTTTTTCGTTCAATCCGTAACATTTTTGATTCACATGATTCCATTCCAGCACAACTCCTTCGTAACAGAAATAATTGTAATTTTTTATTGATCAAACTATGATATAATAAATAGTCATGTATTGATATTATCAACGCGATATATCGTGTATCATGACATGACGAAGTTACTTTGTTCAGCGTCATCTTGAACACTTCATGACTGTATGACGTAAGCAAGTACATTTGTTAACAATTGTCCTAGAGACTGAATAAACAATCATTTATATCTGAAAACGTAAATTCTGTTTAATCACACACTTCTTGATATCCTTACACACTTTCTTTTCATTTTGATCTGTCATAAACAAATTCAGTTTATTAACAATTAATATTGCTTTATATTTTATTTATTTTATGTCTACTGAGATTTTCCATCTGTGCGCCAAACATTGAGTTGTTCATCAATTTGAAGAAGTCTATTTCGAAATCGTTAGAAGCTTTTTGCCCCAAACTTGTATTTTAGCCAAGGTTGTTCAAACAACACACACACACACACACACGCACACACACACACACACACACACACACACAAATATATATATATATATATATATATATATATATATATATATATATATATATATATATATATATATATATATATATATATATATTCCACATACAGTAAAAATAGCATGGTTTTTCAGTGTTGGTATAAAGCAGTTTGATAAACCAATACTGTTTGTATATCAAATTATTAATACGCATATAATTATTGTGTCAACAGTAGACTATTGCTTTTATGTTCTATATGTAAGTGATGAATTACAACTTATTATTCATTAATAAAAGAATAAAAAATAACCAGATATTTAAAAAAAAAACTGTTTTGTAATGAATTAAACATTTTTTTTAAAATGTTCTTTAAAATTCTCTCTGCTTGCTCTTTTCTCTCTCTCTCTCTCTCTCTCTCTCTCTCTCTCTCTCTCTCTCTCTCTCTCTCTCTCTCTCTCTCTCTCTCTCTCTTGTCGTAAGGGACAACAATACGTGGAAATCTTCTATCGCTTTCATGCATGCAAAAAGTTTGCTAAAAAATTTCAATTGTTGATTCATATTCATCATAGGTATTTATTTAAGAAAAAATCTTTCAATATTTATCTGCTAAAAATTTTCGGTTCTTGAATCCAATTTTCCTTCATATCTGATTTAGTAACGTTGACGCAATTCAATATTTGCTAGAAGTTTTCGATTGTTGATTAGTATTCTTTATAAGTAAATGACCTTTGTATTTATATAGCAAAATGTATACCCCAGTATTTGTCTGCTATCATTTTTTGATTGCTGAATAAAATTTTAAATGGGTAAAAATAATCCTATTTTGGTAATCTGCTGGATTTCAATACTTGCATAAATGAGATAAAGTTTCATGCACCAACCTGTTGTGAATCTTTGACTTTCGATGAGGACTCATACAGCGGATCTTCACGAATCTGTTATGATACTCTAGTTTTCATTGTCTATGCAGTACTTACTTTACTTGCACAGTTTGCATCTCATCCATCCATAAGTTTTGTTTAAATTTGTGAGCAAAGTTTTGTTCATGATACTTTCTACATGGTTATTTTGATGATTCGACAAAAATGATCTGCACTTGTTCTCAGAACATCTGCTAGTTTGCAGCTGTCATTATGGGTAGAATTTCTTTAATATTCAACAACATATTAAATAAAAGCCACATTTATTAGTGGGACTTCCTAAGTGACTCACTTTTTACTTATTAAATAGTTATCATGCTTAACAAATGTTTATACTGTTTATATTCTACAAGGGACATGTGGAATTTGACAAATCAAGTGATAAACAAGCATCTTCAAGAATAAGATGAATTTAAGTCTGTCAAATCTTCAAAGCATGCAATTACACAAGCAGCGAAAAGTCAGAAAGAGAACTTACAGCAACTAGAGCTGAAAAATGTTGTTTAGGAAAGTTCAGCCAAAGCAGATACAGGAATAACAACTGAAGAAACATACACAGTTTTATCAAACGAATTAACTTCAAAGACAAAAATGAGAAATTTTGTTTTGCATGCTAGACAAAATAGAAGAACGCTTGAGTGTGATAATTATGTTTCAAAAACAAAGACGATGATGTAACTGAAGAGGATAAAAAATGAATTAATAAAAGTCTCAAAAACATACAAGAATTAGAGGAGAAAGGCCAAAAAAAACAGGAAACGGTTTTGTTTGAGGAACGGTTTCTATAGAGAATATTCTGTTGTTTGCCGGTGTCAGATACATAATATATAAACTAGAAACGTGTTCAAAATGCCAAAACACATGCAAAGCTCCAATAAGAACTCTTTAACAGTTTTGATTGTGTAGTATGTGGTAATAATACCACCTAAAACAATTCCAAATTTATCCTAATTTCTGTGAACGATATAATTCGCTTTGTGTAAGCTATCAATAAATCAATAAAGGCCATTTATTTAAACATAGAGGAAAAAACCCCAGCAAATAAACACCATTAACAAAATAGTAACATATACACAGAAATACAAAAAAGCGAACATGTCACTGCTAGAAAAATGACTATATTGCTCCTGTTTATTATTTTGTGTCAGGCACAACGGTTTATTTGTTGCCTTTTTACATGATGCTATTATCGTACACTATTGTCGATTTTAGTACTTCAAATTTTATATTGTTTGTTATTGTATATATTTAGGATTGTACGTTTGTTAAGACCAAAGCTTTGCTGTTCTTGGTAAACAAAGCGTGCTAGGAATAATAGTGCACCACTTTACTACCTGATTGTTCAGGCAGTATTTTATTATGAATTTGTCACCTAACATATAACTCATAGAAGCAACTGTATTTTTGTCTGGATTCACATATATAACTTATTTTATTCTGAAATAAATTGTAATTTTTGTTACAAAAAAGTTTAATTAGACAAAAACACATTTTGCACATTCCATCTATTTTGTTTTTCAAATCCACTAGCATATTTCAGCTCAGGGCAAACCAAACATGTATTTATTTATTTTTTCATTTCATCAATGTTTTATATATATATATATATATATATATATATATATATATATATATATATATATATATATATATATATATATATTAATCATTGTTTCCTCATTCATTTGATTGATACTTTTTTATACTTGAATTTATTTTCTAATACAGTATGGAAATGGAGTGTTCTGGACGAATTTTGTCGTGTGAGCTTTCTAAAATTTATTTTATGTTGCAACAGCGGGGGAGAAGCGATCAGCGGGGCTACTGCATAGCTGGGACAAAACTTGAAACAGCAGTCTTTAGTTAAATAGTGCACCAGAACTCTCCATTTCTATACTCTCCCCTTAAAAATAATAAAAGACAGTATGTTTTTGGACATAGTGCAGTAGTAGCCTTAAAAACATCTTAACATGCGAAGTTGTATCAGTCTTAGTAGTCTAGGACTGGTAAAAACTGTTCCCCAGATGACTTTGGTAAAAAAAACAACTCTGCCCGCACATATGTTGGCGCGTGTGACCAGAAATATAGTTAGACCTAAATAACCACTTTGATGTTTTGTTGACCTTGGTTAATCCGAATTTTTAACAAGTGTTAATTTAATAATAGTCAGTCACCAATACATCCTACATTTTACAGAATGTGCACACGAAGCAACTTGAAGTCGATGGTGATCATTTTGATTAAAAGTGACTGTTGATTCTGGTAGGGCACTAGGTTTCATAAATCATCTCCCCCTTTCAGTTAAATCACAAGTCCATCGTTTGGCATGTTATTTTCTGTTGCATAGAAAAATCGATGCTCAAACCTACCATTTTATCATACAAAATGACATAAAAACCTTGATGAAAGGGTAAAAAACTAGAATATGCGGCAGTCTGATTAAAATCGAGGCTAACTTATAATAACAATGTTGGATATCAGTGCTAAATATGGTTCAATGCTAAACACGGTTCAATGTTAAATACGGCTCAATGCTAAATACAGCTCAATGCTAAATACGGTTCAGTGTTAAATACGGCTTAATGCTAAATATGGCTCGATGCTAAAACAGTACTATGCGATGAGCATATGTAGCAAGCCATTCCATCTGTATGTTTTAGGAGATCATACTCTTCAAAAAGTTTAAGAGAATCCTTATTCTGACTCAAAACTGTCTCAGGACATGAAATGGGGTTCACACATCACACACACACACACACACACACACACACACACACACACACACACACACACACTGCAGATATCTCCAATCTTTTTTGAAAAGAAACCTGTAATATCGCCCCCAAAAATGACGTATATCTTCATACTTGGTAATTTGTGGGGTGAATACTAGAATATAGGTGGAACGTTTAGGACCTGTGATGTAGACAGACTAGAAATCGTGCAGCTTCAAGCGACTAGGTTCGTCAGTGGTGGTCATTGGGATGTGGGCTGCACATCTACATGTAGGATCATAGAGAACCTAGAACTTCCCTATTTACAAAGTAAATATCGCGTGAACATACTTGTATTCCTCTACAAAAGGGTTGGGGTCTGGTACTGGCTACAAAATACGTTCATTTTAAAAACCATTAGGACCAAATTACAATCCAGAGATTTTAATGTAGAAAATTGCAGAAAAGTCATCCGTCGGCAATAGTAGAAAAGTCATCCGTCGGCAATAGTAGAGTATTTTATATAGAGCAGCGTAAACACTGATTAGTTCTTTCTTTGTCAGAACCACAATAGATGGGAACAACGTGGACAAGAAAATTGTGCTAGCGATAACAGTGGAAGACTTCAAAAAGAAACAAAAAACACACCTATCTATTACAACAAAAAGGGCAAAGACACACCTATCTATTACAACAAAAAGGGCAAAAACACACCTATCTATTACAACAAAAAGGGCAAAAACACATCTATCTATTACAACATAAAGGGCAAAAACACCCCTATCTATTACAACAAAAAGAGCGCCCCCCCCCCATCTATTAGAACAAAAATGGCAAAACACCCCTATCTGTTACAACAAAAAGGGCACCCCCCTCTATCTATTCCAAAAATGTCACCAAACCAATTACTAATTTGAACTAAATGAATAACCCCTCCAATCACGTTGGTTTCACGAAACCGTACAGTGTGTAGTAGGCATTACAAAATGAGGGAAAATAAATATTAACAATTTGCATTATATGTCATTAAATAAATATTAAAAAATGGCATTAAATGTAATTAAATAATATTAAAAAATGGCATTAAATGTCATTAAATAAATATTAAAAATTGGCATTAAATGTCATTAAATAAATATTAAAAATTGGCATTAAATGTCATTAAATAAATATTAAAAATTGGCATTAAATGTCATTAAATAAATATTAAAAATTGGCATTAAATGTCACGTACGAAAACGGAACAGATAACAAAATCCGGAGTAGAAGTAGATGCAATACAGTGTGTAAAGTCTTTTCGCGTGTATTTATACCTTTAAAAAAGTTGTATGATTGAAAATAACAAAAGCAAATAAAAAAAAAGAAAGAAAAGCAAACAGCAAACAACTTAACATAAAACATAACCGCACGCAATTCTCACGTACAATCCCGGTTTTTAAGTACAGTTTAGGTCATAGAGACACCGTACTTGACCTGTTCATGTATGGATGGCTCGTAAAGTTTCGTTAAAGTTAATGGGAAAATGAGTTCATCGTTTCCTATATAGTGTATTCAATTCTAATCAACAGTACATAGTCCGTTTCTCATTGAAAACTTTGTTCCAAAGAAGGTTTGTAATCATAGGTACCAACCATCTGACTTAAAGGACATGTTTTCTGCACTTTTCTGTCTTTCTGTCATATATATTACTAAAATGTGCATAAAGATAAGTGGTTACTCTCAACAGAAGAAAGACTGTAATCTTTGTTATTTAAAAAGATATTTAGGATGAATTTCATGATTTATTTGAATGTTCATGTTTCAGTACACATACAAACGGTACATTAATTGCTTTACAAAGATCCTAATGTTTTGAAATTTCGCGACTAATTCAAAACTACGAATAATTTATATAAAAAAATATACAGAACTATAAACAAATTTATGCAAATAAAAACTGATCAGTGTTAACCTTCTGTAAACTTTTGTGCATGTATTATTTATTATTTCTCCTGATTTATTTATTTACTTGATGTCTTAAATTGATACAATTCTTACAAACATTTAACTATTAATTGTACTTTTCTGTATACCTCATATGTCAGTTTTATATTGACCCGAGTGTAATAAATTGAGTTGAAAACGCCACTGCAAATCTCAAGATCATTCTTAGAAAGTTTTGGGAGCGGGGTGGGTGGATAGCTAGGTGGTGATGTAAAGGTATCGAATTTTCAATTCTTTTAAAGATATTGACATTTAAATTTGTTTCCGTCCTAAGACCTATGTACTCATTTTGTTAAGTTCGATATTCCAAAAGGCTCATGCCAGGTGGGATATCACCGTCCTTTTGCCGGAATTGGCCGGAAAGGTATGCTGGTATTGGCTGGGATGGTATGGTTGATCTCATTTAACTGTATCGTACACGATCCATATCCTGTATAGTTTTTTATTTCCATCCGGGCTCTGTGGGCTATGGAAAAAAACACAAACGTATGTGTGTATTGTATCACGAAAACGCACTGTTGATGATTATTTTAAAGTTGGGCATACTCTTCTTCGTCAAGGTCGATGAAAGTGCGCTGCATTGATGTAATCGGAATCAGATATCGATCTGCGTTCGCTTCGATTTTGCACGTGTTGACTTTATCAACTTAATTTGATATCTTACTTTTTTATCTACCGTGCAAGTGTCCATAAAAATGTGGCGTGATATGAGACATGAAGTATTAAGTAATTGGCTATTACGATAGTGTGTATAGGTCGTCTACAAAGTGCAAAGTAATTAGATAGTACGACAGTTGCGTATAGGTCATCTACAAAGTGCAAAGTGAAAGCGATGTGAAAGAGAAAATTCAACCAGGAAGCACGGAATTGAAACGGCGCCATAATTTGCATTACAAATTACTCAGACGTAACATGCACGCGCGCGCACGCGCGCGCGCGCGCACACACACACACACACACAAATAATGGATTGATAAAGAAGTATAAATTGAGGACATGTTGCTGGTTAGGCTTTAAGACAAGTTGAACCAGGACAAAGCATTTTGTTGACCCTACGTTAGTGAATAGGGACACATATCAGTCACTTTTTCAGCGCCGCCGCCGTCATCGTCAAACATTTTGCTATGGTTTTTGTTGAGGTTTTTCATTTGTATATATTTCATATATTTCCTAAACAATTTGATGAATTTTCTTAATGAAACAAAGACAATTCATTTTGCGACACACTCACTCGCCGCTTCAGCCATTTCGAGGTCAACATCATCGAGTATTGGATTGAAGGTTCTAATCAAAGTTTGTAACTTGCTTTAATTTAAATTGATAAGTTATAAACATATTAGGAATGATTCATTACGAAGCAAAGACAATTCATTATGACGACACACTCGCTCTCCTCCTTGACCTTGGGCCAAAGTCACAGTCACAGAAGATTTGCTTCTAGGTTTTGATTAACATTTTTCATATGGTTATATTTCCTTTACGCCATGATGGATTCTATTCATACTTGGGATATCTCAATATGAAGCAAATGCAATGTTTCGACTGAAACAAAATCTTCCTCAGGGGACAACCCCCCCCAACCCCCCCAACCCCCAGAAGACAAAAAATAAATAGGAACAAAAACAACAATAAAACAACCAAACAAAACAACAGCAAAAACGAACACACTAGTACACATTGACACACATTCATACAAAAAGTCACACTCGAAATATTGACAACATGGCACAGAGATCTAAAACCACTGAAAAAAATTAAGAAAGTCAAAACTAAAGAATAGTAATACAAATAAAAACTTGCAGGAGTATTAACTACATGTCTCAAATTAGACCTAGCATCTACGTATGAAGTGACGCAGACGAAACTAATTTGGATGTAGGCCTTGTCTGTTTAATTATTATACATTTACAAAACGTAAGGCTCAATTTTACTAAAATGGCGATAATTGCGATAGGGAATTTATTACAGAATATGAGGACACCGTTTCACCAAAGGACCTGATCAAAGTACTGAAAGTACTATAAGGTTTGGGAATCTAAACAGGGCATGATATGGTTGATTCCTTTTTTGTTACACCGGGGTATGTGCACAATGCTATTTTATGTCTTTAAATAATTCTGAGGAATGTTTAAAATCTACGATCGATAACAACAAGTAACATATGCTTATGTTCAAAACTAATGAAGGGTTGACACGTATTTATATAGGCTTTTACATCAATTGGCTTTCTAGTGTGATTTTGACGGAAATGATGAGGAATAAAACACAAGCCATTCCTGGAATAGGAAGAGACTGTCAGTGCAATTCATTTACTTTAGCTAGTTTCGGAAATATGCCATAAAAGCGTACTGTTTTGTCTCTATACGGGGTGTAGACATAAAGCATAGGAATTCAAAGTGAATGGCATGTGACTGAAAACTCGGCAGAGTGAAAAATATTTTTGTTTCATATTGGATAAATCAGTATATAAAATATGTTAACGACGTACACCAATTTGGCTTGAAAATTGTATATTGGAAAATTCAATAGAGAAAATGAGTGAACCGCGTATATAAATTTGGCTAAACTAATAATAAACTATGAAGTATCTGTACACAAGAAACGATCATGTATGTACAATTCAAACAATGACGTTTGTAAATAATAAACGATCATATTTATGTACACAATAGATTTCGGTCTACAGTTGTAACGACTTCTGAAAGGGGACAGGTATAAGGTGAAGTTGTTTGCATTTGAAACATGCACAGTGGAGAGAATGTTGGCATATCTCTTTGCAACTTTCATGTATTGTGACTGATTTTTATTTTTATTTTTACATGCAGTAATTATGGGAATTATACGCTATCTAAAGCATACAGCCTGATCAAAATGGCTCCTCCGAATGTGCTTTACAAATGATCTTAAACTAGTTCGAAGTACACTAACTTTAGCAGTTATTAAAATAGGGAAAATGAATTTTGCCAGAGTAGGCAATACCAGATTCTGAAAGTATAATAAATAAATTATACAATATATAAAAAGTAAAAGACGTTGTTGGCTATTTTTTCAATAGTTTCTTTATGTTTTTCTTTTTAATATTATTTTTTTAAAATGTATTGTTCACGTCCAGGAAGCGAAAATGACCAAGCGGAGCTGGCAGTCTTTTGATAGGTGTACATCTGAAGTAAGGCCAAGTTGTATACTTTCCACCCAAATTGCACCCATCAATCATACACCAGAATAAAGGGAATTAAAAGTTTTTTAAACAATACTTAACATATATAAAAGTCTTTTTTTTAAATAGCCAGGATTACCAGTAAGGAAATCTGGGAAATTTTTTTCTTTTAAAAATCAAATCCTATCCAAATTACGAAACTGTAGAGCGAAACCTAAAAAAGTGAGATATACTTACACAAGAAACTATGACGTATATGTAAACTATAAATGATGACGTATATGTGCACCATAAACAAAGACGTAAAAAGAATAAACCTTGTACAAAGTAAAATTATTAAATATTTCTAGTTAAATACAATAAAGAATATTTAAATATGCATTGAAATATTTCTGCTTAAATAAATCAAAATGGACGCTTCCATACTTGATATACCCAAAGCAAAACAAGTGAGAAAAAAAATTAGAACCACCTTTAACAAGTTTTCGACTAGAAAAGAATTAAAACATACGAAGATTTGTTTTTTTGCTTAAACAGATTTTAAACGAAAAGACATCGAGATCCAGGTAATAGAAATGTCAAATAGCGTAGATTGTTCAGGGGTAACAATCAAGATTTGTATGAATTTATACATGAAATTGAACCATATATTAATCATTTTGAAGAAGATCATCGATAGAAAAATTTGTCTATTTGGTTCATTGAAAGTACAATTAGACTTAACGATTAGGCTTATGAACAGACAGTCGCAGGAGGGAGATCAAGTTGAGTACAGAAAATGTTACTATGGAACAAACAATGCCTCTTAATGTATAAAATAGGGGGAAAATGGATAATGTCATTAAACCTTTCTTTCACATTTTACGTACCATTTGAACAGGAATAAGTGAAAGTGCAAGATGGATGTTTGACAGGATTGAATATTTAATATTGCGCATAGGTAGATATCAACCGCTCAGAGGAAACTCATACATAGATTTGCCTGAATGGGTTAAGAACAGAAAAGCTTATGTAGACGTAAACAATGTGGATAATAAATGTTTCTTTATGGTGTGGAATCTGAGTTAAATCGGCAAAGTGATCATATATATTGACCATCAAAATACAATTTAGATAAATACAGGATAGAGGAAAAGATTGAAAAGAACTTGATATATCCGTAAATATGCATGAAATATTGGAGGGGGGGGGGGAGTCAACAGTGATGCACATGAAACAGAGAGACAAATACATGTTGACATGCTAAATATATTTCAACGTGCAAGTCCCAATGATTAAAGATGGATGGTATGTTGGAATAAAATATTTATCAAAGTTGGTGTCAGCACATTTAAATATGTGTCATGGTCAAAAACATCTGTAAAAAAAGCTTACATGTTTTCGCAACGCCTGACAAAAGTATTATCAGGGTACAAAATAATATGTTACAATGTATATAGTTTGAGAGATACAATGTCTAATGTGGGTTTAGTTGCAAAATCTAAAACTATCAACATCATATAAAAGTTCGCTTTGTTATTTAGTGTGATTTTGAAAGTACCATCGTCCCAGAGACGCGATGTGTACCAAAGGTGTTCAGAGCACATATGCAGAATACGGCATACGGACAATCCGTGTCCGGCAGAATGTCGTACTCAACCATCTGATGTTCTTTAGAACACCTTGTCGCTGAAGATCGTCTCTCTCCAGATAGGTAAACCAAGGGCGTAACACCTGTGTTGATAACATTTTGTACAATTATAACAGATAAAACAGACTCCATCAGGGTTTGCTTTGTACCTCAAATCAACCCACAAGTGACGCAAACCAATCGTTTAAAGAACTACATTTCGTATTAAATTATTCTACGATGCGTTGGATGCAACTGCAAAATGTGTGTATGGGGAACTGAGACCAAGAAATGCAAAGTCTATGGTAAATATAGAGGCAATACATAACGAATGTAATTTAAATTGTAAATATCCAAATTACACATCATTGTTTATTCATTACCTGTCCGGTTACCACAGTCATCTACTCATCAAGACATTTGAAAACAATTGATTGAGATGAAGAAAAACAAATCGTACTAAACAATGACGAGAAATACATTACAGTTGATAATTTCACGAAAGAATAAAATAAATAATAGTTAGAACGATGATCATGATTGTAGACAGCTGCAGATTCTTGAGATAATCTATAGAACAGGTGACTAACGGAGACACTGAAATATTTTATATACATGACACCTAAATATTTCAGGAAAGACATTTATTGAAATGAATACATGAATAACTTTGAAAGGTTTAATGAAACAGCTACACCAGCAATATAAAAGTTTTACTCATCACTAAATGATTGAAATATACCAATGAAGTCTACCAGTGTGTACGTGATGTCATGGAGCATTTTAACCTTCAAACACCTGATAATCTATATGACTATCATGTCATGAAATATATTTTGATAATATGTCACACTTTCTTTTAGGAATTTAGGAACGTCTGTGTTATAAATTACAAACTAGACACTGTTCCCTGTTACAGTAGACCAGGACTAGATCATGATACGAGTCTGAAGATATCAGGTGTAGAACTTAAACGTTTAACAGACAACGATATGTTCTTGATGACTGAATGTGGAATGCGTGGAATTTGCACATTACCACATAGATATGTTAAAGAAAACCATGAATACTACTTGGAAAAAGATGGTGAGACAACGTCTGATTGTACCGTGCACTCTGTGTCCGTGCATCGCACCTTCGTTACAAGTACAACGACGATGGCGAGTACGATAGTTTAATTTCAAAAGGTGCAGACAAAGTTGACCAAGGTCGTGCATTATGTACTACAATGCTAATAATTTATATTAAGGCCATGAACGAATTCATGTCGGTTAAAAAAAATGTATATGGACAACTGATAAAGAAATTAGATGAGTAGAAGAAATTTTAAAAAATAAATAAATAAAAATAGCAGATGGCAATTATACTGGTTGCATTTTAGAAATGGATTTCGAGATTCCATTAATTTCAAGGACTACCATTATCTCCAGAGAAATTAATTCCGGATGAAAATGATGTATCAGAGTTAGAGAACAATTTGATAAATGATTGCAATGGTACACATTTTATTGAACCAAGACTTTTAGTTAGATTGAAACTTAAAGAGAAAAATGTCTCTCACTACAGAAACTAAAACCTTTACATACAGTTAGTTTTAAAACTGAAAATAATACTTTTTTTAAAAACACACAGTGTTGTTTTGTTTAAACAACTTTAGCTTAGATATTACATTCAACTGAATACAACTTTGAGACAAAAGGCAATAAATGAATAAACATTATTGAATACTAGTGTGTTTGGTAAACAAACGGAGAATTCAGGAAACGAACAACAATTAAAATATGTACAGATGAAAATTAAATATCAGAAAGATATATAACTTACCATGAGAACAATTATTGACGACGAATTAGTACTGGTTACGTTGGAAAACAAGAAAATCAAACTAACCAAACCAATTTACGGTGGATTTTACAGTGTCAGCGTTCTACAAATGATTGATATGTGAATTTTACTACAAGTTCTAAAAAGTATGACAAAAGAATGAGTGTCATGGACTGATACTGTTTCCAAAAAAAATATTGCTTTTTTCTTCACAGTATACGTCTTTGGTTCTTTAAACAAAGATAAGTGGTATGCTGATTGTTTACCTCTAATCCTATACCAAAATTTCGTGGATTAATCTATGCAAATATCAAAATAAAGGATCCAAAGAACAAAACTATGCCAACAACATAGGGTTCTTGTTGGATTGGTTACAAGTATACTACCGGCAGTATAAACACAAATCAAACACCTGCGCGGATCAATTCCTTACACTGTGTTTTAGCCCAAGTGCTCAACATCCAACTGAACCGACGCCGCCAAAAACACCAATACAAGCAGTTGTTAAAGGACATCTGTACGTTCTTTTACTTAAACCACCGTCCATAACGTTGTACCGTCAGTACGTTCCGACGATCATGGTATTAACATAGTGGTTTCAAAGTGGTAAAATTAAGTTATTTTAATAATGTCATCATTCCATATATTAACCAAACACGTGACCAACTGCTCCTTGTTCAATGCAATCAGCAGGCTGTGATAATGTTTCATATATACAAAACCATTAAAGTGCCAAGATGATAGCTAAACAGAAAAGCAATGGAATCACTCCTTTGTTTTTGCCTGCCTCGTGTACGGACAAACTCCAACCAACAGACTTGGTAATAAACAAACACTACAAAGAGTAACTGAAATCGCACTTCCGCGACTGATATGCGTAACAGTCATGGAGATCAAGAGGGGAAAAGGAAGACGTTACTAGTGAAGATTAATGCACTTTATCTATAAATTAGTGTAGTAATACCTAGGCTTGTATTGATTTTTGTGGTTTCTAACTGCATACTTTGAACAGGCTTTGTTATCTCATCAGTTTTAAAAACAGAAACAACTTTACGTTTTGACCAAATGAACAAGATACTAATAACAGTTACATTACCACTTATCGTGCTGTTTGAGTTTTGTGAATTTGTTTCATTTATTTTATCTTGTGCTATTTTAGAAAGTAAGTTCTTGTTCTTTTTTAAACGTTCAGCTTTAGCTGTTTTGAATTCTTGTGAACGTTTTCCAAGTTGGCTGCCAAGTTCAACTCTACATGGAGCTTTTGGTTTTTGTGCAGTTACATTTTCAGGTTTTTTCCTGACTTTAGATGCTTGTTCCTGCATATCTTGTTCGCCTTCCATTTAATTTAGAAGGAAATTTGGAAAGTTCATTCAGCATAATCTTAAGATTTTAAAAGCGTTAGTTGCAAGTAATATTTCAATATTACTTTGAATATTGAAAAATAATTTGAAATTTTAGTGGAAAAAAAGAGAGATGGATTTCAAGACATGAATGTGGAGAAGTAAAAGATGTAACCGAGCTTCACACACACACACACACACACACACAATGTAAACCTCGTAAAGGTGAATACAAAAACAAAGAGCACAACAACAACAAAAATACATAAAAGGAATATAAAAAGAAAAGATACCACGATAAAGAAAACTTTAGATTGATCTGATCCGAACAACAAAGAAAATGTCTTGACTGCTCAAACACAAAATATATGATTGCAAGATTGCACTAAAAACATAAAAATATTATAAAATGTCTCCAAGGAAAGAGAATGAAAAGGACAATAGGAAAGCTGAATCATTTAACATTTCCAACTTCATCGCCAATGAAATTGTGCGAGCACACATTGCTCCGTGCATGATCCTGAACAGTATCGTCTAATCTATTTTCGCTGTGAGATTTTATTACATGGTAAGCAGCTACTCATTCATCTTTTCCAACTTTATTTCAGTTAATTATTTGCCGGTTAACTATTTGTATGTTATATTTCCATTAGCTATATCTAATTTTTGTCCTCGATTAATCCTAATTACTCCTAATTACTTTTTCCAATTGTGCTTTGTCCATTTCTTCGCTTTTTAAATAACTAAAAACTGATGATTTTGATATACATTTGAAAATTCTTTGTATGAAGATAATGATGTCATAGATGAACAACAACAAATACAAGTTGATGATACTTTAAATCTTGCTAGTGGATTTGTGTCTAAGATGTTTTGAAGATGTTGGTCCAAATGAAGGTGCTAGTGTTTCACACCAACTTGTACCAGGGGGATATAAAGGAACGCCTTGTGAATTACAATATAAACTGGTAGGAAATAACTTATGTATAAAAATAAGGCACTCTATTATAAAAACAAATATGGTAAAGCAGTTCGAATTGCCAGGAAAGACAACAGAAAATCAATGCAAGCACCAATCAATGCAAGCACCCATCACTATAGCGGTCCAGACTGGAAAAGAGCTTTTGATCACATTAGGCTAGACAAAACAATAAAATAAATGGGTGTTACTTATTCACATTGTTCTTTCGGAACACCTCGTCTCCCCCGGAGAGGTACATCAAGGTCGTAACACATACGGTGACGAGACAGAACCTAAATAACCGTTAGAACCTCCTGCTTTTAAAAGACACCCAGTAAAAGTACCAAGGAAGTAGAGACGCAATCATTAGGCAGAAATGAACTGTTTGATGAATAGGTACGAGACGCTGAGACTGTAATTGACGAATACCATAGAAAAATTATTCGATAACAAGAGCTTCCATCTGCAGTTAAGAGATCATTCACTACATAAGATGAGAGAGAACTAAGGGATTGTGTAAATGTTGTATCTTTGAAAGCTGGTGTTGAAATGTATGAAAAACAGATGGAATAGTTTGAAAATAACATCAGCAAAGAAACAGACCCCCCCCCCCCCCCCCCCCGCCGAAAAGCTGTATTGAAGAACAATTGGAAATTGTTGAAAGAAAAAGACGCTATTAATTGTGCATGTTACGCAATTGAATAGTGTTTTATATAAGACAGTGGGAAAAAATTTCAAACTTAAAGAAAAATTACCACTACGTGAAAAGTTGAAACAGTTGTCTGAAAAAATGGGTGTACCAATAGCTGCTACAGCCACTGCTATAAGTATGACTATGACAGATCTGTCTATAGAATATTTTATAAAAGGTTTAGTAGGTGGTAGAGGAGGAACAAGAGGCGGTAGTGCTTTATCAGGAAGCAAAATTCGTTCGTTCACAAAATTAAAAAGGGCTTCATTGAAGTTGGTATTTATTTGTCTGAGTTATCGAAACAAAGCAGCAGTAGCTAAACCCGGTATTGTTCATAGTGTGATATGCTGGCTTTTCAAAACAGACGGGCAGGTTATTTTTTCCTTCATGAACACGTTATTTTACGTATTTTGGCATTAGTTAGTTTGTTAATTGAATTTCTGCTCAATGGTGTTAACAAAGCATGATGACAAAATTTGTGTATCTTTTATGGTCAATATTTCTTTTTACGTGTCATCGTGTCCGAGACAATGTGCACCGGAGGTGCAATCAGAACGTACAAAAAGCGAATCGCATTAGCAGATTTGAGAATAGGAACATTTCATCATAATAATTTTTACTAATTTTATCTTATTTAATTTTGTCCTGTAAAATGTTTTGTTGTATTGTCAGAGATTGTTCACCTGCCTGTCCACAAGCATCTCATATATCGAGATTCATAGTTGGATCTAAATCTAGTTTATACGAGTCTTTGGATTTCTTTACATTTTTGTTATATTCGCGTATCCATTTTCAAAAACATATCACTCGATAATAAAAATACACTACCATCATCAACAGTATAGTCCAAATTCACTATCGTATCTTTTTTGTATTTTTCCCACATGTCACATTCTAAAGACTCGTTACCTTTGAATTTAAAAAACGTTATCGGCTAGTTTTTTTCCCCTCCAATTTACCTTTTTTGAAGTCCAGGAAGTGACAAAACTGAAGAGCGGAACCAAATGTGAAAAAAGTTGTCACCTCTGCCATGTTTCGACACACAGAGGTTTCACTTTTAATTCCTATGTTTTATGTCCAGATCACCCTATGTATGCATGTATATATAGGATTTAACGGCACACCAGCATAATCATGATTATGTAGTGCCCAGTAGGTTTTAAGGTATCCGAAAATAGCATTTAAAAAAATGATAAAGGTAAAAAAGATAAAGTAATAAGTTGATATATCTAAATACTCAACTGAGATTGCATGGATACTGAGATTGCATGGATACTGAGAATGCATGGATACTAAGGAGTATTTCGACTAAAAAAAAAAAAGAAAAAAAAAAAGAAAAGAAAATCATTTATAAAACTTTATTATCAATAGACAACGAATTCAAATCGACGTTACATACATCAGGATTTGGGACTGAATTACCCCTTACTTGCAAGGAGATTGCTATGAGGCATACCACTTTCCAACGGATTTAATGAACCTTAGCAAACATCACTGAAAACACCTTTAAAAGTTGAAGGAGAAAACAGTCTGAGGCAAGAAGCCGAACTCTCACTCTTTGGTTTTGTATGCACCTGTTATCGAAATGTGCTGTTACAAACAGTGACGTGCAAATTAGGTCAGGTGTACATGAGGACCTAATTAGCCATCATATCTCTCTTACAAAAATGACCGCTTTATCCAATGCGGTCAATGACTCGTCTTTTCCGCTAGGCGCACCAAACGTTTGAAATAAAACTCAAGCCACTATACTATAATAATCTACATAACTATGTTAACTTGTTTTAATAATATCTTCCATAGTATCTTAAGAACATTACTTAGGCACATAATACAGTCATTACTTTAAAATATACATAATACAGTCATTACTTTAAAATATATATAATACAGTCATTACTTCAAAATATATATAATACAGTCATTACTTTAAAATATATATAATACAGTCATTACTTCAAAATATATATAATACAGTCATTACTTTAAAATATATATAATACAGTCATTACTTCAAAATACATATAATACAGTCATTACTTTAAAATATATATAATACAGTCATTACTTCAAAATATATATAATACAGTCATTACTTTAAAATATATATAATACAGTCATTACTTCAAAATATATATAATACAGTCATTACTTCAAAATATATATAATACAGTCATTACTTCAAAATATACATAATACAGTCCTTACTTCAAAATATATATAATACAGTCATTACTTCAAAATATATATAATACAGTCGTTACTTCAAAATATATATAATACAGTCATTACTTCAAAATATATATAATACAGTCATTACTTCAAAATACATATAATACAGTCATTACTTTAAAATATATATAATACAGTCATTACTTCAAAATATATATAATACAGTCATTACTTCAAAATATATATAATGCAGTCATTACTTCAAAATATATATAATACAGTAATTACTTCAAAATATATATAATACAGTCATTACTTCAAAATATATATAATACAGTCATTACTTCAAAATATACATAATACAGTCGTTACTTTAAAATATATATAATACAGTAATTACTTTAAAATATATATAATACAGTCATTACTTCAAAATATATATAATACAGTCATTACTTTAAAATATATATAATACAGTCATTACTTCAAAATATATATAATACAGTCATTACTTCAAAATATATATAATACAGTCATTACTTCAAAATATATATAATACAGTCATTACTTCAAAATATATATAATACAGTCGTTACTTTAAAATATATATAATACAGTCGTTACTTTAAAATATATATAATACAGTCATTACTTCAAAATATATATAATACAGTCATTACTTTAAAATATATATAATACAGTCATTACTTCAAAATATATGTAATACAGTCATTACTTCAAAATATATATAATACAGTCATTACTTCAAAATATATATAATACAGTCGTTACTTTAAAATATATGTAATACAGTCATTACTTCAAAATATATATATAATACAGTCGTTACTTTAAAATATATATAATACAGTCATTACTTCAAAATATATATAATACAGTCGTTACTTTAAAATATATATAATACAGTCATTACTTCAAAATATATATAATACAGTCGTTACTTTAAAATATATATAATACAGTCATTACTTCAAAATATATATAATACAGTCGTTACTTTAAAATATATATAATACAGTCATTACTTCAAAATATATATAATACAGTCATTACTTCAAAATATATATAATACAGTCATTACTTCAAAGTATATGTAATACAGTCATTACTTCAAAATATATATAATACAGTCATTACTTCAAAATATATATGATACAGTCATTACTTCAAAGTATATGTAATACAGTCATTACTTCAAAATATATATAATACAGTCATTACTTCAAAATATATATAATACAGTCATTACTTTAAAATATATATAAGACAGTCATTACTTCAAAATATATATAATACAGTCATTACTTCAAAATATATATAATACAGTCATTACTTTAAAATATATATAATACAGTCATTACTTCAAAATATATATAATACAGTCATTACTTCAAAATATACATAATACAGTCATTACTTCAAAATATATATAATACAGTCATTACTTCAAAATATACATAATACAGTCATTAATTCAAAATATATATAATACAGTCATTACTTCAAAATATACATAATACAGTCATTACTTCAAAATATACATAATACAGTCATTAATTCAAAATATAAATAATACAGTCATTGCTTCAAAATATATATAATACAGTCTTTACTTCAAAATATATCTAATACAGTCATTACTTTAAAATATATATAATACAGTCATTACTTTAAAATATATATAATACAGTCATTACTTCAAAATATATATAATACAGTCATTACTATAAAATATATATAATACAGTCATTACTTTAAAATATATATAATACAGTCATTACTTCAAAATATATATATACAGTCATTACTTCAAAATATATATAATACAGTCATTACTTCAAAATATATATAATACAGTCATTACTTTAAAATATATATAATACAGTCATTACTTCAAAATATATATACTACAGTCATTACTTCAAAATATATATAATACAGTCATTACTTTAAAATATATATAATACCGTCATTACTTCAAAATATATATAATACAGTCATTACTTCAAAATATACATAATACAGTCATTACTTCAAAATATATATAATACAGTCATTACTTCAAAATATATATAATACAGTCATTACTTCAAAATATATACTTTCAGCTTACATCAAGGATAAAGATAGACGACACATACATGCAATGCATTAAATATTGGAACCGTATTTCAACAAAACAATTTTTTTGTGCAGTTCTAGACAATTATTTTGTGTCGATGTAAGCTGAAAGGAAAATGGCAAGGAGCATCCTAACGCTTCTGTTTTGTACGGCTATTATTGTCTTACGGTATGGTTCGCAATATGTATTTTGCTACGGTGTTCTTAAATGTTACGAAATTAGAAACTTCGTGTCAGTTTCAATGCTTAAACGGGGGGGGAGAGAGAGAGAGAGAGAGAGAGAGAGAGAGAGAGAGAGAGAGAGAGAGAGAGAGAGAGAGAGAGAGAGAGAGAGAGATAGAGAGAGAGACCAAACCAAAGGCGAAGGATAGGAATCTACAACTATATATGTACGTATGTATAAGCTTTAACGGCATATCATTACAACCCTGGCTATAAAGTGCCCAGTAAGTTTATGCATCCTGGGAAAGGCATATAACACAAAGATAAAGGCCAAAAAGGGTAAAACCCTTCCTTCCAGCACAGTTGTTTTCGGTTTGACTCTTGTCTGGGAGATCAATTTGTTAAAAATTCAAAGGCATACTTTCAGCTTAAAATGTATCATAGTAAGTCAAGATGACCCCAAAATCTCCATTCAACTCTTTATAAGATATAATGTCCCGTTCATGGTTTGAATTTCAACTGTAGATCTCAAGAGGTCGTTTGAGTTGTATCAATATCAAGGTACCCCCATGAAGCTCTGATTAGTAGGATATATGCTAACCATTGAAGTGGATTTGCAATTAATGCCCGGTTTCTAGCATGGGTGTGTTTCTGGAAACGTTGAAATTGGGTCACAACGGTTTTTTCCTTTTATTTCTTTCTTATTTTTAACCACCAAATTTGCATCGTTGTGGCAGTAGCATAATCATAACCAAGGGAGATAATCCACTGTTAGTAGTGTGAAGCGTCGATTGTATAAAAGCGGAATGCTCTGTATCCTGCAAATCGAATAAGTGGAATCCCCAGGGGTTTCAATTTTGACCAGCTAATTTATCGTCTACAAAGTATTGTTACTAATCAAAGATTTACTTTTGGAATTGCTTGAAGTGTTAATAAATAACTATATTAAATCTATCAAGTCATATAATTTCCATAGCTTTCTCAAATGGTGTAAATTAATATAGAATTCAACGGGATTTGTAGTTTAGGGAACCGTGTCCATATACCCAATGAAAGAGTTAAAACTGCACCTAAAGTTTATGTAGACATCAGCACTTCACTGATTACGATTGGAAAAAAGTCAGAATCTTTTAAGATTTGTGTTCATCTAATGAATAGGTATATAAAAGATAGTGGAACATAAGGCTATGCCAAAGGAAATTAGAAACACTGAAATGGATTCAAAATCTATCTATCGGACCTACCGACCAACCAACGAAAGACCTACCGACCAACCAACTAATCTCCAAACTATTAACTAACTTATTTACTAATTAACTAACCAACGTTTTGGTGTTCACGCTCTTGATAGATAACATCAAATGATAAATTAGTTTTACCAACGGCAGTGGATGGCAACCTTACTTGATTGCATCGGCAGTAATGAAATAAATAACGCAGTTAAAGAATATTAACCTCCCAATTGTAAATTTGAAAAACAGACATTCAGTTTCTGAATGTAACTTCTCTTAATCAGCTAGCCATGGATTGGAAACACACAAAAAATTTACCAATGGAGTCAAGTAAGGCTGTGTGTTGGCTCCAACCCTCTTCAGTATGATGTTCTCTGCCATGCTTACTGATGTCTTCCGTGTCTATGACACTGGGATTAACATCAGATACCGGACTGATGGCAAGCTCTTCAACCCTCTTCGCAGGAGACTACAGGCAAAGAATAACTTACAAGCAGTGACTGTTCGTGATCTCCTGTTTGCTGCTGACTGTTCCCTGAATGACAAATATGAGTCTGACATGCAACACAGTATGGACCCTTTTTCTTCAGCTTGCGACAACTTTGGTCTCACAATCAGTATCAAGAAGACAGAGGTGATGCACCAACCTGCACCAGGAAACCCGTGCATAGAGCCTACCATCACAGTAAATGGCCAAACCCTCCTTGCAGTGGACAAGTTCATATATCTCTGCAGTACACTGTCACATGCAGTCCACATCGATGATGAAACCAATGCCAGAATTGCTAAAGCAAGTGTGGACTTTGGCAGACCACTCGCAAATGTGTGGGGGCATAGAGGCATCAGTCTACAGACAAAACTGAAGGTCTACAACGCCATTGTGTTGCCAACCCCGCTGTATGCATGCGAAACCTGGATGGTGAACAGACGCCATGCCAAGAAGCTGAACCATTTTCACATGGGCTGCCTGAGGAACTGATGAGGATAAGATGGCAGGACAGGGTCCCAGACACTGAAGTTCTCACACGGGCAGGCATTCCAAGCATCCACACTCTGCTGATGAAATTACAGATGAGATGGGCAGGCCACGTTACCAGGATGTCAGAAGAGCGACTACCAAAGAAGATCTTCTACGGTGAGCTGAAGGAGGGAAAGCGATCTCAAGGTGGTCAGAAGAAACACTTCTAAGATTCCCTCAAGTCATCCTTGAAACATTTCAACACTGACCCTGAATCTTGTGAAGATCGCACACAGAATTACTCCATCTGGTGCAGTCTCATCCACACTGGAACCATAGACTCTGAACTGAGGAGAATTGCCGAGGTAGTGTAGAAGCGCGAGCAGCGTAAATCTCAGAAATGCAGCACGTCCTCTATTGATCAAGCAGCCCCAAGCGACATCTCCTGTCCAGTGTGCCACAGACAGTTCAGAACACAATTTGGCCTGATCAGCCACTCACGTACTCACAGAAACCAAACCAGTTAGTGATATCATGGTCATCTTCGAACTCGAAGGAGAAACAACATTATATAACTTGCATCTACAAAGCATATAGCAGTTTTTGGCAGCCATTACGAGTATGAACTGTCAAATCAAACAAACAAATTAGGGCTAGAGAGACCTTGATCTTTGAACTTTGGAGCCCTGAAAAAACGAGGACTTCAACTAAAATGTAATCCCACCAGTGAAATTTCATTAGCATTAATTCATGCAAGACACTGAGCATGAACAGTGCATGAAAAATAACAAAATGTTGGTGAAGCATGAAATTCAGGTCAAAGTGGTCTATTTTCACAGATGGGGTGTGGTACTTACAAAGATGCATACAAAACATAATTCAATGTCTCTAAAATGAACAGTACATGAAAAACGAATGTGTCCACAAAAATGAATGAAAGTCAGTGAATTGTGAATTAGTGGTAAAATTGACCTTTTTAAAGGTACGGGCGCACCATAATAATTAAATTTCATGACTCTATGATGAACAGGGCCTGAGAAATGAACTTTCATACCCGGTACAATAATTAATCCAAGTCAGTGAAACATTCAATATATAACACAGTGACCCATTTTAAGATATGGATGTAATAGTCAAATAGATGCATGCATCCAATCATAAGGTTCATAACTACAATGAAGAGTGCCAAAGAAATAACCTTAAATACATCGAGACCCTTGAAGAAACTGATGCTCTACTGGTCAAAAAGAATTTTCAAGAATCCAAGACAAGACCATTTTTTTCTTTTTAATTGCTGAGTATTGTGACCGTCTCCAATATTCTTGAGAAACTTCAACATGCCAAATTTGGTAACAAAACTATTTTCTTCTATTTGAGTTAACATGTTCACAAGATAGATGTAAGTACAGAACAAAAATCTTTATCGTGGTCTTTGGCCTTGAACCTGGTATCATCGACAGAAGATCAATGACCTTGTCGAAGACAATGTCAAGACACAACCACATGCGAAATTTGGTTAAATCTATAAATAATATTTCTTGGAAAAACGAAGTTACTGATATGGTATCACTCAAGGTATTCTTCAGATGCATCAACAAACTCAGTTAAATTATACAAATCCATTCCTACTTATTTATGTTGTCATGCTTACAAGGCAGTACAGCTAAAAACCCAAGTGAAGATCGTTGACCTTAAAATCAATATCAGAATTCTATCAACTTGATCACCTGAATGCAGTCTTGTCAAAATCTACACACGAGTCACTGTGTTAATAAACTCAATGACATGCAAAAATGCAAGCAATGACCTTTGACTCCAAGGTCAATTAAGTCTAGTTTTCAAAACTCCTTCACAAAGTGTGTATATGTTGGTCGTAAGATATGCAGATTTTTTTTAAAAATTCAGAACCAAATTTAAATATTGCAAGAAGTATTTTAATAAACACCCATCAATGCCACCATTTATGCAAGTTGAGTAGTGATAACAAGACTTTTGAGATTTCGAGATGGCTATGGTGCTATGTTGGAAGGTCAGGTGAGCACCATTTTCTTTAGAACTAGCTACATATTGCCATAGTGATTTAATGAAAACCCAATGTCGATATGACCGTCCGTTCAGGAAAAGTAGCCATATAAAGATTTTCAGGACGGGTTTCAAGGCAGCCATTATTGGTAGGAGGCAGTATCAGCATGCTTTTATTAGGGGGCGCTCTACAGATATTATGTACTTCTGAGAGAGAAACAGGGGTAAGCTGAAGTTGTTTGAATTTGCAACATGCACAATGAAGAGAATGTTGGCATACCTGTATGATTATATGCTACTTTCATGTACTGTGGCTTAAATTTCTTGACATATTGTACTTGTGGAAATTGGACATGATCTAAGCACACAGCAGACAGAAATAGCCGCTCTAAAGTACTCAAAAAATCAGCCTGAATTAGTCAAAAGTACACTATTTTTTAGCAGTAATTAAAATAGAGAAACGAATTTTGCCAGAGTAGACAATACCAGCCTCTGAAAGTACAATAAATGAATTACAAAATATATAAAAGTAAAAAAAGTTATCTGCTCTTTTTTTCTTTTTTTATCTTTGAAGTCCAGGAAGTGAAAATGACCAAGCGGGGCTAGCAGCTTTTTGAGAGGTGCACATCTTAAGTAAGACCAAGCTGTATACTCTATAACCCTAATTGCACCCATCAATCATACACCAAAATAAAGGGAATTCAAAGTTATTTTAACAATACCTAAGATATACAAGGTCTTTTTTAAATAGCCAGGATAACAAGTGAGGAAAACCTGGGTAATTCTTTTTCTTTAAAAGTCTAACCCTATGCAAAATACAAAAATGAGGAGCGACACTTTACAGGAAAAACTATATATTGCAAAAAAAGAAGTAGTAGACCTCAGATCGGCACCATTATCATTTACGACCAACCAGACATCGTAAGAAGTCTTTTAGTCAAAACTCCATGTCGATATGACCATCCATTTAGAAGTTGTGATAACAAGAATGTCAATGGTGGCCATATTAGATGTCTGAGGGGCACCATTTTCATTTAGAAACAACTAGAGATTGTAGGAAGTTCCTTATTGAAAACCCCATGTCAGTATTACCATCTATTCAGGAAAAGTAGCGATAAAAATATTTTCAAGCTGGTCATCATGGCAGCCATACTAGATGTCAGATTGGGACCATTTTCAACTAGGACCAACTAGTCAGTATTAGAAGTCTTTTAGCGTAAACTCCATGTTGATAGTACCGTCCGTACACGAGTAACAATACTATTTTCAAGATGGCTGCCATAGCGGCCATATTTAATATTCGAGGGGCACCATTTTGATTTAGGACCAACTAGACCTTGTCATGAATGTGTTTGTTAAGTTCCTTAGCAATTCTCTCGGTATATTAGAAGAAGCAGTAAGAAATTTGTGCTAATGGACAACAGATGTTAGACACTGGACGTCGAACAAAAAGGCCATCACATAAGCTCTCCTGGTCTAAGTATGAAATATGGATCATTTTGACCTGTATTTATTTTTAGTGTGTAGTTCTCATTAGGATGCATACTCTCAGATATTTAATGACAACCATAAATAATGCTGGGGAAATAAATACAGAATGTACAGTCAGAGAAGCATACAATATAGCTGATATACGCCTATTTTTGTATGTGCTTAAAGTGTAAAAATATAGCTCCCCAGATCACTCCTCTGGGCCTTTGTGCCATGAAACATACTTCAATATGTAGTTTTGGACAGAAGAAATAAGAATGATTGAGATGTGATGAGGCTGTACCAATCTATGTGTTTTACATTGTGTGGATGGTGAAGCCAAGACCTTGGGATAATATAATAGCTGTTCACTACTTTGTAGAGGCGAGCTAAAAAATAAAGTATGCATTCCAGTCATCTAATTCCTATACTCATTCACATGTGCAATAATAGTTAACCTGTTGAGGGTAATCTATCACAAGATACAATTCAGTCATTAATATGGAAAGTTTATCATCGAATAAACAAATGTATTCCTACTTCCAACAGTTCTGATCAGAAAGAACCTTCTGAGTAGGCTAAGATGTATATATCATGGAAGAATATATGTGGTCATAAATACAAATACTTAACCCATGTTAGTAAAATAAAAAATGTCGGTCATACTGACCTTCTTTGGTTGTAAGGGTGTAGTACTAACAAATATGCATCAAAATGAGAATCACTAGGACCCCCCCCCCCCCCGAGACTTCACTACCATTTATTTAACGTGAATCTATTCCATATACTGTACTGGCACACCGTGAAAATATATTACTTTCCCATCTTCATCTTTTACGCTGATATTCAATCTATTAATTGTTCTCCTCTGTAATTGCTTCTGATGACCATTAACATTGTATGAAATAAAGTTACCGTAAAAAATATTTTCAACAAGCAAATGCTCTAGTAAACACAAATAATAGCCATTAGTGTAAGTTTTAGTGTCATTTATTTGATCGAGAGACATATATAGATTTTTGGGGTTTCAAAAACCCACAAACTATTAACTCCTAACACTTTAGCATTTCATTTGATGATATACATCGTGTAATTATTGCTGTCATTGATTGTAATGTTTGAATTGTTTCATAAATTTGACATCTATACTTTCTTTATTTTCACCATGAGAAGTCATTCACTCTTATTCATGTATATTTCGGGTTTGAAAAAATCAGGAATTAAAACAGTTCTTGCTTCATTCTTGTCGTTTATGTAGTAAAATAGATTGTTTCTAAGTTCATCGGACATATTAAAATACCCCCTCCCCCCCCCCCCCAAAAAAAAAAAAAAAAATATTCTCTCCAATGAATTGGATAGTTTACGATTTATGTTGTCAATTCGATTGGTTAAATAGATTTCTTTCTTTGGAAGACCATCGGACTGTATCCTTGTTGACGACCAGACTTTGACTCCGCTGCATTGTGTATTGTAATATAGACCTATTGTATAGGAGAAATTCAAACAGAAAAGAGTGGTACCGAAGCCACAGGGTCCAGCTGTTAAAGCTTTTGTTTTTTTTCCTTTTCAGTTTGTATCCTTTATTGTAATTGTGCTTCGCACGTGTTCTTTTCGAGCATTGATGATAGACTTTCTGTTCTCCTGAAGTTTTACTAAACTCTTTTTTAAAATTGTTTTCCCATCTTCCACTTTTTGTTTAATTGTTCTTTGTCCAACTTCACTGAGGCACGAACGTAATGGCATTCTGGATTGCTATTTGTTTTTTTCTTCTGATTACTTTTTTTTATCTCTTAGTATCTGTTGTACTCGTTGATGATTAAAATAAACTTCCAGTGGTTAATTTTACTGTCACTTATTGCTTTGTTTATCATGTCGTCGATATTGATCAACATTCTTATTGCAGATGTGACTATTTCATCATGTTTTAAACGTTTATTAGAAATCAACTTCTACTTAAAAGCTTTTGTAACAAACATATCAATATTCTACTAAACCTACTACAACCCAAAGGAAACAACTACACCAGAAGCTATTCCTGCAACACCTAAACAGCCGATATTATACCCATAGCACCTGAAACTTGCCATGCTAGCATCACCCAATTTAAAACGGTGTATATTACCTTATATTTCTTTCCAACACATATATAGTAATCGATCTCTCTGTCCAAATCATTTGTAATCTTTTTAATTTTATTGCGGTCTAAAAATAAGTCAATTATTGTCTAAAGGCAGTATAGGATATAACGCTGTTGCACCAAATGTGCACCTCGTCTCTGGCGACGGAGCACTTGGTACTTTTTCACAAATATTTGTTAACGATAATAGCTGTGCTATTTATATATAGGAAAGAGACATCTATTACTTTGTAGTGGTAACCAGTTTTATTGACTCTGTAAACGATGTGCCGTGCTCTGCACGTGTGCTTTGCACACTTTGTAAAGGCAGACGCGGCATCGTTTTATGCTGTACTGTTGTATTTTCACTTTCTCCTTCAGATATGTTGTCTCTCGATAACATATCGCTGGTAAAGGTTCGCAGTTTATTTATTTATTTGGTTCGCTTTTCAAAACTGAAGTCCAACTATCCTTTGGTTCAAAGCGCTGATACTACTTTGCAGACGTTATACTATTTGATGTACCCGAAAAGGCTGTGTGCATGAGCACAGCCTTGTCGCGCGACGACAGCGAAAAGCAAGGGCTGCACTTACGGTGCAATAATCTTTCCGTAAGTAAAATCTATGCTACTTATTGAGTACCAGTTTTGTCAGGTAAAAGTCATGTTCTGTTATTAGTCAATTGTGATCTGGTTAAAGAAACTGGTGTGATAAGATTTTGCAACTTTTTCAATATTTATATTTGATGGTGGACTTATTGTAGACCTCAATAACTTTTCTAAATCATACCGTAAGAGAAGACTTAATGTTGCATGGTAAATTGCGATGACAATATGTTTCGTTTCGATCAACATTTATCTCCACGTAGACTATTTATTAGCCCAAACAAGTTAAAACATTTGGCAATAGACGTTTAATTGTTCCTTTGGCACACATTTCCTAAGCATGATTTTCCTTTTGCTACAGTGTTAATAATGTTGTCCCGCAAAAGTCCATATCCAATAAGGTAGTCGGTTGTGAGCTAAGTGAAAATTGAATAATTTATTTTGCAATTTCTCCAGTATCTTTATTTGATTGTGGACCTATTGACATCTTTGACAACTTCAAAAGCATGCTGTATGAAACTGTGGGAGCAGATTTAGGTGTTGCAGAGCTAATAATGTTTTTTTTTTTTTTTTCTCTTGACGTTTGTCTGTAGGTAAAAGATATGATTGGATGTTGTCCAGTCTTCGACTTTTCATCTTGTTGTTGTAATTGGTTGATTGTTCATTGTTCAATCCAACATCTTTAACAAATAAAGTTGGATATTAAAGGTTCTGTAAACAAAAATATTTGCGTTTAGAGCAAACTGACCAGATGCCTCACACAGCTACACCACCGCCTATCAAATAATATATCGTGATGTTGATCTATGTGAACATGTTTCATTACTTTTACGTGGTGTGATTGCAACATCTCGTGATTTTGTAGACTATTGTTGTTCTTTCTTAAAAGTTCAGCTTTGACCTTTTAGAATTTCTGTGAACATTTTCCAAGTTGTCTATTGAATTCAACTCAACATGGATCTTTTTGCTTTACGAAGTTACATTTTCAAGTTCTTTATCAACCTTGTTTTCATTTTCATTTTTGATTTTGTCTTGTTCATCATCCATTTATTTGTACTAAAATTTGTTTGATACATCATTATAAATTTCAATTGGGTGAAAGGTTATTTGTATGTATGTATGTATGTATGTATGTATGTATGTATGTATGTATGTATGTATGTATGTATGTATGTATGTATGTATGTACGTATGTATGTATAGGGTTTAACGGCGCATCAACCCAATACTGGCTATATGGTGCCAATTAAAAGTTAAGTTTGAAAAATGTAAAGAGAATGAGTTACAAAACAAAATTTAGGAAGATTATATCATCAGAGAAATGTTGAATCTTACAAGATGGTTAACTTCATCATTGAAAACATTGTGCTAGCACACGTTGCCTCTGGCATGATTTGGAACACCATCGTCTAATCTATTTACCCTGATAAGAGTACGTAAACGATAGGCAGCTAATCCTGTAATTAAAACTGTTGTAACAGTTATGGCTAAAGACACAAATGCAACAACAACAAAGCAGCCAATACACGTTTATTTATAAAGAATTTTTTCAATATTTTCTTCTTTGTTGTCCTTTAAAAAAAGAATAATCTGTCT
This sequence comes from Margaritifera margaritifera, assembly GCA_029931535.1. Classification (NCBI taxonomy): domain Eukaryota; kingdom Metazoa; phylum Mollusca; class Bivalvia; order Unionida; family Margaritiferidae; genus Margaritifera; species Margaritifera margaritifera. Next base: position 719,724 of record JAQPZY010001123.1, on the reverse strand, counting down.
TAAATTTATGAAACTATCGTTCAGTGCAAATAGAGGTAATCCAATTTTGAATGTTAAAAATCCATTTAAGCATCTAATTCCTTTTGAAGTCATGCAGTCATCTTTCAGTTCATTCTGTGAATCGTCTAAGATGTCGATTGCAACAAATTTGCTAATCACTGATGTCGCTCTATAAATTACATCTGATAATAATTTGGAAATTTTAACAGCTCTAGCATTGATAAAGATTTAACACGTCTTCATGATATGTTTCTTCTCCATTTTGTGCAACTCTTTTTCAGTTAAATTTTTACCTGTTGTCTCTTTGCATGTTACATTTACAATAGGCATGTTAAATTTGAGTTTGTACTCTTGCAACTATGTGGATAACTGATTTGTTACATTTTCATTCCAAATCACAATTCTTTTCTTCAGCTGAGATTGCTTTCGGCACATATTGCCTCCGACACGACTTTAGTTCATTTAACCTACTACTCCATCTTCTCCTACTAGAAGCAAATCATTTTTTGACAAAATAAAAAAAAAATGGTTCGGAAAATGTAGCCAATTATTTGTTTGAGTTGCGAAAAAAAGTTGCTGTAGCAATACCTGGAATTATTGGTAGTCTGACAAGTTGGTTATTTAAGAGTGTTGGCCACGTTGTTTCTTTTCTAGCTGATCAGGTCATTTTGCTTGTGTTAGCATTATTAAGTTTGTTATTTGCATTGTTGACCAAAGGTGCTGACACGGCATCAAAGAAGATAACACATTCGTGACATATTTCAAACACTAAACCATAGTAGCTCCCGCAGCCATTAGTAACAATATAAATTAATGTGTGTTTATTTCATGCTCAGTGATGTTGTTGTTGTTTCTAAACTTTTACTCACTTTCTCTTCCTTTTTGTCTTCTGCAATTTCTTGTCGTGCTGGGGCGAATTGTTTATCAGCCTCTAGAATAGTGTTTTCTAAATCGGAATTAATGGGATGGTTGAATCCCAGTTTAAACGAGTTGATGGATTTCTATAAATTGTTATTATATCCGACAATACTACCCATTTTCATAACCATTTAACTCGGTATAAAAAAAAAAATACTGTCACCACTAATAATATAGTCCAATTTAAATTTTTAATTATGTACTGTTTAATTCTTACCATAATGTTTTCATCTGTGTCATAACCTTGTGGTCCTAAAATTAATATCTTCATTAACTTTGAATAGTCTGTGGTACTGTCAAAACATACTGTGAATCAGATGTTATGTTTTGTACCTGTACACCTAAACTACGAAATCCCATATGATCTGATGCTTTGATTCAGCCTGATTTATCCCTCATCTGTTATTCCTTTATTTTGTAGAAATAAGTAAGTCCAGTCAATATGGTAACCTTTGTCATGTAATTCATTTCATCAGCTGACAATGTTCTCCAATATTCAACTCAATAGTTATATTTACGTTTGTAGCCAGCTAACACAACAGCAGGTGTAGGCTTTTCTAAACCTTGATGTACAGCTGTTGTATTCTCTTGGCCCATTACAGATCAAATATATGCATTGTTTTTTTTAAAAAAAAAAAACATTTTGTTGTTTCTCTCGAGATATTTCCAGTCATGTGCTGTCGTGGAATTTTAAAATTGTTGCAGATCTGATTAAATTGTTTCACATTTATGTTGTTGTTTTTTGACTTGAATTCCGCATCATAGGGTAAAGGTATTTTACATTCAAACATCAGTTTCACATCTGGAAATAAGCATGAAATTTGTATAGTGATTTGATTTATTTTGGAGCACCTTAATCTGTTAAATGCAAGTAGAAATCTAACAACGTTGCCATCTACATTGCTCAGTTTATTTGAATCTGCCAAAATCTCATGCCACACTATACTCTGTATCTTTTCACAGTCATCATTCTCAAATTTTAAAATGTAGTGATAAAAATGCTTAATGGCTTGTATGTGAAAAATTAAGTCGAGTGTAGTAAAATTTTATCTTATTAAATATGTTTGATATTTTGACTTGGTTAAGGTAGTCAACCAATTTGTTACATTAAACTGTATCGCAGGACCAGGGAAATGTGCTACACTTGTTCTGTTTTGCATCCAAAATCCATATATTTATGCTAAAATGTTAGCTGTCATTAACTGATTATTCAAGTTTAAAACATTAATATAACATTGGGTTTTCTTGTACAAATACACTGAGCTTCTATTTACTTTTTTTTTCTTTTTGTTTTTTTTGTTTTTTCATTCATGTATAACTCCTTGTTGACTTTTCTCTCTAATATGTTCATTACCTTCACTGTAATACCATATTATTCTTGTTGATTGTATGCAATCTTTACATTGCTGGGATTTTCTTTTTCGCTTTTCCATTTCCTCTATCAGCGTTTCTTTGTTGAATTAGTAAATCTTTACACATGCGTGTGTCTCAAATATTGATTGTATCATTTATTAATATAGTTCTATTTCAATTGCTACTTTATGTCACTTGAAAGTCTGTAAAAAGAGTTGATCTTCACATTTTGAATATCCACACACTGTTTACTGCGTACTGGATTTGAATTCATCCATCTGGTGTAAAACTCTTCCCATTTCAAGTGATTTTGGTTACCTTTGTGAGAATCTTTGTAACAGGTTTTATGGATGTTCAAATATTGTACATGGTAACAATTGTCTGCATGAAAAATGTGTAGTTGGCAAGAGTTCAATACTATCTTTGAATAAAAGTCGAGATAAGTTTAAATGTCCATGTGCTTACACGTGATTTTTATTCCCTTTTATTTTGTTTGAGATATCGTAGACTAGCCTGTAGTCTATTACATTGTATTTGTTGTTCAGCTATTTATAGATGTTATTGGAATCAACTGATTATTTTTTAATGCTACCTCTTTTCATTTCTTCTGTAATGTCTTTTATTACCCTGCTATGACATTGTATACACTGTAGTCGCCATATCACGTTTATCATGTGTACTATTTTGCAGTGGTGTACGGAGCTAAAATGTCGCCCGGGGCGGAGATCCGAGATGCCGCCCTCTGCCGCTTATTTTATTTAGCTATACCCTTGTTAGCTATTTGAAAAACAATCATCAACAAAGAAAAATGTGTTAACAACATTGTAATCATGTATGTCACGGTGTCACTAATGTTTTAATTAAAGAGCTTACAATTAGAAATTTTCAAATTTAAAATTCAAATCTATATCTAATGATAAAAAAAAAAAAATGTATGATTTTGTGTCATTCAGGTCACAGTGTCACGATGTAATTTTGCGCGCTTTTACGGCTGCAAAGTCACGAATGACATTATCAAAGTTAATTGTTTCAGCCGTCTCCCTTTCAATGGACAGCATTGCCAAGTTGGTCAGCCGTGCCTCGCTCATTGTGGATTTTAAATATGTCTTAATTAGTTTGAGTTTTGAAAAGCTCCTCTCGCAGTTAGCTATGCTGCCACACATTGTTAAAAATATGCGTAGTGCAATGGTAAGGTTTGAATGATATTCTGCGTATCCCCACTTGACAGTCCATTGTAAAAGTTCCAATGCTTCCCAGTTTTTAGTTTTCTTGCCTGTAATTTCCTCATAACTCTGAATGTGACGATGAAGACTTCGGATTTCATAATGCAGATGATCAGCATCAACTTCGTCGTACTGCTGAGTAAGATTCGCACTTGCAATACGAATTTCATCATTATTTGCAGGATTCATAAAAAGTAAAATCATGTGAGAAATCCGAACTTAGAGTTAATTTCGCGCAGCTGCTGAGATCTATGCTCAATTTCCGCATGCAGATGGTCGACAATCTCTATGTGCTCGTGATTGATTTCTTGCGGCCAAGTTAGTTCAACATCGTCCGACTTTTCTCCAGGCATTCGACGTTTCTTCCCAACACGATGCTCTGTACTTATATCATTGTCTTTGCAAAACTTGGCAGCAGTCATCTGGGCCTTCGTAATTAGATTGTGTCTTTCTTCGTTGAAGTATATACTTAAAGCCTTCATCTTAGTTGCACAACCATCCATTCTGAGACCTTTTGTTTGTAGATGCTTCTGCGTTTGTCTATCTCCTCCAGTATAGCGTTCCAAAAATACTGATATGATATGAAGGAGTATGACAATATTGCAGTGAGTATTGTTCCTGCTTCACCTCTGGTTTCAACTGTCTCTGATTCGCAATCTCTTAGCTCCTCCAGTGAATCAACAATTTCTTCAAGATGTGAAGCCACAGTCTCAACAGCATCATGTTTTGCACTCCAGCGAGTTTCACATATCCGTTTTACATATTTTGGAACATGTTTCTGAAGAATGTCCCATCGATGTGTGGAAGAAGAGAAAAATACATAAAATTTTTGACAGTGCCAAAAAATGTTACTGCATTTGCACTGAAAGCAGATGCATGAACTCCAGCTGAATTCAAGCTATTGTTTGTGTATGGAATAAAGATAGCTTTTTGGTTAAACTGCAAAATTTGCTGCTTAACTCCAGTGTGATTCCCTGCCATAGTCGCAGGATTGTCATAACTTTGGCCTCTGCAGTCTGACAAATTTAGACCATCCTCTTGAAGCTTTGTCAGAATTTTATCTGTTACAGCTTCAGCTGTCTTTCCTTCAAGACGAAAGAAATCGATAAAAGACTATTTGATCTCTACTTCTCCTTCATTTATGTCTACATAACGAAGTATCTGACACATTTGATTGACATGTGAAAGATCGGGAGTACTATCAAACATGATAGTAAAGTATTTAGCTTTTTTCACAGAATCAATAATGGTGGCCCGAACACAATTTCCAAGAAGTACAATGAATTCATTCTGAATATTAGGTGAAAGATATGACAGCTAACGTCCCAAGGGTAACCGTGGTGAGATGCTCTCTCATAACAGGATCATATTTTCCAGGCAATTTCATCAATTCAAGAAAATTCCCTGTGTTAGTGTCACTTTCCAAAGATAGGGTTTGAATTAAAAAGTCGACAACAAAAGCAGTAGAGGGTTCCCTATGAGCGGAAGTACAGCATCCAAGACTTCAAAATATTCTCTCCATTTCCTAGCTTTTTAAAGAACCAATCTTTTGACAATGATCTATTCTCATGTTCACCTTCACCAAACTTGTGTTTAACTATGGCAAATGGTCCATCCTTATTCTGGAGTGTTTCAGAGCCTCTCAAAACGAGCTCAGTTCTAAGTTCATCCATTATAGTTTCGGACCAATGGCCAGCATCACTGAAAACAACCAAATTGGCATTGGTAGAGTCCTGATTTACATTTATTTCTTCATTTAAATGTTGCTGTGTAACTTGCTGATATTGCAGTGCAGAAAAGTTTGCTGCTGACGTCATTGACATGGCTGTGGCGCCGTCAGCTGAGCCATCATTTGGTATTGTTTCATTCTGACTTCGTTCACCTTCAACTTCATTGGCATTGATAATATTACTATCACAAATGTCATCATTGTTGTCAACTAAATACTCCGGGTCCGTTGTTGCTGATGTTGTTGCTTGAACCTGAACAACCAGAACAGGATCATCATTAAAGTTATGCAGCTCAGCACTGTCATGCTGATAGTCAGCAGCTTCAGTTGCAGGTGTAGTCAGAACAAAATATCGACGAATAGCTGCAACGCCACCTGCCTCTGTTTTATTGCAATTTTCTCTGTGATTTCTATATTCTGCCCCACTTAGTTTCTTCCGCTTGCTCATGATGCGACTGTTGTAACACAGTTAATGTCGCAGATTGAAAAGTTAGTATCCGAGTAATCCGATTAATTGGATTATTTTCGTAAATAACTAGTACAGTTAAAATATTTTTAATGTTAATAATCACTGCACCCGAAATTACCCATGTCTCTAATATGCCATAATTGTCATTGGTCCGTATAAACTATTGTATTTGGCTAAAGTACACATGACTGTCGAATTTGCCTTTAGCAAGTACAAAGGACTGTCAAATTTGCCTTTAGCACTAAAACCACCCAAGCATATCAGTGATTTGATCTCTGTAAATACAGTTCACAGAAAAGTCAAGCTGTCGAGGACTGCACCAGCACCGCCACAGGGCGGTGGCATCATCAAGGGCGGCATCACCAAATTTTCAAAATATTATCCTCCTTTACCCCACCCTCTCTCTCTCTTTCCTTTTCCTTTCTTTTTTCCTCTTTCTTTTTTTCTTTTTTCCTTTTGCTGCCCCTACAGAAGTGCTGCCTGGGGTGATTCGCCCCCATTGCCCCCTATTCAGTACGCCAGTGCCTGTGCTCATGAGCTAACCACAAAACTTTACCAAAGTCAGTAAAAGATGAGATATAGGTCACAATGGCTTCTTTTGTTGTAAGGGTGTGATAGCGACAGAGATGCATATCATCATCAATTTCATGGTTCTAGCAGGAACAGTGCCTATAAAATGCACACCAAACACAAAAGTTCACCTACGTCAGTGAAGCATAAAATATTGGCCATAATGACCTAGTACTGAAATGAAGGAGTAGTGCTCATCAAGATGCATCCCCTCACAAAGTTTCATGATTCTAGGTATAACAGTATGTATGCAGGAGGTAACAAGAACCCCTTGAAGGGACTGCTGCTCTACTGGCCAAAAAGAATTTCCAGGAATCTGAGATAAGACCATTTCTTCTTTTTAACTGCCGAGTCTCGAAACCATCTCTGATATTTTATAGCAATAACAAGCATTTCAAAGCAACCGATGTGACAGCCATATTGGATGTAACATTGGCACCATTTTCATTTAGGACAAACCAGACATCAATTGACATCTTTTGGTGAAAAACCCATGTGCATATGCTGTGGTACCCATATGAAGGTGGGATGAAGGTGTGGGTAAAGTTTCATGCCAATCCTCCAAGTAGCTTAGGAGGAGTAGTGATAACAAACTTGTGCTAACAGACAGATGGACAACAGACAATTGATGATGGACAAAAGGTCATCCTATAAGCCCTTCAGGTCTATGACCAGTAGATCTAAAAAACCTATTTGGTCATGAGCTAAATGCAAAACTTAATACAAGCCAGTAAAATGTAAAAATGTAGGTCACAGTGACCTTCTTTTCTGACAAGGGCATGGTACTAACAGAGATGCATACATTTATCTTGTTTTACGATTCTTGCAAGAACGGCCTGATAAATAAACTTAAAAAACACAATTTAACCTTTCAGTGAAGTGAAATATGGGTCACAGTGACCTACTTTTATTATGCATTAAGATGCATCCCCTCACCGAGCTTCATGAATCTAAGCATAACAGTATATATACAACATGCAAAAACCTATTTGGTCATAAGCTAATTGCTAAAACCTAATCAAGTAAAATGCGAAATGCAGATCACAGTGACTTTCTTTTGTTGTAAAGGTGTGGTACTAATAGCGATGCATACAATCATTGAGTTTGATAATTCTAACGTGAACAAAGCTTGAGAAATAAAGTTAAACAAAGTGGGTAATGCTTTAATTATAGGGAACAGGGACTTACTTTTAATTATGAGAGTTTAGCACTCGTTAAGATGCATCCCCTCACAAAGTTTCATGATTCCAGCTATAACAGTATTTATACAAAGTGCAAAAAACCTCAGCTAAATGCAAAAACTTAACCAAGAATGTACAATAATGTACATGTATGTACCACGTTAGCCCCCTCCCCAGTGGGTAAATGCTATGAAACCCACTCCAAAATGTTTCCTCAAATCTTGGAAATAAGAATGGCTGATATGCAGTGAGACTGTATACATGCATATGCTTTTATCTGTGCGGACACCTAGATTGATGGTGATGCCAGGGGTAGTACAGTAGCTTTTCTCTACTTTGTAGCAGTGAGCTAAAGAGCTTCTTAATCAAGTTGACATAACTTCTGTCTCACAGGGTAGAAGTATGTACAAGTACACATTCCACTGTTAGTGGACACTGGAAAGGTATGCACTCTGGTCAAAGTTCACCTTTCATGCGGTATGCATGGGTCAAGTATGCATGTCCTATATGTGAGCGCCAACATACAACCATTATCCATCTCGGCAATTTTCTCTGCATGAGAGATCACAAAAATCTGAGAACACAAAAATATCCCTGTATATGGTATACAAGTAAATAATCAGATTTGCACACTTTTAAATATGAAAAGGTATTAAAAAAAACATACATTTATGCATTAAAATATTTTCTTTTGTATTGACAGTAAATAACTTGAGACAAAATATAATTCTAGTAGGTTGGTATATTATAGCAAAATAATCATAAGTAGGAATGTCAGCTACAATAACAAAAATCAAGATATGGGAATAAAAGGGTTTCTTAGCAAAGAAAGAAGTACAAAACTACAATATGAAATTTAAATATAGACCTTAATATCTATATACATTATACATGCATGCAAACAAAGGTATCACTATAATTTTCATACCCTAAAATGTTGAAAATATGATGGTCTTCATAATACGACAGTCTTGAAAATAAGACAACAGTTTTTTTTACAGCTGAAAATGACTTCAAAATTAGATGGCCTTGAAAATATGATGCCCATTTTTCAGGCATGTATTTCTTCTATAATAGGTACTTGTATTTATCATGCATGCAGACAACAACAAAACAGATCTAAAGTTACATGCACTTTAATAAATTTGAAAATATTCCCAATTATCAGAAAAAATGAAACATGCAAAGTTACTATTATAAGTGGGTTAACAAGTTTTTATAGTTAAAAAGTTTTTGAAAAAAGTATTTAAAAAAACCATGCAGCTTTCATTTCTGGTGTAAGGAAAATGGCATGAAAGTACAGACAAGACTAAAGTATTAATGATTACTACCCAACAAAAGATACCAAAATTGGAAAAAAACAACTTGAATCTTAAGTTAAAAGAAATGTATCTACAAATGGTTACCCATGACAAAATCCTTGGGGTGATGGTTGACAACAATTTGTAATGGAATAAACATGTCATGTCATAAAGTCAATTCATGTCTGTAGTTATGAAGATAAGGCCATATCTATCAACTAAACATACGTTAATATATTACAAAAGCTATATACAACCATACCTAGGCTACTGTAATGTTATTTGGGGAAACACTTCTGACAAGAATATTTGCAAATTATTTCACTTGCAAAAAAGAGCTTGCAGACTCATCCAAGATAATGCTGAAAACATCCAAATGCAATGAATGATATTAAAATGTTAATAGCAAGTGAACAAATATTTTTGAGAAAGGCTAAACTTATGCACAAAGTTTCAAACAATATCACCCCATTATATCTCAAGGAACTATCTCATGCTAGAACAAGGCAACACTCCCAATTTAAGATAAATTTCAGCCAACCATCTTTCCATTCGAAAAACCAAATAAAGAACTCTTTAAGAAAAGTTTTCAATATTCAAAGCCACTAATTTGGAACAGAATCCCACAGGAAATTAGAGAAAGTACAAATATAAATGCATTTAATTACAATCTAATTCAATGGATGAAAAGTGGAACCTGTTCGATTTGACCAAGACATTACAACTTAAAGTAGAAATTATCAAACCTTACACTTTGTTGTCTCACTATTTTGTACTGTATATACACAATATACCTAGTTGGAGCATGTTTTTATATAATTTTCTGTTTATTACGTCCATATATAAATGTAGCTTATTATTAATGGTTTGTTTTGGGGTTTTTTCTTCTCATATGAACTTGTGTCAATTTTTAAAAAAAAAAAAATACAATTCGTTTTTTCCCTATAAAATGAATTATGAGTTTTACGTTCCTTTCTTTATTGTGTGTCATTCTATGTACTATGTATGTAAATATGCAACTAATAGTGGGCCACAAGAAGGATTAGTTCCATGCAACTAATTGTGTCACCTTCTTTAAATAAAGTTGTTATGAGTATTATTATTATTATTATTATTATTATTATTATTATTAAAATGGAAATGGGAGACAAATTTAAATTCCCTACTGCCAAAAGGAACTTGAAAATATGCTCTGGAAAATAAAATGATCTTGATAATAAACCTCTGAAATATTACCAATAATGAAAAAAAAGACTGATTATTTTTTCAATTTTAGGGTATTCTGAGACACAATTATTTTTAATGAAATCAAAATGAAGTTTTCTTAAAGGTTTCAACAGTTTTAACTCTACGAGCTTATTGAATACCACCCCTCACCCACAAGATATGAAGTGTAAATACAATTTACAAAAAATGTGGAGATAACTCTAAAAGTACTACTAATCTGTCAAAGCCAAATCTTATATGGGACACAGATTCTTGTCATGATACAAATGCTTATCTCAAACGGTTCTGGAAATATTAAATGGACAAGAATGTGGAGGACAGACTTATCGACACAATTTGTAATAAAATTGAGGAGAACTATTATAATGCTGATCAGACAGACACCATTTTTTTACAGGGTATAATTATGCTTGACAAGTCTTTATTTGCAGAACTTTATGTCTATCATAAGAACAGTACCACAAATGGCACATTATACACCCATTTAGTGACCTTTTCCCTACATATGACCTTGATCTTTGACCTAAAGACTCGACTATTATATTTTAAGGTGTGGACCTCTGTAAAAATTCATCAAAATATCTGTAAGGGTTAAAATATGAAAGCCTGGATAAGGTAACAGGCCACTGATTTACAATATCCCTTGTTGTGACCTTGAACTTGGGGCAGGGGGATATGACTGAATACATGAGACACTATAAAGTCAAGATATGTCAAAGTTTTATTAAAATATCTTCACTGGTTCAAAAGTTACACCCGTACTTGGTTAGAGGTCACCAATTTATATTTTCCCTTGCCATGACATTCACCTTGAGTTGGGGGGGGGGGGGGGAGGCTATGGTATGTGACACAGCCTAGTCATGATATATACCTGGTTAAAGTTTCATCTAAATATGTGGTTCTTAAGTTATACTCTGGACAAGGATACAAGTCCGAGTTACATGACCTTGCTGTGACCTTTATCTAGCAGCTATGGTATGTATCACACCATCTATAGATGATATATATGACTAGTTAATGTTTCATTAAAATATCTTTAGTGGTTCAAAAGTTATACTCCAGACAAGAATACAAATCAGAGAATTACATTCTCCCTTGCCATGATCTTGATCTTGAGGCAAGGGGCATAGCTATGGTACACAACACACAGTCTAATCATGACATATACCTGGGCAAAGTTGTAAGAAAATCTCCCAAACTGTTACCATTTAATGAATGAATGGATGGATGTAAATATGGAAGGTCAACACCATAACATAATATATGAGGCTTCAGATGTACGTTTTTTTTAAAAAGTGCCAGTCTAAATGGTAAGAAACAATAGCTGCACTTATCTTCCTTCACTGACCTATCAACCAGGCTCCACCTACTCAATAGTGACAAAATTCATGACTTTTCACTAACAATTTTGGGAATATAATGAAAAAATTTACATAATTGGGTGACAAATAGTGAAGTTATAACTATGTGAATTTGTATATAACTTATAGTAAAATCTATCAAGGTGTCAGAGTTCTATCTGTTTAACAGTTCTCGCACTCAGACAAACAACTGGTAAACAAGTGAAGATACAAGACTACTGATGGCTGGCAAAGCAATTGGTCAGCAGTCAATATGGACCACTAATATTCCATTTTTGACTGACAGCTGCCAATAGGTCAATTAGTTACTAAAATTAATTTCTTACTCTGTGTATAGGTATGTTGTAATTGTAATCAGTCATCGAGATATGTATATAGCTTCACTACACATTTAAACAAAAATATTACTGGTATACAATTTAAATTTGGCAAATGCTTAAAAATTTGATGATAGTATAATAATCAAATAAATTACTCCACTTGCTGACAGTTTGTTTGTCATTACGGATTATAAAATACACAATAACAAACCATTACAGAATATCTTGCACATAAAAGTTATACTATGGGGTAATTACACATTCATACTGCATGAAATGTACATGTAAGACACAAAAGAAAAATATTATGATGATAACATATAATGGTAACATTTTATGAAAGACTTGAAAATAGGAATCAAAATGTACAAGAATTGCAAAGAAAATGAGATATGCACATAAATAAAAGTATTTTCCATGGCTTCTTCCCACTTTACTGCCATATTGGAATAGATGACAATATTCTGATTGTTATATGAGCATCATTACTCGGACAATATTCTGACTGTTACATGAATATTATTATTCAGGCAATGAGAATTAAGTGCCTTGCATGGAGATACACCATAACAGCTGACATATAGACAAGATTCAAACCTGTTAACCAATGGTTGTGAGTCTAAGCTAATGACTAAGCCAGCATGGAGGAGGGAATCATTACTGTGGTATACTACTCATGAAGATGCATCAATATACAAAGTTTCAAAATACAGTTTGATTAGTGTATATGTGATAGGGTTAAAGATGCAAAGTATGTAACAAAGAAATGGCTGAAAATATAAGTCACTTAAGCATGAAATGAGGTCAGAGTGAACTACTTTTGGAATGGATGACTTACTCTCCTTGAGAAGCATCCACATACCAATTTTCACAAGTGTAGTTGAAGTAGGGTCCAAGATATTGAGGGTGTAATGAACAGAGAGCTAAAATATGCAAAAGACTCTTAATTGAGAAAATGAGGTCACAATGACAGTTTTGCTATGGTTTGGTTACACTCCTCAATATGCATCCACATACACCGCTCCCTCGATAACTCGCACACAATGAGGTCCAAAAACATAGACCGCACTATAAGCGAGGGCGCGAGTTACCGAGGGACCTAAAAAAAATTAAGAAAGGGATGCCATCCCCGCTGGACATCGAGAAAACCGCATTGGGGGTGGGTAACGGGGCTGTTTAATGGCGGAAAACTCGTTTTATAATTACACTGGGAATAATTGTCAATAAAGAGCTTTTTCTAATGTAGTTGTTTGCTTTTCTGTATAAATTACCTTTATTTTCAAGATAACGAACCTCTGAAAGATCGTTAACAACATTAGTCCAAGCGGTTTGAAAAACACGTGTATGCGATACATTGTGTATTACTTCACTGCTTTTTGCTGTTGTTGATTCACAACTAAACAAGATTCCTTTTTTCAAAAACTATTGACATTTATTTCGTGAAACAACCGTCAACATCGAACCTCGATTTATTTATTGTTCCATTAGTAAAATATGGATGCCGTGATTTCATATCAAGTAACAGTGAAACTTCGTCTCATCCTTGAGGAAATCCCTGAGTAGCATGTTAGAAAGTTCAATACAAACTCTGGAACTCGCTTCTCTGTAATGAACCGCATCTGTAAAACAAAGCTTTTATTCTCCAAGTACTCATTTGGCTTGGTTGCCTTACTATCTTTGATTACATTTGTGAATGAGTAGGCTAATTTAAGGTAGTTTAATTATATTACTTACATAATAATATTTATAACAGTGTTTGATTGATCAATTGAAATGAGTTGACCTGACACACGGCCGTGACCGCTAGCTCTTATGCAGGCAGGATTTGCACGCCTTTAAACTTTTCTGTTATTCCACCCCTTTTGTCTGATTTGATACAAAAGACGTAATTAACGTGATAATACAAAGCAGGTCTGCTATTAATTGAGTGTAACAACACAACATATGCTTCCGCAAGTCGGTGATAAAAACAAAAAAAGGTCGGCACATAATTAGATTCTCACGGAAAGGCTCGCGGCGATAGCTGGGTCGGTTGTATTTTAATTTTCACGTTTGAATACAAGAGGGCTTATTGCATTTATGATGATTACACTGAAACCAAATTAAAAGATAGAACTAAAACACATATTTCACTTGACAAAACTTTTTTAATTGGTATTTAATTTTAAAGTGTTGCCACCAGTAGGTTTTAGTGACATTTTCATTGATCGAAATTTCATCGAATATTGTTATTTATAGTGTACTGAGAATGTTGTTTGGAAAGAAAATTGAACAAAATATTTGACTTATTAAAAGTCGAAAATTTCATGATGATTATTCAAATTTCTGGGTACTAACCACTGGTTTTGATGATAAAACAAGCGATATATTAAGGTTTCATTAACTAATTTTTGATTGCGATTTTTTTCACCTTCAACAAATAGGGTCAATTTAAAAAAAAAAAAAAAAAAAATTTCTAGTTTAAAAAAAATGGGATCCACGTCTGGTCCGCGTTATAAGCGGGTTCGCGAGTTATCCGGGGGCGAGTTATCGAGGGAGCGGTGTACCAAGTTTCACATGTAGGTAAAATAGGGTCCAAAATATTGAGGACGTAATGACCGAACAAACGAGCAAATACCTATATCCCCTCCACAACTTTGTTGGATAGAAATAATAAACATTTCATACTCTGGCTATGATTTATCCCTAGGTAACAAAAAACAACCCCTTAGGTAATGAAAAATGAACTCCATTCAACGGACATTTCTTCACATTTCCATCATAGATACCAAAATTTTAAGATTTCATCTTCATTGAATTATAGATTTTGTTCATGAAAAGTTTATTATGACTCAATAAATTTCTGCATCACTACAACCAATGTTATTCTTGAGAATGACTACTCATTGGCATAACTAGGCATATGCACAGATAACATGTTCGTAATGTACAATCCAAATTTCTCAAAGTCTTTCAAGGTGTGGAGACACACTGAACCTTAGACCCTGTTAAGATGCATACATCATTAAGTTGCCTAGCTATGCCTGAAAAAGATTAAATAGTGCCTTCCATACAAACAATGAAACATAACTAAAGGGAACTAACTCCATCTAACAATAATAATTGTATCCATTTAACTGCCCATCCAGAAAGTATGTACAAACTTTATTTATCTATCTAATGTATTCTGATCTCATCTAATCTATCCAAATTTGTCATCGATGTTTCAATGTTCTCTCAATATGTAAACATGTCAACTAGCTATCAAGAAAATGAACATTACAGATCAACTCAAATGATGTCAAAAAATGTTTTAAGTTTTACTGACTGATCTTGCGATAAATGCTTAAATAACTGAATTTACTTCAAATAATAATAACCGATAAAAAAGATCAAACATACCAGTATTGAATTTGACAGTAAAATACATCCATTCAGAATCAAATGGATCTTTGATTTAGGTTAAATTACATATGGCAGCAAAATATAAAAAATATTACCTCAAAATAAATAGTGTAAATTTACACTAGAATAATTCAACTTTGGTCCACAGACCAGTACACGCTGCACTCAACTTAAAAGCATGGCAGTACAGTATTGTTAATGCCCACAAATGCATGTTCTCCAAAAATTAAAAATGAGCACTGTATTTTGGTATACCGTATATACTCGCATATAATCCAATACCAATTGGAAACTGCATAGACCCAGATCTAATCAGTAGAACAAACAACACAAACCCTGATCTGCCGGCACATTATGCGACGGTAGATCAGGGTGTATGTTGTTTGCATTTGGACCCAGCTTATACATGAGTATATATGGTACTGTATATGCATCTCAATACAGTCTAACCTTTTATAACGGTCACCTTTACTCAGTGGTCACCTCTTCACAACAACCAATCTAACTTCCCCCCAGCTAATTTCCTACATAAATGTTCTGTATGTAACGGTCACCTGCCTTCTGTGGTCAACATCCAAGTGTTTCCTAACCAAACAATTGCTTCTCTCTGCCTTAAGCGGTCACTGGCATGCAACTACAGTGATGGTTTGGTCTATGCAAACTAAATTTTTGCTTCATGAGGAAGGCATTGTTTAGATAAAGAAATATTATGTGAATCGATGTGCAAACATTTCTTATCTCACTTGTACTCATACTCCAGTCATGTTGACAATGTACCTCAAAGGTGTCAAAATGTCAAATTTGAAAGCAAGGCAGTTTTTATCATTAGGGTAGAATGTCGAAGCGATTCATTTAATGGATGGTGGGAAAAGTAGTCGCAGCAGAAATGGAAGTTGCCTTTTGTCCCAAAGTGACAGGTGTAGTTTAATATCTTCATCTATTTGCCTGAGAAAATTAAAGCTATCTCTGAAGACAAAAGTTCGTCTTTGAGAACAGATACAAGTTACATCCCTTTTCATTAGGGTCGGCAGTCATTCAATATTTAAAACTTGTCTGTAAAGGCAGGTGAAGTTTTGGTTCATGGGTCATAAAGAATAGCCATATACAGCTTCTCTCGATTTCCTATTTTTCACAGGCTTTTCACATAAGCTGACTGTCTTTTGATCTAGGCGAGTTGAGCAACTGGCTTATCCAGATATTATTTTTTAGTGTGAACAGCGGTTTCCAACTGAAACTTGTACAATTAGGCTGACCAAAGAGTAGGTCCTGTTTTACAGTCATATGTAAGCTGTCAATCAGTTGTGAAGTTAGTGTTTTGTCATGGTGCACAAAGCCAACTAGGATCAGTGATTACTTTAAGGCAGTGATGATATAATTTATAGGATGGGTTAAAGTGAGCAGGATACAGTAATCTTGTGTGGAACATAAATTTGGGAGAGAACAACATATACATGATATATGCATATTTTATGATTTTGCTGAACAGTGCACACAGAACAATCTTGGTATTGTAATACTAATACTAATACTAATACTACTAATAATAACGATAATGATATTTGGTGCATGGTATTTGTTCAAAAACCAATTTTAAAAGGTGAACCTGTGTACAGAAGTCAACTGTGTACAAAGGCCAGTTTTGCTTTTTCCCATGGGTGGTTGCTGTTGACAGGTTTGACTGTAGATAGTGTCTCATTCCAGATAGATGTAAATTTAAAAGGTTTCTTAATGACACAGATATAAATCACAATAAGTCACTCAGTTTTTGTACCGAAAACATATCTAAGTTATATATCTGTTTGTTTGAATTGTGCAACACAAAAGTTGGGTTTACAAAACAGCTTGTTACATTTACAGCACAAAAAACAAAAATCAACTATCATAAAACATAAAAGTTGCATGAATTCACATTTCTCTAGTCAAAAGAACAACGTCTTCATACGTTATAAACAAAAATATTAATTAGCAAATATTAAGTAGCAATTTTTTAATCAGCAAAGCAAATTTCAGTAGTATGTATACTGCTTTACAATAACAACGATTAATAAGGTCATGTCAATGTGACCTTTTTCATAAGCCTGTTGTATATTAAGCTTTATTTTATGCTAAGCAGTGAATTAATGAATTTCAGAGTGAAATAATTGTGATATTTCACTGCAGTGAAAAAATATATTTTTTCACTGGCAGTCAATAGACATTGATAACATAAGAATGAAATTTCAGAGTTGTTGTAAGACGCTTTCGTGGCGTAGAGGTTAAGATGGCCGCTTCGCATACAGGCAAATCAGGTTCATATCCAGCAATGAAACAATATTTTTTTTTTTTTTCTTTTCATTTTCTTTTTATAGGCTGTTTTACCTTGAATTGGGAGGGAGCATTATGTAAATACTGATATTTTATGTGCAAATATACACAAAACAGAGCAGAACATAAACGGTAAACTGCTGACATTATCGCACAAGATGCAGTAAGAAATCAGCTACTTCAGTGTGTTATACAAATTGCTAGACAATACGCTTGAGCATAAAATAAAAAGAATATTTGCTTGTTCCGAGTGAATAATGGATATATTTCATCTCGTGGGTGAAAAACTTAAGTATTTTCACCCACTCAATGAAATATATCCGTTATTCACTCGTTTCAAGCAAATATCCTCTCTATACCTAACACAAGAGACCACTCTTTTTTGACCAACCCACCTTTAATTTAGCTAAGAGAAAAACTTTAACACTGAGGTTAATCTCAAAATTTAACACTGAGGTTAATCTCAAACTTTAACATTGAGGGAAACCTCAAACTTTACACTGAGGTTAACCTCAAACTTAAACATTGAGGTTGATCTTAAATTTTAACACTAAGGTTAACCTCAAACTTTAACACTGAGGTTTATCTATAGAGTGGATGGACGGAAATACACATGGACATCAAAGTGATCGCTATTTTCTGCTTCAGCCAAGGCGGGCTCGACAATTAAGAATAATACATAACAAGTGTTAGTGACTCATATTTAATTTACTAACAAAAGTATATGTAAAGTGAAAGTGGCTCATATTTAATTTACCTACAAATGTATATGTAAAGTGACAGTAGCTCAAGTACCATTGTTAACTATATAGATTATAAAATATATGTGCACTGGCAACTAATTTAATTCCCATAGACTGTAATGTTACGATTTGGGCCAATAACTATACTTTTGTGGAAAGAACAGCCAATCAGGCTTACATCCTATGAATGATATATCCAAGTGGAAATGTTTAAAATGATGAAAACGATGTGCTGTGCAGCTCATTTTTGAAAATAATTCCCTTGTAGGTGCCCACTGCCTACTATAAAAATGAGGCCCGGTGAGATCATCCAGTTTACATCCAGTAATACCCGTGTGGTGACAGTGATAAAATTACAGTGGTTTTAGGTTCAAGCCTACTCTTATGTACAATTTATCAATAAGTAGACTTCTTCTGAAAAAAATTACACAACTTTTTTCTGGTAATTATTTTCAGCTAATGAGTGACCACCATTCTTTAAAATACAGTATATAATATACGACCATACACAGGCTGGTTCTGTAGCTCATAAAATAATTAGTTTTGTCTGTGACCTAAAATCAAATTTTATTTTCATGATAATTATTCATAGCCAACAAAACTTCTTCTCGAAACCTCCTGCAAAAACGTGGTTGTCCTGAAATTACCATTTTGAAGAAATTGAGGAATTTAATTCAGTTTGGGAGCTCACTGTAAACCAATACCATTTTCCACAAAAGAATAAAGGTTTCCCTCTGAAACTTCTTGATATACATGTATGCAAGAATAAGTATTTTGATTTCTATGTGGATATGTAGTGTGTATACTAAGCTAAATGAATTAAGATGCACATTGCAACAGGACTCTGACAAAAGGGAGTCCATCTGGGATCATTACATGTAATAAAATCAGTCAAACATTTGAAAATATGGATGAAAATTATGGAGAAATCAGAAACAAATGATCATAAATTATTTGCTAAGTTACAGAGCAAGATACCAAACCTAACTGACAGTGATCATGTAACCCCATTTAGTGGTCCAGGTTTGTCTGGGTAGATATACCTGGTTATAAACAATAGGGAAAAATGCAATATTTTTAGACAAACTTTAGTATACAAATTGTACATTTTTCTTCAGTAAAACTTTTATAATTGTAGTCATCATCTAGTTCCACTTTTGAAAGGCAAGAGCTGTTCATCAAACATTTTTGTGCTCAAATTTACCACAGGCAGAATTTGGGGGACACATGTTACATGTAATAATAGCGCTGCTGAGAAAATGCATTACACAGCATTCTGTTACACTATCCCAGGATGTCTGTTTTTTAAATCCACTGTGACTACAAACCGGTACTTTAAGTAAAAGCTTTCAAACTTGCACAACAGACAACTTATTTCTCAAATAAAAAGAACAAATTTGTCTGATAAAACGAATGAGAATGGGATTGGGCATATTTGATCTGGGTCATTTTCCACTGAGTACATCTGTTGCTATAGGACACATATCTAATTCCCATAAATGTTAATGTTAAGGTTTGGCCAAATTACTATAGTTTCATGGTAAGACTGGCAAATCATGCTTACTTCCTATGAATGATCTATCCAAGAGGAAACTTTTAAAATGATGAAAATTATATTCTGTGCAGCTAATTTTTAAGAAAAATTCCTTTGCACATGCCCACTAAAAATTGCGGCTCAGTGAGATCTCTCCATTTACATCCAGTAGTACCTGTGCATTGACAATGATAAACTGAAAATGGTCTTCTGTTCAAGCCTACTATTGCATACAATTTACCCCTATGTAAACTTCTCCTGAAAAATTAAATTAATTTGTCTGGTAATTTTTTTCAGCCAATCAGCAACCTTTATTCTTATTATATGGTATTTAATATACCACCACACATAGGCTGGTTCCATAGCTCATAAAATAATTTGTTACCTGTGACCATATAGATTAAGACATGTGCAAGCACATTTTATGATAAAAACTCTCATATTAATCATTGATAAGTGACAAAAAACACAAATGAATGGGATCACATCAACAACAAAAAAATTAAACAAAACTTCCTAAAATAAGTTGTTTCATCAAATTATTTTTCTCTAAAAAGTTGAGGGAGCTTGGTTAAATTGTGATTATGAAAATACTAAAAGTTATGGTCTCAGTGGCTGCAATATTTCAATGCAATATGAAATAATCCACAAATTCTCCCAATGCACAATCTGAAAACAATGTTTCTCTCTGAATACAACAGAAACCAAAGGGAAATAACAAAGATCTCGTGTTACAAGGCTTCCATGAAATGCAGTTTCTGGCCTCCAACCCATGCAATAATGAACCCCTTATATCTGTCTTACAAAAAGTTTAACACAAAATCTTAACATTGATTCCACTGTAATTGTTTTTGAAGAAGTAATGACTGTTTCATCTTTCTGCTGTAGATGAAAATGAAAGCATTTTTTGTCACTGTTAACAAACACACAACAAAGTAAATTTTAATAAATTTTTTATTTTTTTTATTTCTCTGTTAAAATTATACCAAATTTTTCATGTCAAGGAGTTTGGTTTTAAGTTACTAATTTAAAATGGTCTACAATGATTATTTACTGTCAACAACTAAATGATAGCCCTGCACCGCACTGTGACTTTTAATGTTGTGCAGGTCATTATAGTTGTGACAGCTTAAAAGTCTGTAAGAAATATTTCAACAGTCACTTGGGACAGTTTTCAAAAATTATTTCTTTTGATCTTAATTTTTGTATTGACATTTTTTTAAAAATGTGACTCGGAATGAATTTGTGTGGCTTTAATGGTTTCTGCAAACCACAAATTTAACTACCCAACAAACAATGATCCTTCTGTGGAAACAATAAGACTCCTTTCCCAATCCGTGAATTTAAGGACCAACAAAGAACCGTAAACGGTACATTATATGTCTGCCATGTCAAGTTATTTGGAGAAAACCATTTTGTTCTTTCTGCTCAATGACCTTGACCTTTTACTTCAAAATCAACAGGTGCCTTTCTTGTCTCAAATGCAAGTCATCCACAAAGTTTGGTCATGGATCGTTGCATAGGACTGGAGATATTTTGTGAAAAACTGTTTTCCTTCATGAAGTCCTCAACTGACTGTGACCATTGACCTTTTGACTCCAAAATCAATAGGTGTCTTTCTTATCTCAAATGCAAGCCATTTACAAAGTTTGGTCAAGGTATCTAGTATACAAGTCAATTTATTGTGTGGAAACAGTTTTCCTTCTTTCAGTCAATGTGACCTTGACCTTCAACCTTTTAAGACAGAAACTGATAGGTTTCTTCCTTGCCCCAAATGGAAGCTACTTACAAAGTTTAGCAGTTGTAGATCTTGAAGAACTCAAGCTACTGTGTGGAAACACAATGTAGGAAAGCCAAGAAGATAGTGCAAGATATGGCATCATTTGATAATTGCCAACAATATTAAGCCTTGATACTGAAAGCTTGAATAATAGTTTGAACAATCAGTAAATATGTCATTAATTCTATCGAATAAAAGAATATTATTGTGAGAAAAAAAACCCAACTTAGTTTAATATTTCAATCAAATGAAATGCTCAAGTAGGATGGACAGACTGATGTATGTATGGACAGATGACAAAATCATAACATAATATGCTCTGCTTTATGGAAGGCCTGTAACAAAAATGTCATTTTTGCAAAACCACAAACATTTATATCCAAAGAAAAACAAATAAAAAATACACAAAGAATATCTATACCTATAAAAAAATATAAGCATATTTAAACACAAATGTATAGCCTCATACTTGAGAAAGCAAGTAAGACAAAACTGCACATACCCTAAAATATTATTATAACAAGATTCTCTTGAAGGGACTGATGCTCTACTGCTTGAGAAGAATTTCCAGGAATTCAAGATAAAACCATTTCTTCTTTTTAACTGCTGAGTGTTGAAACCATCTCTGATATTCTTGATCAATAACATTTTCAAATTAGCTACTGTAGAAGCTATAGAGGATGTAAACAGTAGAATTTTCATTTAGGTCAAACTAGACACCATTAGAAAACTTTTCGTGAAAACACTATGTTGATATGACCATCCATTCAGGAGAATTAGTGACAAGATTTTCAATATGTTCATCGTGGCAGCAATATTTGAGGTCATATCAATACCATTTTCATCCATGACCAATAAGATATCATAATTAGTCTTCTGGTGCAAACCCCATGTCAATATGACTTTCCATTTAGGAGGAGTAGCAATAACAATATTTTTCAAGATGGCTGCCATGGTGACCATAGTACCAACTAGACATTATAATAAGTCTTCTGTTGAAAACCCAATTTCTTGGAGGAGTAGCAATAATGTTTTCAATATGGCAGCTGTGGTGGCCATATCGGATGTCAGATTGGCACCATTTTCATTTAGGACCAGCTAGACATCATACAAAATCTTTTAGTGAAAACCCTATGATGATATAACCATCCATTCAGGTGCAGTAGTGATAAAAAAAAAATCAAGATGGCCACTGTGGTGGCCATAATGGATGTCTGGGCAGCTCCATTTCCATGTAGGACCAACCAGACATCATAAGAAGTCTTCTGGTGAAAAACCCATGTCAATATGACTTTCCATTCAGGAGGAGTATTGAGAAAAAGATTTTCAAGCTGGCCAATGTGGTGGCCATATTGGATGTCTGAGCATAAACCATTTTCATTTTGGACCAGCTAGACCTTAGGATGAATGTGTTTGTAAAGTTTCATGGCAATCATCCATGTAGTTTAGGAAGAGTAGCGATAACAAACTTGTGCTAACAAACCATCCCATAAGCTCTTCTGGTGTATGACCATCTGAGCTAAAAAGAAGAGATGTTGCTTGACAAAGATGGCTTAATACATTATCCACAGTGTAAGATACAAAATAAATATCACTAGACTATTGTAAAGAATATTTTTGATATATCTAAGTTAATAATGTGCTCCGAGTGATTCTCATTCTTTAGCATAATGTTTCCACAAAATGACAATGTCAATCACACAATTTTTATGAATATAAAATTCTTTTCTAAATTTTGTGAGGAAAAACTCTCACAATATTAATCCCGTGAAATATTAGCACAGTCATAAAATATACATAATGCACTTCAGTAAATAGCACAAATTTCAAGTTCCAATTATACTTAATTTTGATAACAAACATTTTTTGACACTAAAATATTATGACTTACAGTAATTTTTGATTGCCATCTCGTAAGTGCAGTTGTAACTCATTATAACATGGCTCATTGGATCCACTTAAGTGTACAGTGATATATGAGAATTTCATGTTATACTGAGATGTCTTTCCACTCAAGTGTACAGTGATATATGAGAATTCCATGTTATACTGAGATGTCTTTCCACTAAAGTGTAGTGATATATGAGAATTCCATGTTATACTGAGATGTCTTTCCACTAAAGTGTACCATGATATATGAGAATTCCATGTTATACTGAGATGTCTTTCCACTAAAATATACAGGGATATATGAGAATTCTGTTATACTAAGGTGTCTTTCCACTAAAGTGTACAGTGATATATGAGAATTCCATATTATACTGAGGTGCAACATCATTGGATCTACTTGAGTGTACCATGATATATGAGAATTCCATGTTATACTAAAGTGTCTTTCCACTAAAGTGTACAGTGATATATGAGAATTCATGTTATACTGAGGAGTGACATCATTGGCTCCACTTAAGTGACCATGATATATGAGAATTCCATGTTATACTAAGGTGTCTTTCCACTAAAGTGTACAGTGATATATGAGAATTCCATATTATACTGAGGTGCAACATCATTGGATCTACTTGAGTGTACCATGATATATGAGAATTCCATGTTATACTAAGGTGTCTTTCCACTAAAGTGTACAGTTGTATATGAGAATTCATGTTATACTGAGGTGTTACATCATTGGGTCCACTTAAGTGTACCAGGACATATGAGAATTCACGTTATACTGAAGTGTCTTTCCACTAATGTGTACAGTGATATATGATAATTTATGTTATACTGTTGTGGTCTTTCCACCAAAGTGTATTGTGATATATGAGTTTGTTATACTGAGGTGTCTTTCCACTAAAGTGTACTGTAATATATGAGAATTCCATTTTATACTGAGGTGTGTTACATGCAAGGTTGTGTTATAATGAGGGTATGATTGTAACAAACCATGAAAATTGGGTAGATTATATGTGAAACAAAACTATTATTGTTCTTGTTATGAGACAGACAAAATCTAGTTAAATAAATAACGAAGTTAAATTGGATAATGTGTTGGGATCCATGACCTTACTCATGTGATAAGGATGCTGTATACTGAGAGTCTTTATAATGTGGAAATACTATAAACTATGTGCATCAAGCTATCAAAGAGAGAGGTTGACAGGTCAGGCCTCCTATGGCATGACAATATTGGAAGCTGTCTCAACTCTTCTTTACTAATTTGTTCATTTTTTTCTGAGATTTTTACAACTTGTTCTAATGTTGGGGTCAATACTTATAATGTTTGCAGCACTTTTCTTCACAGTCACATGTTAGCTGACTAGTATACTAATGCATATAAATGATATTTATTTCATCAAGATTTTTCTAAAAATATATACACAGTTTGGAAATTCTGGAGAAGATTAAGGAAGATTTCCAGTTTTTCTCATTTTTGATTAGCCAAATTTTGAAGTCTGAATCAGGGAGTCTTCTCAATGTCACAGGTAAGTGTTGAGCAATGGCTTAATTCTTCTTATCTGTTTTCTCTTCAATCTTTCCTTTTTTTGGAGGTGTATAAAATAGCAGGGGTAGCATTCCAAGAAAGCATCCAATGGTTATACCTAGTGCTTTACCCTGAAAGAATCAAAAATAGGCATCAATTTAGAAATAATGCATGTTATAAATATTGTGACATTGTCTGAAAGTAAAATAAACAAATAATTTGTACTATGACAATTGTCTTCTGTCCTAAATCTTTTTATAGTTATAACTGTACATTGTGCCTTAACTTTACAAAATATGCAGAGGGTGCAGTCTACTCTAATTAATGCAACACAAACTGTTGCTATTAAAAACACAGGATAAACCCAATTGTTAAAAACAAAACAAATTTAAAGTTTGAATGATTTTTAATTGAGTCTCAATTCACATTATCATCATGATAAAGTGATAGCTAGGTAATACAAAAATCAGATTAATGAGAAAGTGTTTCTGCAGATAGAGATATTGTGATATGATTTTTAACTCATTATGGCTGAGATACGTAATTTTGTGTCATGAGGCAGTACCCTTCTTTCAGAGCCTGTGATTCCATCATAGTTCATGATAGAGTCAAGTGGGTAGTATTAGAAAAAAGAACAAGGATGCAGCTTTACACTGATGCCAAGTAATGCAGACACATTATGCACATTAAAAAAATACATCTGAAATAAAGCAATTTTGCTGCCCTATTTTTTTAATTTAAAAAAAATCGCTGGTCCAGGACCGGAATCTTTGTCCGGATTTTAGACTTCCTCTTGTTGGATGTAAAGTAGACCTGACCAAACTTCACACAGACAGACGAACCATTGCAAATCTTGGGGCAATATAACTGGGATTTGGAGTACAAGGAGACAAGCAGGCAAAAATCAAATCATCCACAAAAAAGTCAAAATTTCACCCATAAGCTCATGCGCGAGCCTAATAGCCAATCCAAAGCAACTTCTCTTACATATCTAAGAAACTGTTAATATGAAAATCTCTCTGATTTCAGCATGCTTGGATTAAGCTGGAAATGACAAGAAAACTTTCTCTTCTACATTCATTTTAAGTGAAAATTCAAATGAGTTCCTGACCTTGATGAATTAAGGTAAAGTCAAACAATTTTATACTGTACCAATGGAACTCACACACTGCTCCTTAAGATATGGATGTTTTTATTCACCATTCCACAAATTTGCTAATGAGCAAAGTCTTATGAAACTAAGATCCCATCTAAAAATTCATTATACACTCATGCCTTCAGGTGACAGAAAGCGTGATGGGGAGTTCCAGTGCCATCTCTGCTTAGGATTTTTATAATTTAACATCTAAAAATTTCAAAATTAGATGACAGGTTACCACAAACAAGAATCATCTAGAGATGACATATTCCCCCTTGGTCACTGCCAAATTAAGTTAAGATTCCTATTAACTGTACGCTATCAATTAGCACTCTCAATTTTACAATGAGAGGAGTAAAAAGCATATCTACACCACTAAGTGTACCAAAGGTCATAGAGATATCTTAAACAGTTTTGGATTTTTGCCTCAGAAACAAAGGTGTGGATAATAAATTGATACACAAATAAACAAAGGTGTGGATAATAAATTGATACACATATAAACAGAAGACAACATTAAAATATTGAAACTGAAGAATTGTGAGTTGCAAAAGGCACACCAGCACCACTAGTCTAGCATGTGTACCAAATTTTATAGAGATATCTGAAATGGTTTTGGAGTTCTGCCCCTAAAAAGTGTTGATAATGGATGAGTGAGAGCGCAGATAAAGAGACAAAAACATGAAAAGTATTGAAACTAAAGAATTGTGAATAGCAAAAGACATATCCTAAATGGTTTTGGAGTTTTGCCCCAGAAACAAAAGTGTGGATAATGAATGGATGGACAGAGAAACAGACAAAGACATATAAAATATTTTAACTGAAGAATAATGAATAGCAGAAGGCACATCTGCACCACTAGTCCAATATGTGTAACAAGTTTCATATAGATACTTTCAATGATTTGAGAGTTAAGCTCCAAACAGACATAGCTATATCCCCCCATATTACATGCCGAGGAGATCAAAAGAATCTGCTAGCTCAGGTTAAATTCAGTAGCCCAGAAAAGGCACTTTTGTATAAAACTATATGTATTAACATTCAGAGTCCCTTTTTCCTGGTTTTTAGTCCATAATAGTTATCTTGAATAAGATATTCTATAGCCATGTTTAAAACTAGAAATGTTAAAGGAACACAAATGTCATAAGGATGTATATATATATGAACAAGGGTAACACTATACGCCCCCAACTTATTTATCACAGTGCATACAAATGTAGAATAATTGATGGTATCATGCAGTAGCCTACTGGACTAACCCCCAAATTCAACATATGGCAGTTCTGACTCACGGCCAGCATTCAGGTAAATCTTGGCTCCAGGATTATTGAGATTGTAGGAAAGAGTCTAATTTGTACAAAACTTGCAAGGAGTAAATGTATAACATGAAATGAACTTTCATATACCCATGCAACACCACTCAGAAACAGACAGAAAAACAGAAGTGATGCAACTTAACAAATGATTCAATACAGCTGTAGTATGCATTCCTGATTGAAAATTAGTATAATATGTAGTTGCTGTGGGACTTGCTATTGAAATGGTTCCAAGACAGAGTGAGAATGATGAAGTGTGAGAATTAAGTCTGAAACTGGTGATATCTAGTGTCAAGTAAGTTTAAAATGCTGAAAAACACTTATATTTTATGTGAAACTAATCTTCAGGTCAATTTTCCAGGAGTCTCAAATACAATTTAAAATCTCTCATGATTACTAATGCAAGGGGATTTTTGGAGAAGTATATATAGTCCAATGCCGGTAGATTGTAAATTTATGCAAAAATATGCTAGGTGATACATACAAGTACACGCTAATTTCCAATTAAAACAATGAAAGTGATACATACAAGTACAAGCTAATTTCAAGACAAACTATGCCAAGTGATACATACAAGTACAAGCTAATTTCCAATTAAAACTATGCAAGGTAATAAATACAAGTATAAGCTAATTTCCAAGACAAACTAAGCCAAGTGATACATACAATTAGGGGCAGATCCGGGGTGGGTGAGAGTGGAGCTGGCACATGCCCCCCTTAAAAATGAGTGCATAAAAACAAGAATGTTTCCTAGAGTAAGTTTTCTTTAAAGTTAGATAGCTGAAATTATGCCCTGGAAACACTTAAAATGCAGGAGCTTCCAGGGGCTTTGCTGCCTGAGCCCCCACCAGGGGTTCCATCCCACAGACCCTTTGCCTACTTGTTTACCCCAGCCTCCCCCTCCCCAATGATATTCCTTGATCCGCCACTGACATGTACAAGCTAATTTCCAATACAAACTATGCCAGGTGATACAAGAGCAAACTAATTCAAAGACAAACTATGCCTGGAATACATATAAGTACAAGCTAATTTCCAAGACAAACCAAACCAAGTGATACATACAAATACAAGGTACTTTCCAATACAAACTATGCCAGGTGATACAAGTAGAAGCTAATTTCAACACAAATTATGCCAGGTAATACATATAAGTACAATCTAATTTCCAAGACAAACTAAGCCAAGTGATACATACAAGTACAAGGTAATTTCCAACAAAAACTATGCCTAGTGATACAAGTACAAGCTAATTTCAATACAAACTATGCCAGATGATACATACAAGTACAAGCTAATTTCCAAAACAAACTATGCCAGGTGATACATACAAGTACAAGCTGATTTCCAAAACAAATTGTGCCAGGTGATACATATAAGTGCAAGCTAATTTCAAGATTTTCATCCTGCTAAGTTGTTGAAAAGTTTTTTGTTTTTACTTTATTGGTAGTCATGATTAAAATAACGGAAAGAAAACCAGATCTAATTTTGCAAAACATGTATACCTCCACTACAGTGAAAAAAGTCCAAATCCAAGGAGTTCAAAAACTTATAAACTGTGGAAATAATACTGAAATGGCACACAAATCTTATCAGGTCATATACATATGCATGCAAACATGTCTACCAAATTTCATTAGTCAACTTTATGTGATTTTGTTTAATTGTGCTAACAAGGTTTTCATTTTTTAAAAATCCAAAATGTTGAAAAATGTATAAAAATGGAAAAATTGCTCTAATGGAATGTAAATCTAATATGCATACAAATATGCCTACCAAATTTTATTTGTCTACATTAAATGTTTTTTTGTGCAATTGTGCTAATGAGCTTTTCAGGATGGATGGATAGATGGACAATACCAAATTCAGGGGGAATTCAGTAAGACTAGTATGTACTATAGGAACTGCAAGTAAATGGTGCTAGGTGACAAAATCTAACAGTTGAGGGAGGTATAACTTGCTGTGAGCAATGGATGCAGATTATACTTCACTCTCAGGTAGTTGCCAACTGACTCTTGTAAACAGAGGCTCTGAGAATCTTGGTATGCAGTTAATTGACCATTACTTGTCATTCATCCAATATGTATTTAGGTCCATTTACTCAAAGATTTTGACTAAGTATACATTTTCTAAAGATTTTGACTAAGTATACATTTTCTAAAGATGCTGACTAAGTTATAAATTTTCTAAAGATTTCAACTAAGTATACATTTCTAAAGATTTTGACTAAGTATGCATTTTCTAAAGATTTTAACTAAGTATACATTTTCCAAAGGCATGCAATGTTTATTTGGTAATGTATGAAGAGCAAGATTTTAAAATCGAAAGAACTCACTGCTGTGCCAACTTGATATGAGCACACATCCCATATGTTGAAAATTCCTACGAGAGGAAAAAACCCATTCAGAAGAGCCTATACTGTCTTCTGAATCCCTGGAAAAAAGCCCCTTATTACAGCCTACACTGTCTTCCAAACCATTGAATCAGCCTGAATCAGCTACCATAGTGTGTTCTTGGGGAAGGCACTTTATTCCAACTGCCCTGGCACTAAATAACCTACTTGTTTTGTTGCTGTGCCGTAAAACACCAAACCAAACCAAACTAACTATTTTGTGTGCAAAAAGTGTACAATGCTATTCTTCCTGATCACATCCCAGATGCTTCTGTGCAAAAAGTGTACAATGCTATTCTTCCTGATCACATCCCAGATGCTTCTGTGCAAAAAGTGTACAATGCTATTCTTCCTGATCACATCCCAGATGCTTCTGCTGCAAGCAGTGGGGACATAACACAAAAGATAAAAGAGATTAACAAACATCAATGTTACATGGTGCATTAATGATGTATGGAACAGAAAAGAACATAAAAATCTTAACACTGTTGATGGTGAGGTCACCACTGCTCTTGACACTATACAGTGATAGCTATGTCTCTCTGCTAACATAGGCTGAACAAAACCTGTGTAATCAACAATTACATAGATCAACTCTACCTCTAAGATTGTGTTGCAATCTTTTATCTTAACATTTGAACTTCTAATCATTTTAAAATTTAAAATGTTAACTTTTAATCAGCAATATATATCCAGAATTGTGTTGACATACCGTGAAACCACTTATGTACTCACCTACCTACTGTGACAGGGCATAAAAGACATAAAACAATAAAAACTGAACATTCTTTTCCATAGCAAAGTAGAGGTGCTATAATGAGTTGATAAAAACCATACACTAATGTTGCTGGTACTGGCAATAAAAAGTTTCAGGATGGCCACCATGGTGGACATACTGGATGTCAGATTGGCACCATTTTCATTTAGGACCAACCATACATTAAAAGATGTCTTTTGGTGAAAACTCCATGTCAATATGACCATCCATTCAAGAGGTCTAGTAATAACAAGATTTTCAAAATGGCCACAATTGTGGCTATATTGGGTGTCAGATTGGCATCGTTTTCCTTTAGGACCAACCAGACACAGAATTCTGCTGAAAACCCCATGTGGATATGACTTTCCATTCAGAAGGAGTAGCGATAAGATTTTCAAGATGGCTGCTGCAGTGATCACATTGGCTGTTAGACTGGCACTATTTTCATTTAGAACCAACTAAATATTATAAGAAGTCTTTTGGTGAAAGCCCCATGTTGATATTACCATTCCTGTTGTGATAACAATATTTTCTAGATGGCCATTGTGGTAGCCATATTGGATGTCCGAGCCATTTTCATTTAGGACCAACTAGACCCTGGGATGAATGTGTGTGTAAAGTTTCATGGCAATCCTTTAAATAGTTAAGGAGGAGCAGCAATAAAAAACTTGTGCTAATGGATGGACAGATGATGGACAAACAAGCCATCCCATAAGCTCTTCTGGTCTATGATCAGTAAAGCTAACAAATCAGAGGTACATACAGATTTGACAACATGTGCATTTTTAGATGACGACCCTTATATGTACCAAGTTTCACAGCGATTGATAAAAACTGGAAGAAGTTGCATTGACAAGTTTCTGTCTTACATCACATTCTGCTGCAAGACAGAAATGACAAAAACTCAGTGATTTGTTGGTATGTGCATCTTCAGATGATGGCCATAGCACATACAAAATCTCATGGAGATTCAGTGAAAACTGAGACTAGCTGCATTCACAAGATTCTGTCATACATTACATCAGCTACAGGTCAATCTACAAGTCAACTGCATGATAAAAAGGGCAATAACTCTTATAAAAGCTGCAGGAGCATAGTCACTTGTCAATATGTGCCTCATCAGGTGATGACCATAGAATTTACCAAATTTCATGACAATCCATCAACTACTGGGGGTGGGGGGAAGGCAATAACTCCATTAAAATTGGACCTGAAAAGACAAACCTTCAAAAGGCACATCTAAAAGTAATAGGAAATTGAGGACAAAATGGCATATAATTATATGTAAGGGTTGCAGAGCTCTGATGGTTACAATATGTGTGAAGGGAAAGACAGACAGATGGATGATAAAGGTGATTACTATAAAGCCAAGAGAAGAACAACATTAATTTTCTACTTTGGTTGGGCTAAGCCTGGTTTTAAATTGTTTTACCTAGTGGCTTTAGTTATCTTTTGTAGGGCAATGAGAGTAAAGTGCTTTTTTAAGAACACAACATGGCAGATAACACGGCCTGGTATAGGAATTGAACCCAGTACTCCTGCATAGGAGTCCAGCACACTAACCACTGAGCTATCATGCCTCTCTTATTTTATTTAGTAAAAACCTCATTGTCCACAAGACTAATAATTCAGTGGTATTTCATAAAGGAGTCTGGTCAGTATATAATAAAACTATCAACTAATAGTGTTACTTTTTATATTACTATTTTAAATTTATCTTCAGTTTAAACTATATATCATTCATTATAATCCAGAACATGTATTATCATGCTATTTTTTTATGACTTGTTCTATTGAACTGTAGGCATATTGTATTTTAATACTGATCTTTTATGTTGTTTTTATTCTGCAATGGGAAGAACTCGGCATAACTCCAAACCTGTATCTAAGTAGTCTTTATCATAGTTAACTGCCCTTGCTTTGCTCAAATAACAAGTTCAGCAAATCACATGCAAGATCACCTCATTAATATGCATGGATCTTACTCATTATCAAATTCATCCAAGATTTTCATGATACAAGCATATATTAAAAAATGTAATCAAAACTGGATAAATAAAATATGGCCTCCTGAGTGATAACAAGTTTAGCCAATCAGATTCAAGATCTCCCTCATTAATATGTGTGGATCTAAATCATTACTGAACACATCTGAGATCTTGATAATATAAGTCTATAGCCCTAGTCAGTTCAAAATCTGATCAGAAATATGGCCTCTCGTGGGGTAATGAGGTCAGCCAATAAAATGCAAGAATACCTCATTAACATGCATGGATCTCACTCATTATCGAGCTTGTTGGAGATTTTGATGATATAAGCCCATATTCCAAGTTTGATAAAAATCTGATCAGAAATATGGCCTCCCGTGGGGTAATGAGGTCAGCCAATAAAATGCAAGAATACCTCATTAACATGCATGGATCTCACTCATTATCGAGCTTGTTGGAGATTTTGATGATATAAGCCCATATTCCAAGTTTGATAAAAATCTGATCAGAAATATAGACTCCACAGTGGTAAGAAGCAATTGTTGGTGGACGGACAATGGACGACACACATGTATGATGGACACAGGGCCATACCATAAGCTCACTTGCCTTTATGGCCAGGTGAGCTAAAAATCTCTGAGAACTTACTATATTGGAAGCCCATCTTGTCTTTTTCATGTCAACTTGAGCAGCAGATAATGCTGGGGACTTCACTCCAAACTTACTAGCTATCACTTCCACGTAGTGAGCAGATCTGAAGGAGATCAGACTTTTTTTTTATAGGTTGATTCAAAGTACACTGGAACCCATTTAAAAGTAAAATTTGCCAATTAAAATAGCATTTATAAATAATATAAAAAGAACAAGTACCTAGGTTATTAAATTATTTGGACTTCAAAATATCCAAACTCACCTAGGCCTGTGTTTGTTTATAGAAAGGTTACACTGAAATAAACAATATTTACTGTTCAGATTCGTTCAAACATTCAAAATTATATTCATTGTTTTAGTATATCCTTTTCTTCCATTCCACATGTAATACAAGCTTTAAAAATATGCCACACATATCAAGATCCTTGAATTCCTTTATTCTCTTGAAAACAATTCTACTTGTAAACTTTAAAAAAACTGATAATTTTCTTCACATAAATCTGGGCATTTTTTAAAAATAATTCGGGGATACTAATGGCATATGTGTACAAGTCTTATCTCGAAAACTTTCCCTATCTCTCAGTTAGCCAGGTATCATGACTGTTTGGTTATGTAATATTATGTAATGCTTCCCATTCAACTTCCTTGAATGACACCTATAGACCTTTTCCGTGGAAAGTTCTTTCGTATTTACCTTCCCCTGGCTACTATACATCAATACATGTGTCTGCCATTAAGGTACTGATTACGGATACTGACCCATGAAAGTCTGAATACAAAAAGATGACACAGTAAATACTTCCATATTCCTTTATTTCTATGAATAAACTTTATTTCTGCAGAAAGTTTCAAATTTGTACTCCCAAACACTTGAGTAAACAGTTGCAACAGAATATAAGTAAACAGTTACACCAGAATATAAGCAAACAGTTACATCAGAATATAAGCAAACAGTTACAACAGAATATAAGTAAACAGTTACAACAGAATATAAGCAAACAGTTACATCAGAATATAAGCAAACAGTTACAACAGAATATAAGTAAACAGTTAAAAAGAATATAAGTAAACCAAAGAATGAAACTTTAATCATGACACTTCATTTTTACTAAATTTCACTGTCCATCTTTCCCAAAAGTCATCATGACAGAAATGTAGCAATAACCCAATTTTCCATGTAAATGTAGCAATAACCCAACTGTCCATGTAAATGTAGCAATAACCCAATTTTCCATGTAAATGTAGCAATAACCCAACTGTCCATGCAAATGTAGCAATAACCCAACTGTCCATGCAAATGTAGCAATACAACTACTGTCCATGTAATTGTAGCAATAACCCAACTGTCCATGCAAATGTAGCAATACAACTATAGTCCATGTAAATGTAGCAATAACCCAACTGTCCATGTAAATGTAGCAATAACCCAACTGTCCATGTAAATGTAGCAATAACCCAATTTTCCATGTAAATGTAGCAATAACCCAACTGTCCATGCAAATGTAGCAATAACCCAACTGTACATGTAAATGTAGCAATACAACTACTGTCCATGTAAATGTAGCAATAACCCAACTGTACATGTAAATGTAGCAATAACCCAACTGTCCATGCAAATGTAGCAATACGACTACTGTCCATGTAAATGTAGCAATAACCCAACTGTACATGTAAATGTAGCAATAACCCAACTGTCCATCTAAATGTAGCAATAACCCAATTGTCCATGTAAATGTAGCAATAACCAAACTGTCCATGTAAATTTAAGGAAACTTAAAAATGTACTTAAAAGAAGCATTAAAATTCCAACTTACAGAGAAATTCTGAAATCTGACCAAAAGAAAATGAGTGTGAAATGCCCAAGTCATTGGAAAATCACCCAGTTTAAACACCGCATGGTTTCATTAATTAACCGTACATGATAATAAACTAAAAAAAAATCCTTATGGGCATTAGGATTATTTTCCTTTTTTTCTTGCAAAATGTAAAAATGCACTCATTAGTATACAGTATTTTTTTAAAAAATGTTGAATATGCTAATTTTGTGATTTTGTCATACAGGTAACTTTTCAGAAGAAATATCATTTTTCTTTTTTGCTGTTTATGATACATGGTCTTTTTGATTACTAATAAAGATAAATAAAATAAGAAAATGATAGAAATGATCATATGGATGTCAGAGTCATAAGAAAATGATAGAAATGATCATATGGATGTCAGAGTGACAAGAAAATCATAGAAATGATCATATGGATGCCAGAGTGACAAGAAAATCATAGAAATGATCATATGGATGCCAGAGTGACAAGAAAATCATAGAAATGATCATATGGATGTCAGAGACACCAGAAAATGATAGAAATGATCATATGGACGTCAGTCACAAGAAAATGATAGAAATACTCTTATGAATGTGAGAGTCACAAGTGTAATTCTTTTATTTATCCTTCCTGCTTTTAATTTAATTGTAATAAAAACTTCTCTATCTAGTAAAATACATCATTTATGTACAAGATGTCAAAGCGTACTCTAATTCAGTCATGATGAAAGTGAGTTTTTATTTCCTTGTGCAGTTAAATAATTCTTGCGATATCACACAAATATTGTGAATGAACTAACATTTCTAACAGGCAAAATAATCTGTACCTTTTAAGTCAAAGGAAAAATAATTCTATGAATTACTGACTTGGAATAAAAAAAAAAAAACTAATCAGATGAAAGTATATGGACAAAGGTCCAAATAATAACAACAATAAAACTTGAGGGTACAGTGGTCCCCCTCTTATAAGGCCACCCCTTCTGCAGCAAGAAAGTGGCCTTATAAGACGGGTGGCCTTTCTAGAGGGGGATCACACAGTTGTGAGTAATAACTACATATAAAGTATAAAAGATGCAACTAATTTTTATATATTTAATATTTGCATTTAAAAATCACAGGAATATTATCTGGTTAAGGACTAAATATGATAAAACTAATCAATGTTATTTTTAAAAAATATGAATAATCATGAATCGTGGTGCAAAACCACATTGTCGGTAAATTCGGGGCACAAATATTTGGTTGCAAATATCCCTGTACGTCCGTTGATTCCGTCTTCCCACTCAAGTTGAATGTATATTGACGATGTTTATTTGAATCTTTCTGACATAAAATTTCTCAGTAGTTATCAAAAGACTCTCCCTCTTTTCGTTTTAATTTAATTGCTTTCATTTTTGTTCTAAACTGAGAATGTCTGACGATATTTTGCGACAACTTATTCCTTCGCGGGCAATCACGCGTGAGGCAGTGTTTACAACGGAAGTGAGTCTGTCACGTGATCGACTTTTTTTTCTTCTTCTCCAGTCTGGTACCCGGTTATGTACATTTCATAATCTATTAAAGTGAACCCAGAAAGGCTAACATACCATTTTACTATCTGGCGACCGGATGTCACGCTGACTTGAGCTGAACAATGCTGTGCTTCTCAGCGGTTAGCTTTTGTCATCTTGATAATTATCGGTGGTAATAATAGCCAGTAATTATCAAAGTGACAAAAGCTAACATCTAAGGAACAAATGGCAGTAAGGATAATCGGATTACTTACCTCTTTGTAAGCATTAAAGTTACTTTATTGGCATATTGGAACAAAATGTCAATGTGTTGAATTGAGAAATTAAAAAATATTATCGAGATTTTACTCTGTAAACAACCATTATGTGGCCGCTTGCGAGGGGTAAATTTGACCGTTTTTGCACTAAAATGCTGGCCGCTGGTCACGTTAGAGGGGTGGCCATCCTTGAGGGGTACTTTTGAACACAAACTCGTCGGTGCCAAGGGATTGTGGCCGTATAAAGCGGGTGGCCGCTGGTCAGGGGGGCCGTTCAAGATGGGGACCACTGTACCCAATTTAAACTTGAAGGTATCCAATGTATCAGATATTGTTTCAATGCACTGTTCACTTTAAATACTTGTGCTAATAATTGGCATTTACTATAAATAAGTATAAATACAGTACTGAGTGCTGGGCAATATAAGTACCATGATGCTTGCTTTTTTAATGTGATATGAACACAGCTTACAAATACAGTACTGAGTGCTGGGCGATATCAGTACATGTGATATGAACACAGCTTACAAATACAGTACTGAGTGCTGGGTGATATCAGTACATGTGATATGAACACAGCTTACAAATACAGTACTGAGTGCTGGGCGATATCAGTACATATAATATGAACACAGCTTACAAATACAGTACTGAGTGCTGGGTGATATCAGTACATGTGATATGAACACGGCTTACAAATACAGTACTGAGTGCTGGGCGATATCAGTACATGTGATATGAACACGGCTGTACAAATACAGTACTGAGTGCTGGGCGATATCAGTACATGTGATATGAACACGGCTGTACAAATACAGTACTGAGTGCTGGCCGATATCAGTACATGTGATATGAACACGGCTGTACAAATACATACCGAGTGCTGGGCGATATCAGTACATGTGATATGAACACGGCTGTACCAATACATACTGAGTGCTGGGCGATATCAGTACATGTGATATGAACATGGCTGTACCAATACAGTACTGAGTATTGGGCGATATCAGTACATGTGATATGAACATGGCTGTACCAATACAGTACTGAGTATTGGGTGATATCAGTTCATGTGATATGAACACGGCTGTACAAATACAACTGTAATGAAAAGGTCTATACTGTATCAGGCTACAGGTTGGGGATATTTTTTTTAAGACACTGGTATAATGTAGTATCTCATTGTACCAAAAGGCAATAATATATCATTTCTCTGAGTTTTATCTTGTTGATAATATTTACCCTGCAACATGGGAGAATTTTCTATGATTATTTAGGAGTCTCTCAACCATCCCAGGAGTGGTGGGGTTTGGGGTTCACTTTTGTCCTCAAATTATTGGAAATTTCTTTAATTACAGGTAATATCAGTTTTGTTCCACACTAGCATTTTAAGTTAAACAGTACTTTGACTATTTTGTTTCACCTAAGGTAACTGTTATAAATATTATGCTTGCTGTTAAGTTACTTGAAATCTCTCGATTCAAGTTCAATACCTGGAGTATTATATAGTTCCATGTGACCACCCAATACTAAGTTTATGACATGCTTTAGATCAAATGCAATGCATGTATAATATGATAAATCAAACTGGCACTTACATCTTTGGTGAATGGTGAGCAGGAAAAACCTAAGCAAACCCAAAAAGCAGCTGTTTTTGGGGTTACTTGGGTGCATAAAGATAAGACGATGTACATAGTATGCACTGATTTCTTCTATTTAAAGCTGGATGAGAAAGTTATGATGAAAGCATGACAGTAACGGAGTACTAAAATGTATGTTTGGTTGATAACAGAAATATGCTGTCCAGTAGGCCAGCCTTTTTTTACACTATTAATCAAACGAATGCCTGGTGACAATAATTCAATTGTTTGTAATCATAAACTTGATTCCAAAACTGCAATTTTGATAGAATAAAGGGCCTGTGAACTAGCATATGTAAATAAGAGCTAATTTTGAGTAATTCCAGGCTGGCTGTGTGGAAATAGCAAAAGACCAATTTTGAACCAGTGTTTATATGTTGTTATCCCCATGCTTTAGCTGAAGAATATTGCGATACCCTCCATCTGTTTATTTATCTGTCCATCTGTCTGAATGTCCATAACTCTTATCTCTTCCTAAACCACAGGGTGAAATTCACCAAACTTGGTACATAGGTTGTCCATGTGGTAACCATCTGCAAAAGGCATATAATTTTGAGTCCCTCCTCTTGGGGTCAATGGGAAGGAGCCAAAAGTAAAATATACCAAAACTGAAATTTCAGTGACATTTAAAAATATTTTTTGACCACAGTTT
This sequence comes from Margaritifera margaritifera, assembly GCA_029931535.1. Lineage (NCBI taxonomy): Eukaryota > Metazoa > Mollusca > Bivalvia > Unionida > Margaritiferidae > Margaritifera > Margaritifera margaritifera. The sequence continues at coordinate 680,785 of JAQPZY010001123.1, read as the reverse complement.
ATAAATGCAGTCATAGTAGAAGGACATAATATACATGTGACAGATTTTGGGTTACAACCTTTGCATCACAGTCTGAAAAAGGGAATGGGTGGGGTTATTATGCAATAAAATGTATGGGACTTTGCTGTGGCGAGTCATGGAAGTAGCTCTAGTTGTTTTTTGTCTTTCTTTACATGTTCTACTAAAAGTAATAACTTTTCCATGAAGTGGTTAGGATGGTGTCCATTGGACATCAATCCTTATGACTAAAATGCTTTGTTAAGGGGGCATAACTCTTGAAAATTTTGTATGGCTGTGCTGACAAATGATATACACACCTATTGATCATGATAATAATGTCTGCAAAGTACAACATTCTCACTATAAGGATTTGTCAACTGGGGGAATAATTCTAGGCAAACAAATCAGATTACAACTTAATCATATGTACATTGATAGGTTATGTTCACTTTATCTCTCAAGCTGCAAGAGAAGTTGAGCACGCAAGATTTTGTGATGAACTGATAAAGAAACAAATATTAGTATGGACAGACAGAATAAATGTCACATCCAACAAACCAAATTCATGGTGAAAATGACAAAACAAGGAGGGCAATTTTAACATTCTATAACAGCTGTGAAAAACTTTATGACAAAACAAAGAGGGAAAATATCACATTCTATAACAGCTGTGAATGACCTTATGAATCCGTGGCCTGAAGGAGGGAAATTCCCACATCCTATAACCCTCATGAATCCCTGGCCTGAAGGAGGGAAATTCCCATATTCTGTAACAGCTGTAAAAGGCCTTATAAATCCATGCCCTTAAGGAGGGAAATTCCCATATTCTGTAACAGCTGTGAAAGGCCTTATGAATCCCTGTCCTGAAGGAGGGAAATTCCCATATTCTATAACAGCTGTGAAAGGCCTTATGAATCCCTGTCCTGAAGGAGGGACATTCACATATTCTATAACAGCTTTGAAATGCCTTATGAATGCCTGTCCTGAAGGAGGGAAATTCACATATTCTATAACAGCTGTGAAAGGCCTTATGAATCCCTGTCCTGAAGGAGGAAAATTATCATATTCTATAACAGCTGTGAAAGGCCTTATGAATCCCTGTCCTGAGGAAGGGAAATTCCCATATTCTATAACAGCTGTAAAAGACTTTGTGAATCCCTGTCCTGAAGGAGGGAAATTCCCATATTTTATAACAGCTGTGAAAAACCTTATGAATCCCTGTCTTGAAGAATATGGAGATTCACAGACTTTTGTAATAAACTAAGCAACTGAATTAACTTCAGCTCTTCAGTTCCCAAAACACCTGAAGTAAATAGAAATTGATTTTACCATAAAAACTTGCACTTTAGTTAAAACATTCCAAATTTCAGGAATCTACATGTAAGTCTATCAGATTCATAAATGTAATGATTGCTTTGGAATGAACTGCATGACATTGTTATGCCATAAATCAAAACACTTTAGTACTGAAAAAATGGTGAAAATTAACTGGATTATTCAATATCTTCCGGACACAGAATGCTTGGAAACTGCTCATTGTCAATATGTACATCTTATAACTCTGGCCTTATCAACTAGAAGAAATTGCTCATGTTTTTTTTATTTTCCTATCTAAATATTTTATGCATATTAAATATTTTATGTACGGTGTGAGTCACTATGTGAGTGTGGAATCTCAAGCATGAAGACCGTTCAGAATTCTTACCCTATCCCAGCAACATCTGATACCCAGTTACCCAGGGCTGCAGCTGAAAAAAATATTTTAATGATTAATCACTTGACATTATCTCACCAGCAGATCAATATACAGAGAACCCATCTGCTAAAACAAGAGTCCCTTGCAGGGACTGATGCTCTACTGGGTGAAAAGAATTTCCAGAAATTCAAGATAAAACCATTTCTTCCTTTTAACTGTCGGGTGTTGAAACCATCTCTTATATTCTTCAGCAATAAAAAGATTTTCAAATTAGCTGCTGTGGTACACATATTGGATGTCAGATTGGCACCATTTTCATTTAGGACAAAGTGGACATCATTAGAAGTCTTTTGGTGAAAATCTGATGTTATAATGATCATTGATTCAGGGGCAGTAGTGACAACAAGATTTTTAAGACAGTTGTCGTGGCAGCCATTTTAGATGTATGACTGGCACCATTTTCATTTAGGACTTGGTGAAAACCCTGTCAACATGATCATCCATTCAGGGGGAGTAGTGACAACAAGATTTTTAAGGCAGTCGTCCTGGCAGCTATATTGGATGTACGACTGGCACTATTTTCATTCTGGGCCATTTGGAGAGGAGTTGCAATAACAATATTTCCAAGATATGACTTTCCATTCAGAAGTAGCAGCAATAACAAGATTTTCAAGATGGCTGCTGTGGCGGCCATACTGGATATCAGATCGGCATCATTTTCATTTAAGACCAGCTAGACGTCATAAGAAGTCTTCTGGTGAAAACCCTATGTCAATATGACTTTCTGTTCAAGTAGACTTGTGATAGCAAGATTAAGATGGCAGCCATGGCAGTTATATTGGATGTCAGATTGGCACCATTTTCATTTAGGACCAACTAGACATTATAAGAAGTATTTTAGTGAAAACCCCATGTTGATATGACCATCCATGTAGGAGGAGTAGCAATAACAAGATTATCAAGATGGCTGCCATGGTGGCCATATTGGACATCAGATTGACACCATTTTCATTTAGTACCAACTAGACATCATAAGAAGTCTTTCAGTGTAAATGGCATGTTGATTTTACCATCCAGTCAGGAGTAGTAGTGATAACAAGATTCTCAAGATGGCTGCCATGGTGGCCATATTGGATGTCAGTTTGGCACCATTTTCATTTTAGGACCAACTAGACATCATAAGAAGTCTTTTAGTGAAAACCCCATGTTGATATGACCATCCATGTAGGAGAAGTAACGATAACAAGATTTTCAAGAAGACTGCCATGGTGGCCAGATTGGATGTCAGATTGGCACCATTGTCATTTAGGACCAACTAGACATCATAATAAGTCTTTTAGTGAAAACCCCATATTGATACAACCATCCATTCAGGAGGAGTAGCAACAACAAGATTTTCAAGATGGCCACTGTGGTGGCCACAATGAATATCCAAGCAACACCACTTTCATTTAGGACCAACTAGACCATGGGATGAATGTGTTTGTAAAGTTTCAAGGCAAACCTCCAAGTAGTTTAGGAGGAGTAGCTATAACAAACTTATGCTAACAGACAGACAGACGACAGACAACAGACCATCCTATAAGCTCTTCTGGTCTATGACCAGTAGAGCCAAATTAACCAAAGGGACAAGAATACTATATATACACATGTACAAGTTGGGTGTAACTGCAAACAACACAGACCCTGATATATTGTTGCATAATGTGCTGGCAGATCAGGGCATGAATTATTCTACTGATTAGTCCTAACAAACATATGTCTAGAATCCAGTGAATTGAAATTTAAATCTTACTTAAAATTGACCAATCAAAAGAACTTAAGTCTAAACTTAAACTTAGGTCTATAATCCAGTGATCTGACTGGCTAAAATTTAAGTCTACCTTAAAATTGACCAATCAAATGTCTTAAGACAAGATTTAACTTTCTGAACTTTGTTGGTGAAACTGAGGCCTGGTCATGACTAGAAAATACTCACATATCTGCGATGTTACGCATATAATATTTGTTACACCATAATGAGATATATGTTTAAGAATGAAAAATAAAAAAGGAGTTTATCAGACATCATATCACTGATGTCAGGTTATCAATATACTGCCATATAAAAAAAAAAATCTTGAAAAAAAACTTGATTGCTATTAGTTGTGAGTTACTGATTATAACATTTCTGCAAGATGTACATTACAGAATGCAAATGGCCTGATACTTGTTGATAGTAATTATATTTATTGCGAGAAATATTACAAACAAACCATTACAGAAACTGCTTGGTGAAAATTAACAAATAATGGCAGATAATAAGATCCTAACCATTCTAATGCTTCTGAATAAATAGTAAATCAGTACAGTCTAAAGTACACAGAACTAGATATTTTGTTTCAACCAATCTGAAGTGGTGTTACATTTGAAAGTTTGTCTCTGATTGGCTGATAGTGGAAACTCAATCTCAGATTCAAATTTTGAGTTTGATGATCTCCAGGCCAGCATGAGCCTGAGATTTCGTTTCAGCCACTTACAAAGAACTTTACATTTGAAACATCATATTTGATCAGCTGAAAACTCAATCTCAAATTCATTCTCATTTTATGATCTATGCCAGTAGATCGGGGTCTATGTTGTTTGCTTGAAATCATATGAAAAGCAAACAGCGAAGGCTTTGATATGCCAACGTGTTAAAAGTAAAGCATAACTCGATCAACAGTACCAGGAAAAAAGTGAATAGTCATGACATCATGGAAGTAAACTAATGTCATTGCTATTTTTAAACGATTTCCTGACAAAATTAGTAACGAAAATGGTACTTGCATATCTATTGCTAGGTAATTAAAACCGTGGCTCTATCACAGTTTATAATCCATTAGGTACAGAGTTGTAAAGTACTCTGGTGTAAGATTTATTGAGAGAGATCCAAATGTCAAGAACAACATATAAAAAATAGCAGCCCTAGATATATTTCATCTAGTTGATTTTAAAGCTAAAATTTAATTGTCTGCCACATAATCGAAAACAAAAAGGTCTATGGTCTGTGATGGCTAAGTTGTGGATTCAGTGTTTTATAAATTTTCTGTTGCTTTGTCCTCCTAGCAACTTTAGGCTAGACAATTATCCTCCTGGAAGGATAATTCCCCATTTGGAAATTCTTTTGTAACAACTGGCCACAAATTTTCATCGAAGATATACATGTCAGAGTCAATTCTACCCTCAATTGGGGTCAGATTTCCAATGCTGTTGTAGGTTATGCACCCCCTAAAACATTGCTGAAATATTCTTGAATGGTGAATGTGCACTGTGCAGACCTCAGCAATGGGGTTGCCATTTTTTATTGTGTTTTCTCTTAACAAAAACTTTTTGAAACAACTTTAGTTTCATCATCAAAAAAGTACTCTTGATCACTTGTTTTCAACTGTTCAGTTATGACTCTTTTTACACCATGAAACACATGATGCACAATTCTGTTGTGAAATCTAAGTTTGCTTCATTTCAGTGCATCTCCTGAATCTGAAACTCACCATCTGCTTCTGAACATAAGTAAGTACTTTTCTGCGTGGTGCAATTTTTTTATTTACATCATCTGCTTCTGACTTTAAGTCAGTTCTTTACTGTGTGGTGCAATGTTTTATTAATATCATCTCCTTCTGACCATATGCCAGTTCTTTACTGTGTGGCACAATGTTTTTTTTAACATCATCTGCTTCTGACCATATGCCAGTTCTTTACTGTGTGGCGCAATGTTTTTTTTAACATCATCTGCTTCTGACCATATGCCAGTTATTTACTGTGTGGTGCAATGGTTTTTTTTAACATCATCTGCTTCTGACCATAAGTCAGTACTTTTCAGTGTGGTGCAATGTCTTATTTACATCATCTGCTTCTGACCATATGTCAGTTCTTTACTGTGTGGTGCAATGTTTTATTTACATCATCTGAAAGGTCTAGCCCTCACTACAAATTTATAATATCGGATTACAGTTGATATTTCTATTAGTGCACACAGATAAAATGAAGCTTACAGAATAATTATTATCAATGCAGTGACCATTTGAAATCATATTTCACTAAGTAACATCTACATTTCTTACTCTGGTTGGTGGCTACTCACTTATGACCTGACACAGTATGCTGCTCAGTGATGGGTGTACATGCACATTAGATACAAATAAATGTCCTAAATGGATAAATAGACAAAACTATACATGTTTTGTTTCAAGTCACCCAAAAGAATAAGTTTGATATGGCACAGGGATATGTCAAGGCCATCAGGCTGAGATGTATTCATAACCATATCAAATGAGTTCTTTCAGCCAACAGGGAACAAGCACGAATGCAGTTTTATATTTATTACATATCCCTCTTAGACGTTTTCCAATATTTCAGCTTTACGGAGTGAATTGAATTAAAATCAAATTAGGATTTATCAAGGAATGATTTAAGAAGAGCAATAATTGAAAGCATATAAATGGTTCCAGTCTCTGTGTTTCAGATTGTTCAGACTAGGTCCAGGAAAGCTTGTCTGAAATTGAGAAAAATCTAGAAAATATCAGGTCATGTGAGTGAAGGACTATGGCATTTAGGTTTATGACTTTTAAATATAACTGATTTTTATTTGTAGATGTAATACACAATGTACAACTGTGAATAATTAAATGCAATTTTGTCTGTATTTTACCAAAATAAAACACTACTTCAATTTTATATTGCATTTTTTTGCTTTGAAAATCTACAAAATCAAAAACAAAGGAACAGTTTAATTATAACAGTCAACTGAAGAAGAAAAAAACAGGACTTCATTATCTGCAGGACTCATTCATTATATGCAATACTCATTCATTATTTGCTGGACACAATTATTATCTGTGGGACTTGTTCATTATCTGCAGAAGACATTAATTATCTGCAGAAATCATTATTTATCTGGTGAACACATTAATTATCTGTAAGACTCATTCATCATCTGCAAGACACATTAATTATCTGCAGAAGACATTAATTATCTGCATAACATTATCTGTCGGACACATTAATTATCTGCAGGACATTATCTGTAGGACACATTAATTATCTGCAGGAATCTTTAATTTTCTGCAGGACACATTCATTTTCTGCAGAACACATTAATTATCTGCATGATATTATCTGTAGGACACATTAATTATCTGCAGGAATCTTTAATTTTCTGCAGGACACATTAATTATCTGCATGATATTATCTGTAGGACACATTAATTATCTGCAGGAATCTTTAATTTTCTGCAGGACACATTAATTTTCTGCAGAACACATTAATTATCTGCATGATATTATCTGTAGGACACATTAATTATCTGCAGGACACATGACATTATCTGCAGGACACATTAATTATCTGCAAGACACATTAATTATCTGGAGAGCACATTAATTATCTGCATGACTCATTAATTATCTGAAGAACACATTCATTATCTGCAGAACTCATTCATTATCTGCAGGATACATTAATTATCTGCAGGACTCATTAATTATCTGCAAGACACATTAATTGTGTGCACAACACATTAATTATCTGCAGGAATTGTTAATTATCAGTAGGACACATTAATTATCTGCAGGACATTATCTGTAGGACACATTAATAATCTGCAGGAATTGTTAATTATCTGCAGAACACATTAACTATCTGCATGACATTATCGATAGGACCCATTTATTATCTGCAGGACACATTTTTTATCTGCAGGACACATGACATTATCTGCAGGACACATTAATTATCTGCAAGACACATTAATTATCTGCATGACCTTATCGGTAGGACACATTAATTATCTGCAGGAATCATTAATTATCTGCAGGACACATTAATTACCTGCAGGAATCATTAATTATCCACATGACACATTAATTGTCTGCAGGACACATTATCTGCAGGAAACATGACATTATCTGCAGTACACATTAATTATCTGCAAGACATATTAATTATCTGCATGACCTTATCTGCAGGACACATTAATTATCTGCATGACCTTATCTATAGGACACATTAATCATCTGCAGGACACATTAATTATCTGCATGACCTTATCTATAGGACACATTAATTATCTGCATGACCTTATCTATAGGACACATTAATCATCTGCATGACCTTATCTATAGGACACATTAATCATCTGCATGACCTTATCTATAGGACACATTAATTATCTGCATGACCTTATCTATAGGACACATTAATTATCTGCATGACCTTATCTATAGGACACATTAATTATCTGCATGACCTTATCTATAGGACACATTAATCATCTGCAGGACACATTAATTATCTGCATGACCTTATATATAGGACACATTAATTATCTGCATGACCTTATCTATAGGACACATTAATTATCTGCATGACCTCATCTATAGGACACATTAATTATCTGCATGACCTTATCTATAGGAAACATTAATCATCTGCATGACCTTTTCTATAGGAAACATTAATCATCTGCAGGACACATTAATTATCTGCAGGATGCATGACATTATCTGTAGGACACATTAATTATCTGCATGACATTATCTGTAAAACACATTAATTATATGCATGACATTATTTGCAGGAATCGTTAATTATCTGCAGGACATTATCTGATTTCCTGACACTACTACTTACTGATGTAGCTGATGACATGTTTACTTCCTACCATATATTTGTTACAGTATTTACTTCCTACCATATATCTGTTACAGTATAAATTTTCTCTTAACCACTTTTACTGAAAATAATAAACTTCAGACAAAGAAAATACTGAACTTGACTGAACAAGTTAAAATGATATTCCTTCTTGGATTTTTCTTCAAACAACTACTGGTGTCTGCCATATTTGTTCAATTGTTGTTTGAGTACAACTATAATTGACCCAAAATATTTTTTCAGTAAATAGAAATTTAAAATAATATTTGTTTTGCAAAGTCTGAATGGAAAGTAAATACTATTTAAAAACCCAATAAGATCAAAAGTAAATGAATTATGATACTTGTGGATTTTTTATTCATGGGATTTATTTTATGCTGATTAAAGATTTTCCTAGAAAATTAAGCATTTTCTTCTACAGTTTAAATTCCTAATTTTTATGATTTACAAACATACCTGTTAAAATGTAGTAGACACATGTAACAATATCATGGAAATATTAACTGATACCATGTTGGATGGATACAGAATATTTAAATAATAACAAGACTCCCTTGAAGGGACTGATACTCTATTGACTGAAAAGAATTTTCAGGAATTCAAGATAAGACCATTTCTTCCTGTTAACTGCGGAATGTTGAAACCATGTTTGATATTCTTCAGTGATAATAAGATTTTCAAATTAACTGCTTTGGTGGACATACTGGATATCAACTTGGCACCATTTTCATTTAGGACCAACAAGGCATCATAAGAATTCTTCTGGTGGAATCTCAATGTTGATATGACTTTCCATTTTGGAGCAGCAATGATAACAAGATTTTCAAGATGGATGCCATGGTGGACATTTTTGACATCAGGTTGGTACCATTTCTGCTTAGTACCAACTAGACATCATAAGAAGTCTTTAAGTGAAAAATCCATACTGATGTGATCATTCATTCAGGAGAAATGGTGATAAGAAGATTTTCAAGATGGCCACTGTAGCAGGCATATTGAATGTCTGAATGGCACCATTAGGACCAACAGGACATCATAAGAAGTTGTTTAGCAAAAATCCCATGTTGATATGACCATCCATTCAGGAGGAGTAGTGATAACAATATTTTCAAGATGGCCACTGTGGTGGCCAAAATGGACATCAGATTGACACCATTTTCATTTTGGACCAAGTATACATGATAAGAAGTCTTCTGGTGAAAAACCCATGGGAATATTACTTTTCATTCAGGAGGATTAGCAATAACAAGATTTTCAAGATGGCCACCATAGCAGTCATATTGGACATCAGATCAGCACCGTTTCATTTAGGACCAACTAGACATCATAAGAAAGTCTTCTGGCGAAAATCCCACAGCAATATTACTTTTTGTTCAGGAGGAGTAGCAATAACAAGATTTTCAAGATGGCCACTGTGGCAGCCATATTGGACATCAGATCAGCCCCATTTTCATTTAGGACTAACTAGACATCATAAGCTGTTTAGTGAAAAGCCCAAGTTGATATAATCATCCATTCAGGAGAAGTAGTGATAACAAGATTTTCAAGATGGCCACTGTGGTGGCCATATTGGATCTCAGATTGACACCCTTTTCATTTAGGACCAACTAGACATCATAAGAAGTCCTTAAGTGAAAAGAAAACCCCACGTTGATATGACCATTCATTCAGAAGGAGTTGTGATAACAAGATTTTGAAGATGACCACAGTGGTGCCCATATTGGATGTCCAAGCAAACCATTTTCATTCAGGACCAAATAGACTATAGGATGAATGTATGTGTAAAGTTTCATGGCAATCCTCCACGTAGTTTAGGATGGACAGATGATGGACCATCCCATAAGCTCTTCTAGTCTATAACCAGTAGAGCTAATAAAATGAATTGCAAGTTCATGCTGTAAGTCATCGATTATAACCAGTGTACTTCCTACAATGAGCAAATAATGAGATTGGAAAATTGACCAAAGAAGTACTTATAACCCTTGAATATTGATTATTTTGGTATCAAGCGTGATTGATATATTTTATAGCAATGATAAATGCTAACCATAGTTAAAAATATCCCCCACTGACTGAGACCATGACCTTGAACATTGTAGCAGACAACCAGCACACATATTTGCATTATTCTTTAAGATTATACAACATTTACACAAGAAAGATTATACTTACCTGTGTATCACTGTCTTCTGAAGATTTATTCATTATTTTAAACATTTCTAGAATTGTACTGGTCCTTTCATTCAGGTGAGGATGTTGTGCATAATGCTCAACAATGGGCGACACCATTTTGCTAACACACTATGCCTTGCAGGTGATGATTTAGCAAATTATAAGCAAGTTTATGTAACCAATCAAGGATGTAAACAAGCACTGGGACATTAGCTTACACTGCATCAAACCTACACATGAATCGTAGTGATCAAATGAGATTCTGGTTATCAGTCAATTTGTCCAAACTCGCCACTGAAAAATTGGTAAAAAATGTACAAAAACTGGCCATTGTCTGAGGACTGATGCCCATCTGAAAGACCGAGTCTCGGTGTTCAATATGGAATTATGGACTGAACATTCATATCAAATGCCAGATCAACTATGCAAGATTAAATGGGTATGTGAAAAAAATTTGAAATGAACTAATTAATTGTTTCTATCATGGCATCTTTTTAATATATTTGTCAGACAAATGAAAACGGGATAAAAATGCACAGAATCTTATTTTTAAATAAGTTGAATATTGTCTGCTTGGGATTAATGTTTGCTTAAACCTTTTTAGAACTCAGACCTAACTCATACTATTGAAAAATAAAGGTTAAGAACAAGTTAAACTTTAATACCATTTTACAATCAAGAGTCAAAGATTTGGATGAAATAATATCAAAATTCTTTTTTTTTTTGGCACACAGTTTCATATGGCTAGAGAAATCTATTATGTCACTGCAATTTTATTTGTTAGTGTATAACACAACTGTGAACAGTGTTGATCGATATCCACCATGGCATAATGCACTGACATATCTAGTCTTGTTCAACAAGACCTCATTCATGGCTCCATGTCTGTCGAATGAGGGTCTGGTAAAATGCTGATCCCTGGAACCAACTGGAGGCACTTCAATCAAACTTTGCTCAAGCAAAACTACACAGACATTTCTCACTATCTCATAACTTATCAAGACATACTTTCTTTATTCATTAAAGTGAAAATTCTATGGTAAGCTTAAAAGGATATCATCAAACATCATATTTTAAGTAAATGCCAATGCAGGAATCATGTCTCAATCAGCCAATGAAACTGTCAATGTTTATGTGAAACATGACATCATCTCATCATCACAGTGACATATATATCTCCTAATCTCATCAGCCAATTAAATCACATCCAAATTCTGTGAAAGCCTTGTTCAGGAGTTACAATGAGAACTCACCCCTCCATATGGCAGAGATCTTCAAGAACAATACTATGGCATATCATGGTCTACATGTGATTTCAATTGAAAAGAATATGTATAGTGAAACCCTGCTATAACATGCTTTGCCATAACATAAATTTGGATATAACATGGTCATGGCATGGCTCCCAAAATTTTACAATAATTTCACCAATTTTCCATAGTAGTACAAGGTTTGAGTGCCAAAATAAACAAAAGTTTGATTTAATAAATTGGCAAGATGTGTTTTAATCTTAAAAAAGAAATGTTTTATCACTGCTTCTTTCTTTACATCAATAAAGATGTTAATGTTCATTTCAACTGTGTCAATAGTCAATCATTGCACTTTAATCTTTGCTTATTTTTGAAAGATCTCCATGCTTTGAAAAGCTGAAAAGTATTAATCTAATTATTATTGAACCATTAACAATAAAGCCATTAAGTCTTCTTTGTGTTTGTCTTTAATGTATCCTATGTACAATCAATGGTCAATCCAGGGAAATCAATAACCAACAGATGTCTGCTCAGTCAACCAGCATGCACAACCAAGTACCAAACAATGCAGTGGTCAAAAAACATTTCTCACCAGAATTTATAGATCAATTAATTTAACTACCTAATTAAGTAATTGTTAATCATCAAAGTCATTCTCACAGCTAAAGGTTGTTAAAATGATTGGTAACTGCTTTATAAAAACATACAAAAACTAAAGCTTCCATCATGCATATATGGCTTGGCTATGCTGTCAGACAATCACCACACAATCAATTGACCTGTGAATCATATTGTCCATTCCTGATTAAAAAGACTTCATTTGTTCATTAACAATTGGTCATGCTGTTGTCAAAGGAATTATGTGCAGTATTCAGATTCATATGGAATCTAGCAGAGAAAATTCTAAAGGTCTGAAATGCATACAGACACCACTTCATGACCTTGACACATACATGTGCATACACATACCTGCATAATGAACCATACATTTTCTTTATCTTTCATAATGTTATATTTGGATTATTTTTTTTGCACTGAATTCAGACACATCATGATCTATGCTGAAATGATTAAAACATATGCTTCTTTGTGCATATTTTTGTTGGAATCATTATGTACATTATATAGTGGTCCCTCATTATAAAACACATCAGTATAGCATGGTATTTTATATAACATTGGTACTGTCATGCATCCCATGACTGTAGTTTAGATTCTGATATTATACAGTGGTCCCTCATTATAAAATGCACCAGTATAGCATGGTATTTTATATAACACAGGTATTGTCATGGATCCTATGACTAGTTTAGATTCTGACATTACAGAGGTCCCTCATTATAAAGTGCATCAGTATAGCATGGTCCCTCATATAACACAGTAATGTCATGCATCCCATGACTATAGTTTAGATTCTGACATTATACAGTGGTCCCTCATTATAAAATGCATCAGAACAGCAAGGTCCCTAATATAACATTGGTATGGTCATGGATCCCATGACGAGTTTTGATACTGAACCTACCTCAGTATAAGGCAACCTCACTTATAACACAGTACACTTTAATGGCTCCGATAATACAATGGTCCATCACTATAAAGAACATCAGTATAGCATGGTCCCTAAATAACATGGGTATGGTCATGGATCCCAAGACTAGTTTTGATACTGAATCTACCTCAGTATAAGACAACCTCATTTATAACACAGTACACTTTTATGACTCCCTTTAACAGCATAATAATGAGGGCCCACTGTAGATGTGTAAATATGGTAAAAAGACTCCACTGCATACCTGCCATTGTCGAGATTCCAAAATACAACCCAAATGTACTTTCTATGTACTCTCCCTGAAAAAGAACAAAATGGGATTAATGTAAATAACAGCAACAACAAATACCTTATTTATTTTTTCAGACTGGCTGGGGAGTATGGGTCAATATCTATAGGTTTCTTTATTACCCCAAGTGCAAGCCATAAGCTACATTTACAACTCTTACTACTGATAATTTTAAAAAAGCTATCTAAACACATTCTAACAAGAACTCTGGAAGAAATAAGTTGGTCACTTCTTTATACCAGTGATATAAATAGTACAAAGGAGGTAAGACAGTCAATCCAGGCTTAAAATCAATGGAAAAATAAAGTTAGATAAACGATAATATTTTCTTTCCATGATCTATACACCAAAATATTTCTGTCTCATGGAATTTTGTAATAGGAAAAAAAGATATTTCAGAGATATGTCACAAACCCTTAAGGTAGCAAAAAACAGTTTCATATGATTGGCCATGAGTTAAAGTTTTTAATACCAGAAATAGGGATAAATTATCCCATAGTATCTCCTTCATTATTAGTAAAGGATAATGAATGTATGTTCACCTGTTGTAGGCCTTGTGGAACATCAGTTTTGTGCTGAAAAGCTTTGTACCAGTTGGGTCTGAGATCAAGTTCAAAGTCACAGTTGTTATTGGTGGCTGTCCAGTTGGACTAACTTTGCATGGGCACCTGCTTGGCAATTCTCAGAGTACATATAAGAAAGTTTGTCACAAAAACAGTCTGCTCATGGCCCACTTTTTTTTACTGATATTTTAAATTTTTGGGTCTCACTTGATAAGCCTTTACTACTGTCATTTCCATGATTTTATTTGGTAGTGATCTGTAATGGGGTTGAAAACCTCAAGTTTTACTGATTTTCACTTACTGTTCGAGAGTGCATATTAAAATAATGGGTGAAATAACCCAAGGTAATGCTTGTCAGGCAAATATTTTATATATGCAGTCTCTCTGTTCTTTTATGAGCATAATAATATATACATATCAATGATTTCACTGTAACATATTACAGTCGGTTGATTTTCATCTGACATAGTGCATGGAGGCACATGAACCTTGCACAATATGATTCAGTCATAATGGGCACACCTTGAATATATTGGGAGAGAGAATGAGCCTCCTCATTGGAGAGCTCCAAAAACATGCATAAAGGAAACTAACTCTTCTATCATGTGCATACATGTAACAGACATTGCTTATGATTTTATCAGTGCATATATGTGAACCTCCCGACTGGTAGGGTTTTCCTCCTGAAATGAGGAGCATCTCCCATCCCTCCCATCACTCTTTGAAATCTCCAAGGTACTCAAAATTATTATTTATAAAAATTCAGAAGAGACATTTTTCATTTTTTTTTCTTTCACACCTTGCTTCCAATGTAGTATATTTGTGGTAAAGGCCTCCTGTGATCATGTGACTGTGAACTGGCTTTTTCAGGGCAAGCATTTCATTGCTAATTCGACTGACAATAACCTCAAAGTAATCAATGGATTATACTATGTGTGATCAGTAGAAATTTGGAACGGATTAAAGACATTAATGGATTATGCTGAATTAGTGATTACTAAAGAGCTCAAGTGGAATAAAACAGATTGGTTTGGCTTTGGTATTTCAAATTGTTGCGATATCTAAGAGTGCGTTATCTCTCAATGCTAAAATACCAAAATCTAAACAACCAAAAATATAACAAGAAATTCAATAATGACTGAAAACAGGAATTTCAATGGTTGGAATCAAAGTTCAAAGCGACATGAATATGCATCCTGCCATTCCTGTAAAGTAGATTTTAAGAAGAACTTTCCAAATTTGACCCAGATGGCACCAATCTTGAGCAGATCTGGCAAGCAGTAAGCAACCTAAATCTACCCACAGGCTGGAAACAATTTTAATTTCTTGGTGGACTCAGCAGAGTTGTACTAACATTGCCACATTCCAATGTAGACACTGAAAGGACATCTTCCATTCTGAGCAAAATTCAGACTGACTTTAGATGAAACCTGAATCCAGGAATGACACATCATCTCCTAAGTGTTAAGATCAACAACAATGATTACTACCACAAATATAATCAAGACAAATCATCTACTAAGACAGGCTAAAAATGCTTGTGCTACATATAAGGACAGTATGAAAGGCAACAAGTTACTTTGCAAATACTGATGTGATGAGATGAGATGATGTGCATATTTTAATATAGAAAAAGGACATTTGTTCAATAGTTGTCATTCTTTTCCATCTGCATGCTAAAAATTGGGTCAATGAAAATTCTGATAATTTGAAGTCAAAACTCCTGACCAAATTTTGCAAATCTCCTGATCTATTCTAAGCTGACCTCTCTGTTCTATCGGTGTATGTCAGTGTGAGCTTATTATGATGACCTTTAACCTCATGAAATTTACCAAAATAATAATTTTTTAAAGCACTTGGTCCAAGTTTTAGTTAGAATAGGGCATTATTTATAAAGACAAAGGTAAAGTAATTTGTTGCCATCAGATAAACAATAAAGTCCATGTAATACAAGAGAAGTATTTGTGAAGAATCTTCAGTCCATTTTTCCTCTTTGTTACTCTACATGAGAACCAGCCTATGGAAAGAAAACTATAGCATTTTTTCTTCAGAACATGAAGTTCAAGTTTTTAAGAAATAAAGCTTGATATTTTAATAATTTTTAGTTGCCAAGTTCATTTGCAAGAAAACTGTCCAGCAAAGGCCATGAAAATTTCAGAACCCCTGATATGAACATACTGAAAGAAGCAAACCATAAATATTTATTTCACGGGCGATTGACAACAGTACTCAGCTGGAAAGGGTGGGAGTTGAGGGAGTTTGAAAGCCTTTGCTTCATAGTAGTACGAATAAGTGTAGAGATCAGTGATTACAGAGAGAGAGAGAGAGAGAGAGAGAGAGAGAGAGAGAGAGAGAGAGAATATAATTTAGGCTCACCAATCAATTACTCTGAGAATCAGAGGATACATCTGATCAAGAATCAATTTAAGATGTCTCTGTTTTGTATTGATAATGGATATCAATACTAACATCTTTTGCAGACAGGATCTCCTCAAGTTCTATGAAAGACTCCTCAAAATCTTGAGGCATTATTATTGACTGAGGTATCATACAGTAACCTGTTTCCTAAGAGCACCTATTTCTGTGTATATACATTTGCTGTATGTGTTGAAGCAAAACCACAAGTTTGTTAATATTTTTCAGAATTTTCTATGCAGTAGAAAAATCACTGTTGATTTAATGAAATAAATATGAGGCAGTCAAATAAATCTAACTGTATTCTCCACCAACAGTGATTTGAAGCTCTTACTTAACACCTCTTGTCATGCATTATTCCATTACTGATTATACACAAAAGCAGATAAAGTTCTTTAAGTTCATACATTACGTATGTGTGCGTGCTTGAAAATTTGTGTGTATCATAAAAACAAAGTTTTTTAGTTCTTATGCACAAATTAAAAAACTTTGAAGTTGAAAAGTTGTTTGTATCTTATAAATCAAAGTTTCTGAGTTCTTATGCACAAATTAAAAAACTTTGAAGTTGAAAAGTTGTGCAAGGCTTTATAGGATTACTGCATCAAAACATTTGAATATTATGAAAAAATAATCTTTGAGTAGATGTTTGGTCACAAACATACCAACAAGTTACTTCAATTGTGAAATAATGAGCCAACTATTTGAGGCACTAGAATAAAAAATACTGCTGCTTGGCTGACTTCATTCTAGTCACTTTTCATGGCTGACTTCATTCTAGTCACTTTTCATAGCTGACTTCATTCTAGTCACTATTCAAACTTTCTTCATGATATTTATCAATAAATATTGCTTAGAAAAATGTTAAAAAAAACTAACTTTCTGTACAGCAAATTATATGTATACATAAAGATTTTACAGAAATAGGTTTATATATATCATTCACAACAACCATTGACATAGTCTGCAACTGATGGTAAAATGCCCTGCCAAAGATCATGAAAATAATAATAATAATAATAATAATAATAATAATAAATACTTTATTTTATGAGAGTAACTCGGTTAGTTATAATAAACTATACTGAGGCCCTCAGGATGAACAAACTATTGTAAATACAAAAAAATAAAGAATAAAAATAGAAAGAAGTAAAGCATGCTTAAATACATTAAGTATAAAAGCACAAAGTATATACACTGTATGAACTGCATTAACTCAATAAATTGGAGTGCATGTATTCCAATATTTACGATGAATATTGCCTTTCAAGATAATAGTCATACGATTTTGTTTTGGACACATTTAGATTTGTTTCTGATCTAATGGTTTTGGGGAGTTCATTCTATAGAACAGCACCAGAGTAAGCAAATGATTTTTTTAAAGTATATGTTTTTGGAAATGGGCTTTTGCAATGATCATTTGTAATCGATCTCAATTTAGGTCCTTGGTACTGTTCTTCGGACTTAAAATGAAACATACCATGCAAATATTGTGGACAAAGTTCATTCTTTACTTTGAACATTGATATGGACTATTGAGAATAGAATTCTGGATGGTATATCAAATAGTAAATTTAGGATAATTCTTGCTGCCCTTTTTTGAAGTTTGTGGATCATTTAAATATTGCTATCAGTTGTATTTTCTCAAATTGTGCAGCAGTAGTTAAAAAGAGGAAGAATGAATGCATTGTAAAATAATTTCCAATAGTTGAGTGGTAGATAACATTTTATCCTCTGTAAAAAATAAATTCTTGAGTTTACTTCAGAACAAATGTTTTTCACTTGCTTACACCAGTCTAGATTCTTATCAACATGAACTCCAAAAAGTTTTCTGTGTCAACATTGTCAATTAGATTATTGAACATATGCAGCTCAAGATTTTGATTTCTGTTTACTGATAATCTTTGTCTAGTTCCAAGCAGCAATGCCTTGGTTTTTAGGGGTCTGATACACATGTTATTCAGTGAGCACCAATATTCAACTTGATATAAATCTTCACCCAACTTTTTGTTCAAAGTTATAACATCAGAATCAGACTTACCGGTATGCAAAGTAGTATCATCAGCATATAGATCAGTTTTTGAATGTTGAACATACTGGGGCAAGTCATTTGTAAACAATATGAATAATACAGGCCCTAAAATAGATCCCTGTGGAACTCCTTTGTTGATGGACATCAGCTCTGACCATGATTCTGTGGATTATTTGGAGAAAGACTTCAGCACAATGCATATTTTTACAGCCCTTTTATTGCTCTCTAATGTATGTCAATGCTTTAAAAAAAAATTATTTCAATACATCCATGCATCTGACATTATATTTTGCCTATTTGTGGAAACATGTGATTCCATGCTCAGTGCTGAATGAAGAGTGTGACCAATTATGTCACACTAAGAACAGTAAGTCTACCTGTCTTTACTGAAAATGAGTTCTGTTTTTCTTGCAAGGCAGGTGCTATTTAAAATTTAAATTAAACTGCTACTTCATATTTAATAAACCAAATGACAGATTGGATGTGTTTTATTTGATACATTATTTCCCAAAATTTGACCTTTAAGAGAAAAATAACACCTCTCTAAAATCTTGACCTAACTTGATCCCTGCTTGACTAATCACATGTGTCTCAATTCCAGTATTCCTCATGGGAAGGAAGTGGCAGCTAAAAGGCGCCCAAAACATCATGATTTTCTCAGAACTTCTCATCATACATGTCTGATGTCTCATTACCACATAATTTTGTTGGTTAAATCTGTGTCACTCAGCACAACCATACTGGGAAAGAGAATGCACCTACAGTTAACTGTTTTATTATGTACATACACATGATGTGGACATTATTTTATACCATCACTGGTGTGCATTTATGTGGAGGAGATTCAACCTCACAAAATTTATCCAAATAATAATTGTTTAAGCCCACAGTACAGCTATTATGTTAAATACTTATATATTTCTGTAGAGAAGAACAAAGCTAAAGGCCAGATGAAGCTTGAAGCTATACTTACAGCTATTATGTTAAATACTTATATATTTCTGTAGAGAAGAACAAAGCTAAAGGCCAGATGAAGCTTGAAGCTATACTTACAGCTATTA
Source organism: Margaritifera margaritifera (assembly GCA_029931535.1). Lineage (NCBI taxonomy): Eukaryota > Metazoa > Mollusca > Bivalvia > Unionida > Margaritiferidae > Margaritifera > Margaritifera margaritifera. The sequence continues at coordinate 661,088 of JAQPZY010001123.1, read as the reverse complement.
TGTTAAATACTTATATATTTCTGTAGAGAAGAACAAAGCTAAAGGCCAGATGAAGCTTGAAGCTATACTTACAGCTATTATGTTAAATACTTATATATTTCTGTAGAGAAGAACAAAGCTAAAGGCCAGATGAAGCTTGAAGCTATACTTACAGCTATTATGTTAAATACTTATATATTTCTGTAGAGAAGAACAAAGCTAAAGGCCAGATGAAGCTTGAAGCTATACTTACAGCTATTATGTTAAATACTTATATATTTCTGTAGAGAAGAACAAAGCTAAAGGCCAGATGAAGCTTGAAGCTATACTTACAGCTATAATCATCAGGAAATTGTCAAGAAACCCAAAGCCAATAAATGGAAGTGTACTGTGCAGAGTAACTGAAAAATTGAAAAGAAGAAAAATAAGTTGTTACAAAATGTCATTATTATTTGATGATATAACAGATACTTTATAATCTTCAAATCTGGGTCGACACTTGTTTTGAAAGGCAGTGATCATTTATACCAAGGTTCTTGAATTATGCTTTAACTGGACCTGATAAACCTTGTACCCAGAGCCCAGAGGCTACAAGAATGCTGGTTCTGGGCCTCTACATGCTGAATTCCAGATGCCCAGTTTCCTACTGCATGATATATTTACAGGCTAACAAAATATTTAACAAAGCAGAATAAGCATTGATAACTGATGGGAAGAAGAAAAAAAAGGACTTTCGTAAAGCCAACAGTTACATATAAATGTGCCTCTCTTGGGCTACTGAATTTTTAGTCCAACCACTAGGTTCTTTTCCTGAACTATCATCTATTTTATAATTTGTTGAACACTACTGCTTTGAAGAATTATCTCTTCATGCATTAAGATTTAGTGTTCAATCAGATTTAATACCATTATGTTTTATAGTATTAAATGCCCTTACCTCTGGTAGTAATTTTCCATCACTTTTCACATATTTATACACACAATAATTAGTTATTTTGGAATGGCCAGTCAGAATTTGCCTGTCATGAAGTGGTCTAAGTAAGTATATTTCTGATATATTTTAACAACATGAAGGTGAAAATGATGGACATTATAGCCTTTGGGTCATTTAATGATACCATTCAGTTTCTGTTGATGAAGCAGGCTAAACATATAATCAACTTGTGCTTATGAATATATCTCATGCCTCTATTACTAAAATATGTACATAATATCTTTCACTTTCACTTTAGTTTCACACCTTAATTTCAAGATTTTCTATGGAACTAATGTCACAAATGCAGACTGCCAATTTCAGACATCCTGTTTTTCACCATATTCAATATGTTCATTCCCTACAGAATCAATATATAAATATCCTCAGAGGAAATAATGGAAATTAGTATTGTTAACCTACAGATGGCTATTTCAAGGCACCAGAAACAATTATTTCCATATGCAATTGAAAGATCTGCAAATACACTTATCAGAGATTGGCAAGAAACATAAATCAATAGAAATATAGACACATCACATACATGTTGCAGCAACCAACATGTAAAAAGGGTGTGACAAACTGACAGAAAAGTAACATCTCCAATTATGATATAATCCAATACCATACATGGTGAAACATTGTACTGTTACCCAGTACTATATTTTCACACATTTTCAATATTAGAAAATTCCAAGGTAAACTTCTATTTTTTCACTTTATGATCATATGATTTATAGCCATTCACAGCAAAACATTTAATTTGTTGATTCAATGATGGCAGTAAGGCTGCAGCTTTAGTTACAACAAGTATATAATACACACAATCTTTGCAGTAAATACACCAATGTACATTTAACAGTACATACATTTTACCGAATTATTTATAACCACTGATGTCTATGTGGATTTAAGGGTTGGATGAAACAGATCAGCTCAGAAGTTGACATTCATGGATTTGAGTCCAAATGGCTGAGATGGGTTCTGTCCTAAGCCTTATACAAATATCAAGTTCCAATTAGATAAACAATAACAACTTACAACCAACCTGGCATTCAGTTTCTCTTTGTGTGGTGTGGTAGCAGGTTCCATAATCAAAGAAATTGAAACACACCACAATTTTCTTCTAATGCTGAAGCAAGTGGAAGAGAGAGTAAATTAAACCTAATTTTGGTATGGCATATATAAAGACTCATTAGCACAATAAGGTTATAGACATACATGAAACAACCAAGAGTCCCTAAAAGAGACTGATGCTCTACTGGGCAAAAAGAATTTCCAGGAAATCAAGATAAGACCATTTCTTCCTTTTGACATGAATGTCTACCATTTTGAGTGATGAAAACATGTGCTCTTGCATCATTTCATTCATGCTGCAAGATGGTGACCGGGTAAACAACTGCTTAGAAGTACTTTGTTAAAATCAGTGAATATCATATGATTGTTCACTTATCTTGTATTTTTTAATAATGGATATTGTTCGTCTCAGTACTTAAATGCTTTTGGTAAATCCTCACTGTGACTGATGCTGTTAAAAATTGTATTATTTTTTTTAAATACTTACCCCAAAAATTGGTGGTAAATCTAACAATGTAAATACTGTAGAAAATTTTCAATGGATTCAGTCTATATGAGTTCTCTGGATTCACCCAAGAGGATATTTATGATGTGTATGTAAATTCATCCAGAAAGGTAATCCCAGATTTTATCCACATCAAAGAAAATCAAGACAGTATTCCCATCCATGTCAGGAACAAACTCATCACTGAAGTAGATGAATGAACCTAGGACTAATTTCCAACTCTACAAATACTCATAGCATGTGTCCAGAATCACTACTTCACATGAAAATAAAGTTAAATGTATTATATTCCTATCAACAAATAACATTTTATTTAAGGGCAGAGGATGCTTGGCTTTGACTTATAATGGATTTCTTGAACTGTGTTAAGACATGAACAATACATCTAACACCAGCACTGGGACAGCCATCCTCAACTTGGCCCATAACCCCCACTCTTATCTGTGCCTGTCAAGCATAGCCATAAAAACAAACTCCCTTGCTCAAGTAGACACAAGTTACACAGGGCGTAATTACTTAAGACTTCCCTTAGCCCTGGTAGACTCAGATACAGTTCATCAAATTGTAGATGACAATGCCACTAATTAAGATAATAAAAATCAAAGTACAGGCAGGTACAAGCCACATAATGCCTAAATATATAACACCTCTAACACCTTCCCTCTTCAAGCCCAGGTAGACCCATATAATTTCATCAAAGTGAAGAAGACAATGAAACTAATTATGATGAGGCTTCTTTCAAACACAATACAAGTCACTGTTCACAGTGCCATGGAAAATTGTGTTCTAAGTGACTTCATAGTTATGATCAGGGATCTTAATCTATATGTGCATGTGTATGTCTGTCTGTCTGTCTGTCTGTCTGTATGTATGTATGTATGTATGTATGTATGTATGTATGTATGTATGTATGTATGTATGTATGTATGTATGTATGTATGTATGTATGTATGTATGTATGTATGTATGTATGTATGTATGTATGTATGTATGTATGTATGTATGTATAGTTTCAAAACAATCCTGAAAATAGTTTAGGAGTAGCAAAACAAACTTGTGCTAATGGACAGACAGACATCGGATAACAGATCAGCACCATTTTCATTTAGGACCAAGTAGACATGATAAGGAGTCTTTTAGTAAAAACCCAATGCTGATATGATCATCCATTCAGGAGCAGTAGCGATAGCAAGATTTTCAAGATGGCCACCATGGCAGCCATATTGGATATGAGAGTGGCACCATTTTTATTTAGTACCAACTAGACATCAAAATAAGTATTCTAGTGAAAACTGCATGTTGATATGACCATCCATTCTGGTGGAGTAGCGATAACAAGATTTTCAAGATGGCTGCCATATTGGATGTCAGATCAGCACCATTTTCATTTAGGACCAACTAGACATCATAAGATGTTGTTTAGTGAAAACCCCATGTTGATATAATCATCCAACCAGGAGAAGTAGTGATAGCAAGATTTTCAAGATGACGATTGTGGTGGCCATATTGGATGTCCAAGCAGTACCATATTCATCTAGGACCAACGAGACCATGGGATGAATGTGTGTAGAAAATTTCATGGCAATCCTCTAAGTAGTTTAGGAGAAGTAGCGATAATAAACATGTGCTAACAGACGGATGGACGACTGAGAACAGACCATACCATAACAGCTAATAAAAATAAAAAAATACAAGAGTAAAACAAGAGTCTCTTGAAGGGATTGATGCTCTACTGGCAAAAAGAATTTCCATGAATTCAAGATAAGACCATTTTTTCTTCCTTTTAATTGCTGAGTGTTGAAAACATCTGATATTCTTCAACAATAAAAAAAATTTCAAATTAGATGTTGTGGATGTCTGATTGGCACCATTTTCCTTTAGGGCCAACATCATTTAGGACCAACAAGACATCATAATAAGTCTTCTGGTGGAAACACCATGTTGATATGACTCTCCGTTTTGGAGAAGTAACAATAACAAGGTTTTCAAGATGGCTGCTGTGGTGGCCATATTGGATGTTAAATCAGCATCAATTTCATTTAGGACCAACTAGACATCATTTGAAGTCTAAACCCCATGTTGATATGACCATCCATCATTTCAGGAGGAGTAGCAATAATAAGATTTTTAAGGTGGCTGCTGTATATACCATATTGTAAATCAGATCAACACCATTTTCATTTAAGACCAACTAGACATCACAAGAAGTGTTTTAGTGAAAACCCCATGTTGATATGACCATCCATTCAGTAGAAGTAGCAATAAGATTTTCAAGATGGCTGCTGTGGCAGCCATATTGGACATAAAATTGGCACCATTTTCATTTAGGACCAACTAGACATCATAAGAAGTCTTCTGGTGAAAATTTAATGTCGGTATGACTTTCCATTCAGGAGGAGTAGCAATAACAAGATTTTCAAGATGGCTGCTGTGATTGGCACCAATTTCATTTAGGACCAACTAGACATCATACGAAGTCTTTTAGTGAAAACCCCATGTTGATATAACCATTCACTTAGGAGGAGAAGCAATAACAAGATTTTCAAGATGGCCATTGTGGCAGCCATACTGGCTGTCCAAGTGACACCATTTTCATTTAGGACCAACAAGACCATGGGATGAATGTGTGTACCATTCATGGTAATCCTCCAAGTAGTTCAGGAGGAGTAGTGATAACAAACTTGTGTTAACAGACAGACAACAGGCAACAGACTATCCCATACACTGTTCTGGTCTATGACCTGTAGAACTAAAAAGGAAAACCTTTCATTGTGAAATATTTCTTTGGCAGAAATTACCAATAAGAATTCATTTGATACTTAACCACTCATGAATTTCTGTAAAAACTGTTTACATTTATTCATTTATTTTTCACTAAACCAGCAAAATATAGCATTTATAACAAGAATTCTTTGAAGTCTTGATTTTCTATCCAAAATGTCACTGAAAAAATGAAGTTAATCAAGAAATATCTATAACCATCATCTGTATAATAGCTGTGTGTAGAATACACTGGTGCTATTCTTTAGCATGAACTCCCCCAAAATGTTAGATCTGAAACAAATCTAAATGTGTTAAAAACAAAACTGTATGATAATTATCTTGAAAGGCAGTTGTCGTTGTGAATATCGAAACACATGCAATCCAATTACTCTGTTAATGCATATCATGTACACTTAAGTATCTTTATACTTATTGAATTTAAACATGTTTTTATTATATCTTTTGTATTCACAATAGTTTCTTCATCCTAATGGTCTTGGGGGAGAATAGTATATTTTAACTAACAGAGTTGCTCTCACAAAATAAAGTTCATTATTATTATTGTTAAGTGTGGGTTTTATGATATAAAGTATTCCATTAAATATTAATAGTGAAATAATCTAAATGAGAACATACAGAGTTACTTGCCCATATAAAATGTGTATCTATTTAGCACAAGTTCCTGATATTGACAAATCGTTTCAATGGCAACCTAAAAATACGCAGAAATTTAGAAAAGTTGATATAGCATAAACCTGATGGTATCTATTTTGAGATGAACTACTGGTGCTCATCTTCAACAACATACCAGAAAACACCTGAAATAAGGCCTTGATGTGATCACTAATTTATTTGCAGCCAGGGGGAAGCACAAGGCAATTTCCTGTTGTGTTATCTGAACCAATACAGGAAACTATGAGCTAACTGAATTAACCCTAGAAAGTACAAACTTCATCCCTACAACTTGAATTCGTTTCTTATCACACAAGCACCAGTTATTTAAACAGCAATACATGTATTATGCATGAATGGTTTGTTTATTAGACTGTTAACTTGATGATTGCAAGTAGTTTTGTCAAGAGACAAATATTATTTCCAAGATACTTGTCCCTTGGACAAAATACTTTTTAAAAAAAATCATCATGCCAGTGAGCCGGTTGGTTGTTGTTGTTGTTTTAATGGCACTTTTAAAATACTATTGACCATATCATGCTAAGGAAATGGGAGCTAAGTGCCTTTTACAAGGTCACACCAAATCAGCCAACCTGAGCTGTCTGGGGGGTATCAAACCCAGGACTCTTGGATTATGAATCTGATGCTTTATCAACTGAGAGCTGGGTCATGACAGCTCACATCAAACACATGACTTTTAATGTACATGAATTAATTGAAATGGTATTGATTGGAATATGCTAATGAAGAACAAATGGATCTTAATTATCCTTCAAATAATTCCAATATAATCCTTTGCTGAGATCTGCAACAACTTGATGCTGTCATGATAGTGTGGTGACAGGAAACTTGGAATGCATTATTTTCTATATATAGTGAGCATGAAGATTAAGCTGATAGATAAACAAAAACCACAAAGTATCATGGTCATTAACTCATTTTTTGTATGCTATTTATAATGATGTACTGTATTTTTATGTACTGTAGTCATGTAGTTTTCATTAGTATTGGCACTTCAAAAATGGTACTCATCAACCACTGAAAGTTAAAACCTCTAAAGCTGGCACAACCAAAACTGAAAACTTTTGAAAAATTTCTATAATATAGGTGCTCTCAAATTTGAAATAGGCTAAACAAGGCACCTAAATTTTAGTAATTACAGTAGTTTTTATTCACTTTTATCAACATTTTTTTTAAAGAATACCACGTTTCAAGTGGTTTTGGAGCTTCACAAGTACTTTTGCAATCAAAACAAAATATCTAATTTATAGGTCATGTTGTGCTTAAAAAAAACTGTACAAGCTACAAAAGAAATGTTTTATACTAAAAAAAAGCTGGAAAAATATTTAACATACATGTAGCAGTATAATAAAACATGCATGTTTGAGAAAAAGTTAACACTTTTTTAACTACAGCTAAACATGTATCTACTATGAAGATTTGTATTTTTGTGTAACATTTTCCAATCTGAGTAACACCTTTTTTTTTTTTATTTGTGTTAGGACACGTATATTCTTCTTTGTGTCTGTCTGTGTGTGTGTGTGTGTGAGTGAAAGAGGGAGAGAGAGTTTGTTTGAGATATATATCTGTATTTACATTTATTAATACTGAATGTGTAAATTAGGAGTCAGGATTATGTTTAATTCCCAAGGTGGTGTTAAAGGGAATTTGTAAATCCTGACAAGTACTAAAAATAATCAAAGTACTTAAAGTACTGTATGAGTCTGACCAATCTGAAGGTGACAGGACATGGTTCATTGTTGTTGTTTTTTTTACTGTGAGGTATGTGTTTAATGTTATGTCTTATGTTCAAAGTTATCTTATCTTCAAAGTAATTCTGAGGAATTATTTCAACTCTTTGAAAAAGATTATCACATTGGTTTCATCTATACAGCACAGATAAAACCTGCTCTGCTTTTTGCATGATACAGTGAAGAAAGATAAAAAGAAAACAAAAAAGATGCAATAAAATCATCCACAAAAAGGATTTTGACCATGTCTGATTCATCCAGACTCAACTCAGACTGACCTAGCTATAATCCATTCATGTGTAATTGGCTACCAGCAAGTGCTACTGGATTTTACATTGCTTCATCATTCTAGGCTACCTGTTTTGTGTATTTTTTGGTTGTAAAGTATCATATGAACAATATATAGCTATATAAACATGTTATGTAGTCCTTTCATTCTGGATTTAGAGCAGCAGCTTTGGTCAAATGTAAACCTGACCAATCTATGAAACCCTCACCACACACCTGCTAAGTATGGCATATTTCATAGAGAGCAGGATCCTAAAAGCCTGCAATTTACAACTCCTAATGACTGCAACATGGGATTACACTATCTGCTTTATAATGTAACTTTGACAAAAATGAGCATATTACACTAAGTCTTCTTGCAATAGGAAGCATTCCTCAATGCAGCTTATTTATTGTAGTTTCAGAAATACACTATAGCATATTGATACACAGCTGAACCTAGATGTAAAAAACAGACTGTTTTGCCTTGACAAGGCAGAGACAAATGCCACTGTTAATTAAAGTTGGTACATGTAGTAGTATATACAATACTCCCCATCGTGTAGTAATGGACATAATTAAAATAATTCAGTGTCTATTGCCTCAACAAAGTCGTTTTATGGTTTTCATTTCATTATTTTCCAATTTTATTGCACTAAGTTTTTATCTACAGTACAGCTCATGCAATTTTTTTTTTCTCCACGTGTCGCAGTGGGGCAGTTAACCCCCTCCATGCTTGCTCCACATTGAAGCTCTGCAGCGGAGGAGTAAATACCTACAAATCACCACTGCGACTTGGCAAGCATGTGTTGTGCAATTCCACCATGGAAGACACTGATAGACATTACTGATTAACATTTGAAAAGCCAATGCATGAAGACTACCCTTGGAAAGACCAAGCTGTCAGAGTGATTTACAATCAGATACCAATAGAAGAATCGATCATCTTTATATCCATTATATATTTAGACAATTAAAAAAAATTAATTTCAGAAGAGTCTTGTACATGTATTTAATACATGTGTGTTTAGAAATGGTCGATCTGCTTCTATTCAATACTTCTATTTGCAGTTATTGCCAATGTCAAAAATTCATGTGCATGCCCAATTTAGTTTAAACAATGTAGCCCAAGAATTTTACATCATAATCAGTGGAAAGTAGTTCACTCACACTTCTAGGAAATTTACATGTTTACTTTATTCAAAGAAATCTGAACTAGCTTATGCACTGACTTGATGGGAATCACATGGCTTCTCTTGAACAGCATACATTTATTCCACTGTTACAAAGGAAAGGTAATCCTCTGAGATATGGACTATTAAATTCCAAATGACAACCACTGCTATTTAAAACAAAGAAAATAACAGTATACACTGAATTACCACAGAAATGCGAACCTTGTGCTTAGTCCTTAAGCACCAATGGTGGTACACACTGGCAACAACAGCACATGTTCATAAGGTTGAATATACACAACTTTAAGCTAGCTAGAGTTTGATGCATTATGGCCTACTGCATGTGAACTTTAAGGCATACATGTGACAGAACAGATAAGTAACCTTAGGACAAATTTTCAAAATTTGGTCAGGAGTTTTGACTTCAAAAGATGGAGGATTTTGATTGAGAATGGCGAATTTTTAATTGCGGCACATGTCTTTGATTGTCTTATTCCAATGAGGACCCAAAGCTTGGTATGTGAGTAGCTTTTGTCTGTTTGTATGCGAACTTTTGTGCGATTTCAGTGATGGCGTATTTGTTGTCATTATTGCCACTGAAGCTGATTTTAAAATCAGCTTTACGTTAAGGGCAGAATGCATTTTACTGTCCTTTGAACTTGATTCCAACCACTGCAATTCCCGTCTCCATCCATCACTGAATTTTGTGTGATATTTCAGTTGCTTAGAATTTGTCCTTTTAGCATTGGGAGATAATACACGCTTTCAACATCTCTACAAACTTTAAACACTGAAGCCAAACCGACCCCGTTTTACGCCACTTGAGCTCTTTAGAAATCCAACCATAATCAATGAACATCTTTAATCCTGTCTGAATTACTTTTCATAACACACAGCATAGACTCTAATCTATCTAAACAACTTTAAGCACTGAAGCAGAACCTACCCTGCAGAGAGAATCTAAGTAATGTTGATTGTTTTATGCTGACTGAGCTCTTTAGTAATCCAACCATAATCAATTGATGTCTTTAATCCTTTTGGAATTCCTTCTGATCACACATAGTATAATCCATGTAAAACAAACTTCAAACACTGAAGCCAACTGACCCTGCCGACAGAATCAATGGCATGTTATTTGTTTTATGCTGCTTAAAATTAGCAACTAAACTGTCTTGCCCTGTTTAAGCCAGTTGACAGTCAATTGATCACAGGTAGTATTACCGTAAATATACTACACTGGAAGCAAAGTGCGAAATAAATGGAAACAAATTAAATTTTTCAAATATTACGTACACGGGAGATTTCAGTGAGTGATGGGAGGGATGGGAGACACTCCTCATCTCAGGAGGAAACCCTACCAGTTGGGAGGTTCACATATATACACTGTTATGATACCTAGTACATGTATATGGTCTTTTTCCTACAAATCAGAGCTGTTTGTTTTCAAACCCTGCCCACCTTTAAAAAGTAAATGGTCTGTCCCAACGGAGACTTGACTTTCAGTCATTGTTTTGCAGAAATCAAGGCAGTAGCCATTGTCAACACTGTTATAAAATATTGACAAGAATTAGGATCAAAAGAGGATGTCAATTTCATTTTGGGAAAGGTGTCATTTATATTACATGAAGCCATCTGACTTGAAGTGTCATATTAAACAGCCCCAATTATAACCCAGCAATTAACAGCAAAAGTTTGATAATTGTCTGTCATTAATCTAATTAAATTTATTGCTGAAATGCTTAATAATGTGGGAAATTGTCATGATTCTAAGACTTCTCTCTCTCTCTTTCATAATTAAGTTACAATTTCATATGTTTTGAGATTTTATTTTCCCAAAAAGAAGGAGAAACATCTTGCACCATCAGCTATAGATTGTTCGCTTGTACTGTCTTGTTTTGTACTAAAATTAGATAATGTTCGAGACTCAGTATTCAAAGTCAAAATCAATCGATCTCTTTCTCCATTTAGTGTGAAGTCAATATCTGGTTTATTTAGTTTTATTCTTGTGAGGAAACATGTATAGCTATCGAAGCTACTTTACTGTGGGTCATTAACATTTTAATTTGCTCATGTTTATTATGCAAAGAAATCTGTCCAGTGCCTTGCGGAAGGACTCAACACATTAGCTGACCCAGCCAATTATCTCCAATTGCACGATTTATAATTGCAGTTACTGAACATGAGTATGGTAAATACCTGTGTTCTGATGTCCCTCACAAGGAGTTTTATGTATTGCATGTTGCATAGATATGATCTCAATGAACCTCTAAGCATGGTCAATACAGTGTTCTGGTGTCTCTCATATATAGTTTATGGATGTTGCATAGATATGAGCTCAATGAACCTATGAGTATGGTCAATACAGTGTTCTGGTGTGTCTCATATATAGTTTATGGATGTTTCATGGATATGAGCTCAATGAACCTATGAGTATGGTCAATACAGTGTTCTGGTGCATCTCATATATAGTTTATGGATGTTTCATGGATATGAGCTCAATGAACCTATGAGTATGGTTTGTACAGTGTTCTGATGTCCCTCGTATATAGCTGATGTACTGGATGTTGCATGGATATGAGCTCATTGAACCTACTGAATGATTATGGTGAATACAGTGTTCTGATGTCCCTCGTATAGAGTTTATATACTGGCTGTTGCATGGATACGAACTCACTGAACTTATGATTATGGTGAATACAGTATTCTGATGTCTCTCATCGTACATAGTTTATGCAGGGCTCAAACGTAGCGGTAGTCCGCAAGCCCGAGGTTAGTAAATTTTCTGTCGGACTAGTAACTTTCATCATTTTAATAGTCTGATGGCTAGCAAAGTTTTAGTTGTCACCAGTCAGTGTTTATTTATTTTTTGAAAATCTGAATGATCAATGTCCAAGTTCTTTTGAGCTAACCTTGTAAATTCCCCGATATTGAATTGCCCCCTTAGAGGGTTAGAACAAAAGAGGATTTTACAAATTGTATTTGAAAATGAGGCCATACAAATCTTTAGTGGTTTTATTAACTTGTATGGTAAATTGTGTGTCAAAGACTGTTAGTTCCAGTTTCCTCTGACCTTTCTGACCCCATTTTTGATATTTTGACAATATGTTGGGGTGTGAAGTCAGAGCTCAATGCCTATGAAAAGTTGGAATTCACCAAAACCACGCGGTCTCGGCATAGGATAACTGTTTACTACTGGGCCTAGAAAACTTAAACAACTTTACACTGAGCTCTACCAGCATAAAATTGATACGAAGATGATTTATCTTCTCAGAAATTGCGAGAATAAGTCTTTCATTCATTGAGAGATGAGACGAAACTACTGCATTGATGAAATCTGACCTGGATCTCCCCATTTGCACTGCTAGTCATATGATTATCCAAATCTCGCAGCCTACATATCCATGACATCAGAGGTCCAATAGTCATGTGGTACTAACAAAAACCTCTTTCCAATGTTGCACACAAAATTAGAAAATATTAAATGAAAGTCAGATAATTTAAAACAAACCACAAAAAACCCCGAAAAGATCCATAATTTTCTACATATTTATTCCAAGAACCATGACCAGAAACCTGTCACTGTTGCAGCAACTTGGAAAAAGCCAGATTCATCATGTAGAGAGCACATGTCAATGCGGTAGTCACACGATACAAACAAAAGCCATATTGACATGTGCTCCCTGCCTGATGAATCTGTCAAAACCAGACAGAGAGCACATGTCAACGCATTTTTTGTTCAATGTTAAGAAATAAAAGTGTTGTTAATCTAGATACATGTTGAATATCGTTTTGTGGGAAGAACTAGTGAAGATTCAACAGGACTAGAAAATTTCAAAATCTACTGGTCCTTCTGGCTACGGAATTGTTTAAAAAATTCTCTGTCTGTTTGTGTTGTATATTGCATGGATATGATCTTATCAGAATATTACTTTGATTTAGAAGTACTAACATTTACAAACATGTCTTCTATTTACATGTACTTGTACAGTATGTATTATACAGTAAATTCACTATTTTTCATGGGATATCAATTTTCATTGATGTTGTGTTTTCTACAAACTATGAATTTAAAGACCCAACAGGCAATTATTCTACTGTCAAGACCCAACAGGCAATTATTCTCCTGCAAAACCTTCCCCAAGGGGTGAAACAATACACCTATTATACATATTGATATGCATCACAATGCACAACCCACGATATGATACATATCGATACATGTAAAGAATAAGGAGGCAAATAACTAATAATTATTCATCACTGTTGAAGATTAAATGTAAATTTTAGAGGGTAAATATCGTTATGAATTGATCCTCAGCAATTAGTATCAATGTGTGTATCGAAACGGCCAAAATTAAACATATCGATGCATCAATACATTGTTGAATCTTTTCACTCCTACAATCCACAAATTTAAGTACTGGTAAAAATGTAATTCTTAACAACCACAAATATGGTTCTCCAGAATGCCGAAATCCACATAAAAATATGTGTACTTTTAATTTTGGATGCATGAAAATTCCAACATCTGAGTCCTCTGTATTTTTTTTTTGTCAGCAAACTTCTCTTATATTTGATCCATTTCTACAAAGCAAGTATCAATCATAAAGTGTGTGGGTTTATATCAAACAAACTTCAAGTGATTGTAAAGAGATTAGGTGAAGCCACATATTTGAGATCTTTGCAGACTAGGAGATGAAGACACCTGTTAATCGATTGCCAGTGCCTAATGATCATTGATCAAAAGACTAATTACAAGTGCTTGTGCTTTGACACCTTGCTTTGATAAGCATTACTCAGCACACTTTTAATCCATTATATTTTAAATCCTTCTGCGATGTTTGGAATACTTGCTTTGATAAGCATCACTCAGCACACTTTTAATCCATAATATTTTTAATCCTTCTGCGATGTTTGGAATACTTGTTTTGATAAGCATCACTCAGCACACTTTTAATCCATCATATTTTAAGTCCTTCTGCGATGTTTGGAATACTTGCTTTGATAAGCATCACTCAGTACACTTTTAATCCATCATATTTTAAATCCTTCTGCGATGTTTGGAATACTTGCTTTGATAAGCATCACTCAGCACACTTTTAATCCATAATATTTTTAATCCTTCTGCGATGTTTGGAATACTTGTTTTGATAAGCATCACTCAGCACACTTTTAATCCAACATATTTTAAATCCTTCTGCGATGTTTGGAATACTTGCTTTGATAAGCATCACTCAGTACACTTTTAATCCATCATATTTTAAATCCTTCTGCGATGTTTGGAATACTTGCTTTGATAAGCATCACTCAGTACACTTTTAATCCATCATATTTTAAATCCTTCTGCGATGTTTGGAATACTTGCATTCTACTCTATATCATATTTAGACAAATAGTGCCAAGATATTGGGACTTATTTTGTTTTTCAGAGGAATACGAACTCCAATGTTAATTGCCATAAATTGTCATAAAATCAGCTGTTTTTCTGTGTCACGCACAGATATACTTTTGTTTTCGAGTGATTATGTACTTTTCTGATTGCAACTTTACATAATTTCTTTGGTGCCAAGCACAAGACTGCAGATGAGCCTGATTCTCACTTGACAGGCTGACAGAAAGTAGTTGATGCATCCAGTTTTGATAAAGAAAACAGAACGTCAAAAAGACTGAGAGATTTGTGTAATGAATGATGGAACAAGACATTTCCATGGCTGCAAAATGAGAAAACAATGGAACATTATTAGTTTTATGCACTCAGACTTTTTTCCAGACATTGCTGTTTAAGCTGAAGTATTGCTGGTTTCACTTATAATGTCAGTGGCTTGTGAATGAGGTTTCTCTTCACATAATCGTATCAAGACTTGATCAATGGATGCTTAAAACAAGAAACTGTAACAAAATTGATGAGGGTGATGGAGGACGGTCTGGAACTAAGGGATTTTGATCCCAAATCTGTTGTGGAAAAGTTTGTTAAAGTTTGTTTAAGAATAAAGTGAATGTAGTATGTTGTGCTGTGTTGCTTAAAGATGAAATGAAAAAAGTGAATGGAATATGGTCATTTTTTTCTTCTTCCCATTTCTTGGAAATGTTATTGAATTGAAATAGAATTTAGCTAATCAAATAAATTAATATAGAAAAGAAAATGCAATCTCTTCCTTGATTTTTTCTAGCTGCTCACAAAATAAAAGAATGGCATGGTAAAGCCATTGAAAATTGGTATAGCTGAGATCGACCAATAGTGTTAAGTGCTAAAAATAGCACTCTTATTGGTAGATCACAGACTCCGCTGCATGATGTATCGACTTTTTTACTACAATACATATGGTGGAACACATCGAAAAGATTGCATCTGCAGCTGAAAAACGAAAAATTGTGGTGCTTCAAGACATTGTTGATTTGGACTTTGTAACAGTGATAGTAGATTTTCAGATCCTGACTATATGACAGGTGTATTCTGGATTCCATTTCCAAAACTGAACAAAAATTCTAGAGAAGTGCCAACATTAGATGCATTCCTATGGAAGGGAAAATTTTACTGCTGACAAAATCACAAGATGGACATATATCTGCAGTAAACATTTCGTAGGTAGGAATGGTCCAATGACTGATCATCCCAACCCTATCCCACCAACACTCACACAAAATCAGTTTTGATATTTACGTCTATTTATAATAAAAGTTCATTGACACAGAGGCCGATTCAAGAATGAGAAGGAGGGGTACAGAGAAAATAAATAAATAATCCTGACCCTATCCCAGCAACACTCACGGCAAATCAGGTTCAATATCCACGTCTATTTATAACAAACACAAGAAATTTTCGATTAACATCGGGGGTGGGTGGGGGTTAATCACTAGCTGTGCTAGGAACTTAAAGTGTTTCAGCTCCCTGACACTAGGGCGTTCTAAGAATGAGAAAGAGGTGGTGCTGACAAAATAAATAAATAAATAAATTTTAAAAAATAATAAAAACGTAGATGATAAAAATTTAACGCAAACTTAAAAGTTTTTTTTTAAATAAAAGAAATAAGAAAATAAACATACAATTTATTGAAGTGAGTAACTTGATAGCATAATTTATCATTGACCAGTTAAATATTTAGATTTGTATGGAGTCCTGCCTCTGGCTTTTTTCTGGTAACTGCTAATCAGGTAAGTCTTAAATGCACAATGGACTTCTTTTACGAAATGGAGCAAAATGGAACAGTTTTATGCACAGTGGAATTATAATATTTCCTTTTTGTAATACATCTTTGAAATAACCCTTTAATTCAAAATTATTGAGCATCAATTGCTTGAATTATTTATCATTATTATTTTGAACAGAAATATTTAAAATATTGTAACCTTTCATCACATTATATATAGATTTTGAAGACTTTTTCTGCAAAATGGAAATGACTTGTATGGGAAATTGTTATCATAATTCCTCACTTCATTAAATTCAAGAAAAGAAAAACTTTTAAATAAAAGAATGTAGTACCTAACTAATTTAATAATACAAAAAATATTAGATATGGCAAAAACAAAACTTTATTCATACAATTGTTTGCTCAAAATTGGAAATCGTCATGCGATATGGAAACATAAAATATACAATTTTTTAAAAATATTCCTGCTTTTTAAAGCTATTTTATCTAAAAACTGAATGCATATAATAGTTTAGTTAATTGTTTAAGGTCAAAAGCAAACAGTTATAACTTTCAATCCTGTTGCATATTAATTAGTGCAGCAAACTGGAAAATTGGCATCAGAAATGAAGCATTGACTATTGAGTGTTTCTGATTTTCTTAAATTAATCAATCAGTAAAATCGTGAACTTTAAAAAATTGTTTCGTTATTTATGTTAAATTAAAATATTTTTATTTCAAAATTTTCCTAACTGTTAAAAATGTACATTTGTAATGCGAAATTGAATTTCCGCATATGAAATGGAATTATGTCTGTAATTAGTTTTATTATTCTGTTTATATTAGGTACACATATTAGTAACATAAAAGACTTAGTTTCAAATAATAAAGAAAGCATTATTTTTTATTTTTTTTTCATTTTTCAAACTAATACTCACTTTCACAGGCATAATTCCATTTTGTATGCCAAAATTCCATTTCAAATATATCTTCTCACATGCAGCCATTCTTTGTCCTACACTTTTACTTTTGTGTATCACGTGATACACATACATGTACCACATTTACATGACGTTATTGTCAATCTCTGCTATAGTTGTATTATCACAAACAATAACAATTTATCACTGTTCTCAATTGCCTTCATTTTTATTCTATAACTATATTACTAACACATTTCACAATAAATAAGCATTAGCAATCTGTTCACATATACATGTATTGGTAACCCAAAAATACACGCATAATGTTCTGAATTATTGCAAGGGGAAATATAAGTATCGTTATTGGGACTAGGACTACAACTTTTTGCAAGGAAGGAGTCCTGGATTGCAACTTTCAAAATCATATGGAGAACCCTGCACAAAAATGTGTACCCACAAAAAACAAGTGATTTCACAATAGTTCCTTTCTATATACATGACTTTGATTTATGTCATAAATATAACGAATTGTACAAAAAAAAAGAGAAATAATTGTTTCCTTTGATGCAACTTTCTTTGAATCCAATCCATGTCAACTTAAGATATTCCTTTTCTCCACAATGTGCTTGAATTTACATGAAAAATTTAAAAGCCTTTGAAATCCCAATTTTTTGCTATACATTTGGCAAGGACAGCCCCATCCCTTCAAAATCCACATCTCCACCTTTTCTATCTTGTGTGTGCGTGTGTGTTCATCTCTACCCCCACAACATAATCCAAATATTCATATAACTGCAAGTTTAACTGTATTTCATATACCTGCATGATTTTCCAGAAAAAAGAATACATCACTCGTTATATAGTTTTTCATCTCTCTGTAATCAGGGAAAAAAAAAACTTTCAAAGTAAGAGCAAGTTTTTAACTGGCATTTCTGTCACTAAATTTAATTTCTCTCACATCTGTCAGATTCCTTATCAAAGTTATCACAGCTTTCTAAGAGAAAATTATTCTTATCTTCATTATGAAAAAGCAGTTGAATTGAATAAGCACAACACATCTAGTTACTGTGTCTGGATCTCTAATTGTGTCTGCATGGTACAAGATAAACAATTTGCATTAGTCATCTGTTTACACTGGTAATCTGCATCAGGATTTCTACAAGTTGCAGTGTAGTTCATATTGCAAGGAGTTGTTGTTTTTGTTGGTTAGTTTTTTTTAACAGTACTTTTAACACATGATTGGCAATATTAGGCTGAGGAAATGGAAGCTAAATGCCTTTCCCAAGTACATGTACACAACAGGTAGCTGACACAGGCTGACCTGGGCATTTATCTTTCCTCTGACACTTCAATTAAGAGTCTGTCCCTCTTCCAACTGAGCTACCTTGAGTCTCCCATATTGTAATAACTTATGTCAAGGCACCAAGTGTTAAGAATCCAAAGAATCAAGACAGAATTTTGATATTTGTATTGTCATAATCAACAAAGCTCAGAGATATCATTTACTTCAGGGAGCATATCTGATGAAAACAGCCTTTTATCACATATTCATCATCAAATAGAAAACATAATGTGAACTCTTTTTAAAAAATTGTTTAAACTATTACATGTATCTCTCAGGAGAACTAATGTTCTTTTAGTTACATTTGGTTAAAAAAATGGACAAAGATTGTATAGAATGGATCCTATGCTCTATTCACCTGTTGCTTCCATTTGAGAGGTAATTAGATAAGTCGATACATACATTTTGGTTCATAAAACAAACAAGATTTCTGCAGCAAAAGCATATCACTGAAATTTTCTACTGTATATACTCACATATAATGCGGGCCAAATGCAAACAACATAGACCCTGATCTGCCATCGAATAATGCACCAGTAGATCAGGGTCTATGTTGTTTGTTCTACTGATTAGTCCTTACAAACTGCATAGACCTAGATCTGCCGGCACATTATGCATTGGCAGATCTGAGTCTATGCAGTCTGCAGTTGGTATTGCCTTATACGCAAGTATATACGGTAAGTACAATCCAACAAGCCTTACTAACATCACATCTAACAAACACATGGCATCCATAAACCCTGCCTAAGAAATAACTTAAACAAAAATCTGACATCATTGCACACATTTGCAAAACACTCCAAAATTACTACCGTATATACTCACGTATAATCCAGGTCCAAATGCAAACAACATAGACCCTGATCTGCCGTTGCATAATGCACCTGCAGATCAGGGTCTATGTTGTTTGTTCTACTGATTAGTCCTTACAAAATGCATAGACCCAGATCTGCTGGTGCATTAAGTGATGGCAGATCTGGGTCTGTGCAGTTTGCTGTTGGTAACGGTTTATATGTGAGTATATATGGTAGTAACTGTATGTGATCAGCGCTAAAATGTATGTTTTATTACTTTCACATTTTCAACTTAATTTTTTTGACTAGCTACCAACATCAGAGGTATCATTGAAAGATAAGTGATATATCATGTTAACCTGTACCATACATGCACACCCATTTGTAAACAGTGTTGATCCAGTTTTGCCCTGCTATAATATGCCATTGGATATGGGTAATGCTCTGCTGTATAGAACTAAAACAAATATCCCAACATTCGAATTAGAATACTTTTTGCAAATATTCAAATGGAAAATTGATATTCAAATATTTGTTTGTTTACCCAGCGAGTTTGGCAGCATTTTGTAACAGATAAAAAAACAAGGCAAAATGTAAATTATACAACGTTGACTTAATTAGTTTACAAGAGTGCAACTTAAAACCTGCAAAATCACCCGAAATTTAACTTCGACTCGCAACATAATCATAATGTCAAAATTCTGAATAGTCCATTGCTCACAACATCACCATTTCTATTCAATGTACTCTTTAAAAAATAATGTGTAATATGGCAAGTTGATGAAGAGCATGGTATGGAATAGGGGTCCCTCCCCAACTACATTTTAATATCAGTAATACATAACCTGTTGCTATCACAAAGCTGAATTTGCCAGTTTGATGGGAGGCTGTGGTGAAGGTAAATGCAAGGAATACTCACCCTTACATTAGAAGTGTAGACTATTGTCAGATGATATCCACTTGGGTAACTTTTTGTGCTACTACTATTGTCCCAAAGAAATATGCCTTCACTCTGGTGAGCCAACAAGTGAAGGCAGAAGGAGGAGAAGGTCACATGAGATTGCCAAAATACAGTTTTCATCATATTCTCCAGATACGAATGATACGATAGGCCCATGAGGTAGCATGGCTCGAACCTCATAGGCTTTAATCTTGATGAAAGAAAGGTCCCTCTCAGTAAGGGACTGGTAAGCTCTCTTGATAGTTATGGTAATCCACCTCAAAATGGGGGAAGCTGAAACATCCTGAACCTATTTTGAGAGGTATGGTCAGTTATCACTGATGATGGTTGGGTCCTCTCTATTATAAAAGGAGAATACCAACTTTGGTTTTGAGATCTTCCTCCTCTAGTAAGGTCCCTCATTGGCTTCCACCAGCTAAATCTGGTGCGATTAAAGGAAGCGGTACACTCCCTTTTCCTGAAGGGTGCAGTAGAGAGGGTGTTCAATGACCAGTCTCCAGCCTTTTACTCCCAGATTTTCCTGAGACCAAATAAAGGGGAAAGTTTCGACTAATTATCAACCTTTCCTCAGAATCAAGATGAGTCTGCAGACCAAATTGGCAAAGACAGGGATAACTAAATACCTACCCAAAAAAAAAAATTTTTTTTTCAAACACAATAACATTTACACTGACACCCCTGTTGGTGAGTAATCTAAAAGCAAGCTTATGAAAAAAAATGTAACTAAAAAAGGCCAAAAGCTCTCAAGTGAGCTAATTCCAAACAGGAATAAAACTTGATCCAAGTGTAATTTCACACAGTAAAAATGATGCACATAATGAAAATGCTCAATTTGTGACACAAAGCAACGGCAATTTTCACTTCGACGTATTTTAAGCAGCCTTAATAATGGCTGTGACTGGAGAAAGAATGAGGGCTAGTGTATATGGGCCAGGGTCATGGGTATTCCAGAGATCTTTCTTGAAAGTCGCCCTATGGGAGGATGAATTCTCATCACATGGTCGAGGGTATTTTCCATCCCGAAAAGTGTAAGCTACATAATAGCAACAGGTTATGTATTACTGTTATTAAAATTTGGTATTCATTTTGGCTCAAGTGCTGTTTGGTTGAAGTCATTTTTAGAATGGACAAAATGGATTCTGATCTGCTGATGCAATATGTGTTGTCACATAAGGGCTTGCACTGTTCACTTGAAATCATGCAGCACAGAAATGACATAGCAGACCTTGACCTTTTATGTGACAACAGATTTTGATACAAGGTGTTTCCCATTAGGTAAGTATTATATATAATCAAATGTGGTATTCATGCATCACTGTCTTCTTATTTTAGGCAGAATAATAATGCATGATATATGTAATTTGAAGCTGAGGCTCAGGTAAGATTATATGTCTGTAACACAGTCTAAAGACTAAATTGTCCATACTAGCAATTATGTACCAGTCCACAAAATGAAAACTTTGTCAAAACCATGAAAGACAAAAATAAGACTTAATGAGATTGATTCTATGTCATTTGCAGGTAATGGAATCAGCAACATTATTAGCCTAAAGTGATTAATTTTAAATAATGCCTGCAAAATGCAAAATAATCTGACCATAATTACCATTATATATGGTTTCACACCCCTCTTTCATTTGATATTCAAGGGTATTTAAAAATCAATTTTTTGTTAAATATGATTAACTGGGTGCACATACTATATACAGCACTCCCTCATTATAACACTATATAGTGCAGTCCCTCATATAACACAGGTATGGTCATCAATTCCATTGTTGGAATTACTGTAGTTTTGATATTAAACCTACCCCTGTATGATACACTTCAGTATAGTGCAATATTTTAATATAACACAGGTATGTCATAGATTCCATTGTTGGGATGACTGTAGTTTACATATTAAACCTACCCCAGTATAAGGCACCTCGGTATAGTGTGGTCTCATATAACACAGGTATGGTCATAGATTCCACTGTTGGGATGACTGTAGTTTACATATTGAACCTTTCCTGGTATAAGGCACCCCAGTATAGTGCAGTCTCATATAACACAGGTATGGTCATGTGTTCCACTGTTGGGATGACTGTAGTTTAGATGCTGAACCTACCCCAGTATAAGGCACCTCAGTACAGCACAGTCTCTCATATAACACAGGTATGGCCATGGATTCCATTGTTGGGATGACTGTAGTTTAGATATTGAAACCTACCCCAGTATAAGGCACCTTGGTATAGTGTGGTCTCATATAACAGAGGTATGGTCATAGATTCCACTGTTGGGATGACTGTAGTTTAGATATTGAACCTTTCCTGGTATAAGGCACCCCAGTATAGTGCAATCTTATATAACACAGGTATGGTCATGGATTCCACTGTTGGGATGACTGTAGTTTAGATGCTGAACCTACCCCAGTAATCTCACTTATAGCATATTTTTTTAAGTGTTCAGAGACTTCTATGTGCTGGTTAGATAGGTCTTACACTAATGTGATTTTCCCCAGAATTTTGTATACCTCTTTTGTTGTTTACTAGATACTTCTAATAGTGTCTTACCTGTCTGTAATGTTAATGATGATTCCATATGATTGATAGCTATTTATCACATTGTTTCATGTACACTTTTTTCTTTTGTCAAATAAATCTCCGACAGATGTACAATGTACAGGTGTCTCTAGAAGACACAAATTTTTATTTTAGTATGTCTACATGTACTACTACCATTGTCCGTCATATATCATTTACCTGGACATCCACTTACACAAACTCAGATACATTCAACTAAGTTGAGCCTTGAGGACATGTACATTTTTGCACCATTTGCATTTATTTGCCACATTTTTTTGTAAGCCTTAGAGTACTTTAATAAATAGTATGCATCTTTACAGATCTAATGCTTTGCAGACACTTTCATTATCCTATTGTTTTTAGAACAAAAGGCTGAGATTATGTGATCCTGTATTGGCCCGTATTGGTGCATGAGTGATGTTGTACAACACCACCTATACCATTCAATATGGAGACTTCAAACCCTGGGATATGATTGGTGGTGGTTTTAGATAGAGACTTCAAACCCTGGGATATGACTGGTGGTGGTTTTAGATAGAGACTTCAAACCCTGGGATATGATTGGTGGTGGTTTTAGATAGCGACTTCAAACCCTGGGATATGACTGCTGGTGGTTTTAGATAGAGACTTCAAACCCTGGGATATGACTGTGGTGGTTTTAGATAGAGACTTCAAACCCTGGGATATGATTGGTGGTGGTTTTAGATAGAGACTTCAAACCCTTATGACTGGTGGTGGTTTTAGATAGAGACTTCAAACCCTGGGATATGACTGGTGGTGGTTTTAGATAGAGACTTCAAACCCTGGGATATGACTGGTGGTGGTTTTATATAGAGACTTCAAACCCTGGGATATGATTGGTGGTGGTTTTAGATAGAGACTTCAAACCCTGGGATATGATTGGTGGTGGTTTTATATAGAGACTTCAAACCCTGGGATATGATTGGTGGTGGTCTGTAGATGTGCACAACAATTTTAGAATTTCAATGTAGTTCCTGGAGACTGAGCATGGGGTGGTGTGGATGGTCTTACATAAATCTGAAATAGCTCCTAATTTATGAGACTAATATGTCTGACTAATATGTCAGTATGAGACTAATATGTCTGACTAATATGCCTGTATGAGACTAATATGTCTGACTAATATGTCTGTATGAGACTAATATGTCTTGGTGTGTGTGATCACTGACCAATGTGTCAACACTTATCATTTGGGTGGGAGGGGGGGATGTCAGACACCTGGGTCATGCCCTGGAAACATAACAATTTGGGTCATGGATAATAACTTAGAAACTACCGTATATACTCATGTATGGGCCGACACCAACTACAAACTGCAAAGACCCAGATCTGCCATCGCATAATGCACCAGCAGATCTGGGTATATGCAGTTTGTAAGGACTGATCAGTAGAACAAACAATATATACCCTGATCTACCAGCACATTATGTGTTGGCAGATCAGGGTCTATGTTGTTTGCATTTGGACCCGAATTATATGCGAGTATATACGGTATTAGGCTTCCCACCCTATAACGATAAATACACACACTTATTGTGTATGAAAAGTAAAATTCAGATACAGTACAGCTCATGTGATTTTTCGGAACCCCACACATCGCGGTGGGGGTGGAGAGTGAGTGGAGAGGATTAAGAAAAACCCCTCCACCATCACTCCACGCATCCGGACAGAGTTGTCGCGGAGAATAGCCCTGCACACCACGCTTTCTCGCAGAGTCGCATCCAATCACCACCACGGAGTGGACGTGGTCTCGATAATATAGGCATGGTTTACTGTTTATTACCCATGCAAGCAGAGGTTGAGAGAGAGACGGGGGGGGGGGGGGGGGCCCCGATTTATCGACATCGTTATCCCTCTGGCGAGCAATTTGCTAACTTTTTTATACTGACAAAAACGTAGTAATTCAGTTAATTATAAATATTTCCTTGTTCTAACGAAGATAATGTATGATACATAGTGCCAAATCATATTTAAGATGATGATAACGTAATGACAATGCCTCGTAAACTGTATTAATACTACATTTTGCGCAATGAATGTAATTTCTTTTTCTTCAATACTATGTTATCGGAATCTAAACATGCATTCATATCCTTATTTCTTTTTCAGTAAACGCAATACAAAATTTTAATGATCATATGAAAGTCAGTAATATTGTACTACCTGCAATGAAAAGAACGATAAACATCGAACAAATTAATAACAAAGCTGCAGTCATACCTGACTGAAGTGAAATAAAATCACACAAGTTCCGATGGTTATTCCATGCATGAGTACTCATTCACATATTGTACAATTTTTTTCTGACATCCAATCGCTTAAATAAAGCATTATTAAGATTTCACATCGTTATTTTATTTTAAACTGTACTATTTTGCATTAATTACCAAAGTAGCTGGTTTTTTTAAAAAATCACAAATGGTCGCAAAAGATCATCCTATATAGATGTAGTTGACACATGCAAGTAACCTAGCACAATAGAAGCCATCAGCACTGCGTGTTTTCTTTGATATTGATGTGTTAATTTCATGTGCTAACTGTTAACCTAAAAGTACAACAGCAACGCTTCTGCGGGTTTGTTTTCTTTGCCATTGATTTGATAAACTTGCGCATCACATGAAATTAATGTTTAACTTTTTCTTTTCTGTTCGTTTTCCTATTGCATAATACAGAAAAATAAGATGAATAATTTTAGATCATTAACTCTTCTTAGTAAAGTTTCCTCCCCCCCTCTCTCTCTCTCTCTCTCTGATAAAAATCACTACTGCACAAGTTATCGTAAACTGAAATCTGGAAAAGTTTGCAAGTGGTAAGAAACAGAAACACGCTCAATAACCAAAGGCTCTAACAGTCACAAACAGGAAACTGCATTCTTTAATATCTGCATAAAAATAATTAAAAAAGTATATTTTATTTTTATATTTTCGCCAAAGGAAAATGAGCAAATAATAGGATACATGTGGAGACAATACATCCATGCAAAATGCTCTAAACTTGTTGGAAATTAAAATCTCTGAACATCTCAGATTTTAGAATTTTCCATATTATTTTTCATTTCGGTAATAAGCCGAGTTCAGATTAATTACTAACAATTATCAAACTTCCGTTGTTAATGGCGGGACCATAAATGCGGCTGTAAAGTACAACGCGCTAAGTCAGGTGGCTTCGTGTGATAAAAACACACTGTTCCCAAGCTGAAACTTACATTATCCTTTGATGCAAACCCTTGCTAATATTTCACAACAGTGTTCACAATGGTCAATGCCTTGATTTCTGTAGAACATCCGCTGAAGTCAAGTCTTTATTAGGGAGAGACAATTGAATTTTCCAACCGTGGGAAAATGGGGGGGGGGTGTAAATGCATGAAAACAATTGTCTTTCTCTGATTTTTGTAGCAGACGTTAATCCGTTCCATATTTCACTTAAAATAAATAATTACTGTGATGAAAGAACAAAAAATATCCCGGTCGAAAAAAACAAAACAACATATAAACCCCATATGTTAAATGGTCAGTCCCTTACAGTATACATGCAGTCATAATATTCAGCCTCGTGACTCTGCTATTACTGCTTAAAGACTAAGCACACGGTTTGCATTTCAGTGTAAATTCAGTGTTTTAGGTTTGTTGTTGTTTGGGGGGGGGGGGGGTAAGCAGAAGCGGATGTCAATTTGGATTTTAATTGTCCATATCTCAGAGAATTACTTTCCTTTGGAACAAAATGATAAATTTATTCTGCATAAGTTTGTTCATATTTCTTTGAAATAAATTAAAATCATAAACTTATTGCAAAAGAAGTCAATCAACCTTTTATAAACAGTAATGTGTACTGAATATACAAGACTTTTGAAATTATTTTGTATTGTCCAAATATATGATCGAAATAAAAACGACTGATTCTTCAGATGGTATCCGGTTGTAAATCACTCTTGACATCTCAGTCTTTCCATAGGTGGTCTTCGTTCAGATGTCAATCAGTAATGTCCACTAGCCCCTCCACGGTGGAGTTTACATCAGCGTGCCTGCTGGAACGCGGTGGTGATTTGTAGGTATTTATGCCAATTTATGCCTCCACCGCGGAGTGCTATCGCGGAGCTAAAGTGGAGGGGATTAAGTACCCCACCGCGATGCGCGGAGTTCCGAAAAATCACGTGAGCTGTACTGTACATGCCATTATTCCCTTTGATAACATGTTTTTTTGAGTAATAAGTAATAAATCATGAATGAATAATAATAACCAAGAAACCTCTGTGTATATCAGACAGATTTTTAATGTTTATCCAGACTGACAACAGGTCATTAAGATAACCATAGTTACATGCAACTTATATTCCTACAGCAACATTAACCTCATGAATCTAATTACAATAAATAATCAAAAAGACTTTTGTTGTAAGTGAACGTGTGTGTGTGTAAGTTTGTGTGTGTGTGAGAGAAAGAGAGATGGATGAAACAATAACATGCTGGTACATAATGAGATAGCATGCATTCAGAGCAGTATTTATTTTGGTAGCTGTTATGGTGTTATGTTGGCAATGGAGAAAGAGAGGTTACATCACAATTGTATCTTTCTCATGTACAATGGCACTAACAGGTTATATTCCATTGTTAATTAACACCTCTGAATAAACAGTTCATTCCTGTTTTAATTAGACCCAATGTCACATCACACCAAAAACTACATGGCTATGAAGAGTTATTACATGCTAATTAAATATACCAAGAGATTTGGCTGAAACCAAATTTACTGTTCAAGTAATTCTAGTAAAGGCCTGAAAGGGTACAAGAGGCCCACATATAAGATCAAGTTAGTGAGGTTATCAGTAGGGAAATGAAACAAATCACATATAAGATCAAGTTAGTGAGGTTATCAGTAGGGAAATGAAACAAATCATAATTGTTGTTTGAGAAATGCAATGTTGGCCATTCAAAATAAATATGATAAATTATTTTTATGGATAAATGGTGTATGAAGAATTTGAGGGTACAAAAAAACATACATTAATTTTTTTCTGTCGAAAAACTGTTCATCTTAGTTAACCCTGGTTGTATCATTAGTAAATTTGTACAAAACATTCCAAGGCAGTGTGATATTACATTTTATTTTATGCTAGCCTGTGAATCAATTTACCGGAGTGAATTATGAAAAAATATTTGTCCAGTGCAGTCAAAAGACACTGCTAACATTATGATCAAGAAATTTGATCAGTCTATGTGTCACTTGCTTGGTCTTGTGGTAAGTGTGGCCACCTGTCATGCAAGAATAACAGGTTCAAATCCCACAACATGCTTATTTCTTTTTTCTTCAAATTATTTTGTTTATGTGTCTTTGTCCTTGAATTAGGAAAGAATTTTTTTTTTTACTAGATATTTTCAGTGTGAATATACACAAAATACAGCAGAACATTAACAGTAAACAGGTGACATTATCATGTAGGATAATATAAGAAATCAGCCATTTCAATCTTTTTGACATATTGCTATCCAGTATGTTGGAGCATAAAATAAAAAGCAAATGTGCTTGTTCCAAATGATTAACGGATATATTTTATCTTGTGGATGGAAAACTCAAATATTTTCACACACTTGATCAAATATATCCATTATTCACTTGATAAAAGCATATATCATCTATTTATTATATATTTCATAATGAGATACTGAAATATATGTGGGAGAAAAATTATATCACGACAGAGGCAATACCACTTTTATCGCCACAGTTGTGATATAACTTTTGGAACTACATTCTTTTTTCATTTAGGAAGTATATCTGCCCTTATGTATGTTCTTCAGACCTGTAATTCCATATTTAGGCCATTTTTTAGTTTGTTCTTCTTCTTTTCCTTCTCTCTCTCTCTCCCACCTATCATCTCTCTCCCGATCAGGATGAACAGATCTTAAAATGTGTAAAGACTGTTGACCCTCTAGTATACATTTATGTAACCAATGAAGAAGCGCTGTCAAAACTTCATAAAAATGAACCCCAAACAACAAAAAGCAGGCTTCAGGTATTAACTTTTTTATAATTAGTTTTCCACATGAATCATGCAAATTGCCAGTGACTGAACTTACATGATCTGTTGCTATTTGATATTCTGTGTCACCCATACAGTATCGTTTACCTGTTACACTCAACAACAAACACATTTAAAAAATAAACTCCTGATTACCTATAGTAATAAAATTGTAGTGATTTTAAATGTCATCACAAACATAATCATGTCTGAAAATGATGGAAAAAATCAGGCATTGATTAGTGTTAACTGCAAACCGAAAATAGACTGCAAGCCTGCCAACACACAAAATTCATGTCTGAATGCAAAAATAAACAAAAATAGCAGCCAAAATCAATACAAGGAAACTCACAATCATTAAAAGCTGTCATTTAATGATGTTACGCTCTGAAGTTTGTTGGAACGTTCTGTCATGTGGTTATAATACCCCCACCCCTGCAATGTTCACCTTATCAATCCATACAAGAAATGTGCTAATGAAAATAAAAATCTCTTCATTTTGACCAAATACACAATATAAACCATTATATACACAATCTAAATTTGAAAAGAGTCGCTCTCCTAAAATTACATGTATTGTAACATTACCGGTATCTTTCTATATCCATATGGTGCAAGCTTAAAGAGAATCCTGAAGGACTGATCCTTTGATACGAAATTCAGTGCAGGAGGTCGAGTTGAAATAATGTACCCAACCAGCTGATTGCCACAAGTGGCATAGAATAAATACATTGCTTAGAGTTTTATGATCTAAAATTTCATGTCTAATGAACAGAAGCATCGCTATTTAATTATACCAGTAACTGCAAAAACTTTGTCTAATGAACAGAAGCATGGCTATTTCATCATACCACTAACTGCAAAGACTTCATGTCTAATGAACAGAAGCATGGCTATTTCATCATACCAGTAACTGCAAAGACTTTATGCTGCACAATAATATTGCTGTGACACTGCCATGTGTTATGTCACAGTATATTTAATTTTTATGACATTACATAATTATACTGTCATATAATTAATGAAGATGTTATGCTTGAATAAAATGCTCTATTTGGTTTTTTCAAATGCAATCTAACAACTAAGATATTATTAATAGTAACATGATATTTTATGTGATCTCATACCTTGAGAAAATCAGGTGGTAATAATCTGCCTCTAAGAATCAACTCGTAATACAGGTGGTAAGTCATATATGACACTAAGCCAATTACTTGCTTTACTGACCAAAAAATATAACCCATACAATAATTTCCTAAACAATGTTGATCAAAGTTGCTGATTATGTATTGTTTTTCTTGCTTCTCTTCTGAAATGTGAAAAGAGCTGATGTTAATTTTCTACAATTTTAACCAGTTAACATAAACAAAAACCAAAATGTTTTCTTAGTATTCTAGGCTGTGGTACAATAGTTAAAATTATACAGCAATCTGAGGCTTATGGCTATATTTAAAAAAGAGAGGTTTCATGTGGCTGCTGGGAAATCATGAACTGCAAACAATAAAGACTCAGCCCAGATAATGGAGCAAAAACTTGTGTTTCTTACCTAGTTTTAACTGTTCTCTTGTAGGCGGATCAACTGTATGTCCAGGATCTGAAATTCATAAGTCAAAAATAATATTAATAAGTGTAGGCTCGAATAATTACAATAATTATATAACTGTCTTTCAAAAAATACTCTAGTTTCCTATCCTTTGTAAAAAAGCAACAAACAAAGGTACAATTAGTCCTAATCTTTTTCCTGATGGAATCAAATCCTACCACATGAATGTGGATGCATTTTCAAGTTCCGTTGACATATATTTCTGGTTGAAATGTGATGGTAACAGAGGAATGCCAACATCAGTTGAAATTGGGGTAAGTTTATTTAACGAAATTAACATGTCTAATCACTTTTGGTACTACACCATTGTCTTACTGTTTAACAAACCACTAATGACATATCCAGACATCATCAGTGTTTATCCCTTGAGATAGAGATCTAGTCTCATTCAACTTCTCATTGTCTGTCATGTTTATATATTTATGTAAAGTTGATATATAGACAGATAGTTAAATGGATCTTTATTTTCATTTGACTAACTCATCTTGGTCCATTCTCATAAAATGATGGTGGCACTTTTGATACATACAAATCTATCTATTTCGATTTATTTATTTTAATTGAATATGCATACATCAGTAAAAGAGGTGAGTGAGGCAATCAGCATTCATATTTTAAAATAGATGAACAAGCATTGTGAGATATAGTGGGCACTGTTCTAGTGGTGGTGTAATCAACAATGTTAAGGTTTTCTGTTGAATTATTTTTAAAGTCAGAAACAATGGTTGTACTGACAAGCATACTTGACCAGGTGAAACACCTGGTTCTGCAAAACTTGTTATGATTATTTAGGTACTCACTGGATATAAGCACCTAGTTCCACCAAGATAAACATTAATATTCCTATTATTAATATCTGTTAATCAAATTATGCTCACCTGCGTGAGTGGGATTTACAAACATCAAATTTAGTTTACTCAAAACGGGCATTTTTCAGTACCCATGGTGCAGCATTTACATGAAGTATACTGACACAATACATCTTCACATCCTTCACATATTAGTATTGGCTCATTTGTGTCTTTGTTATGGACAGATGTTGCAAAATGTGCTTTCTAATGAACTTCTATTCATCATTTTTGACTAATGTCACAACTATCTTTGCTGGTTGTTTTTAAGGAAGTCATGAAGTTGCCATACAGAATAACACTGATGCCATTTCTACTGTCACTAGCACAATGTCCCACACTCTGAATATGCTTCTTAGTTCGCCCAATCACTACTACTCTCTCCTGAATTCTTCCCCCACTCAGATATGCAATGGGCTTCATCAACAGGTAATAGAACACACTCTGACTGCCAAATAGTTGAACAGAAGACATCATTCCAATATGTTTTCAGGGAAGCTTCTGGAGAGCAACAGATGAATTGGTATTTTCTGTTTCTGATATGTGGTAAATAAAATAAAAAAATGGAAATCCCAATTTGTGTATGTATGAAATTAACTTACACAACTGTTTTCGCTTAATATATTGTTACCAGTTATTACTATTGTACATATACATGTAAAAAATTACAACAATGTCAACATATTGAAAATATATAAATTTCTTTGTATTATGTCTTTAATGACAAATTATGTACGTTATGACCACGACAGAAGTATACTGATCTGAAACACTAAAATAAAAGCATAATCGCTTACCCATAATCAAATTTTTGTCGATGTCTGCAATGCTTTCAATTGTACAAGAAAATCTCCACTGCTGAGGAGATGCAATTTGGTCCTCTATATAACAACAATACATTGCATAGTCCTCTGTATAACAACAATGCATTGCATAATCTTCTATATAGCAACAATACATTGCGTAGTCCTCTATATAACAACAATACATTGCATAATCCTCTATATATCAACAATACATTGCATAATCCTCCATATATCAACAATACATTGCATAGTCCTCTATATATCAACAATACATTGCATAATCCTCTGTATATCAACAATACATTGCATAATCCTCTGTATATCAACAATACATTGCATAGTCCTCTGTATAACAACAATGCATTGCATAATCTTCTATATAGCAACAATACATTGCGTAGTCCTCTATATAACAACAATACATTGCATAATCCTCTATATATCAACAATACATTTCATAATCCTCCATATATCAACAATACATTGCATAGTCCTCTATATATCAACAATACATTGCATAATCCTCTATATAACAACAATATATTGCATAATCCTCTGTATATCAACAATACATTGCATAATCCTCTATATATCAACAATACATTGCATAGTCCTCTATATATCAACAATACATTGCATAATCCTCTATATATCAACAATACATTGCATAATCCTCTATATATCAACAATACATTGCATAATCCTCTATATAACAACAATACATTGCATAATCCTCTATATAACAAAAATACATTGCATAATCCTCTATATATCAACAATACATTGCATAATCCTCTATATATCAACAATACATTGCATAATCCTCTATATATCAACAATACATTGCATAATCCTCTATATCAACAATACATTGCGTAGTCCTCTATATAACAATACATTGCATAATCCTTTATATAACAACAATACATCACATAATCCTCTATATAACAACAATACATTGCATAGTCCTCTATATAACAATACATTGCATAGTCCTCTATATAACAACAATACATTGCATAGTCCTCTATATAACAACAATACATTGCATAGTCCTCTATATATCAACAATACATTGCATAGTCCTCTATATAACAACAATACATTGCATAATCCTCTATATAACAACAATACATTGCATAATCCTCTATATAACAACAATACATTGCATAGTCCTCTATACAACAATTCATTGCATAGTCCTCTATATATCAACAATACATTGCATAATCCTCTATATAACAACAATACATTGCATAGTCCTCTATATATCAACAATGCATTGCATAGTCCTCTATATATCAACAATACATTGCATAGTCCTCTATATAACAACAATACATTGCATAGTCCTCTATATATCAACAATACATTGCATAATCCTCTATATATCAACAATACATTGCATAATCCTCTATATAACAACAATACATTGCATAGTCCTCTATATATCAACAATACATTGCATAATCCTCTATATAACAACAATACATTGCATAGTCCTCTATATAAGAACAATACATTGCATAATCCTCTATATAACAACAATACATTGCATAGTCCTCTATATAACAATAAATTGCATAGTCCTCTATATAACAACAATACATTGCATAGTCTTCTATATATCAATACACTGCATAATCCTCTATATATCAACAATACATTGCATAATCCTCTATATAACAACAATACATTGTATAGTCCTCTATATAACAACAATACATTGCATAATCCTCTATATAACAACAATACATTTTATAGTCCTCTATATAACAACAATACATTGCATAATCCTCTATATAACAACAATACATTGCATAGTCCTCTATATAACATAATGCCATGTCTGAATATCAATCCTATGATCAAACCTGTCCTGTGTTTGGCCTGCTTAAACGATGTCTGCAAGTAGCCAACCTAAACATCCAACATATCCTATCTAAACTGAACAAGATTAAATTAATGCTACTGCAAACTAGATCAGTCAATATTCTGAGTCTATGTGAAACCTTTCTCTCTGATGATACTGATGATTTTGCTCTACAAATACAAGAGTTCAACTTTGAAAGAAAAGATAGGGTATCTTTGGGGGGCAGGGGATACTTCTCTATGTAGACATTTCCATTAGTTATAACAGATGTGTCAATCTAAAGCAGTGGTTCCTAAACCCCGGGTCATGGCCCAAATGAGGGTCATGAGCACACAATACTGGTACTGCATTTTGGGTAGCAAAAGATGGTATTTAGGGTCGCGATCAAAAAAGTTTGGGAACCACTGATCTCAAGAATAATGGGGTGAAATGCATCTGGATCGAAGTATCCCTTGCCCAATCCAAGCCAATACTCTTATGTTCTGTTTACAGGCCACCTAGTTCTTCAGCTGACTGGATTGATAGATTTGAGGAGCAAATTCAGAAAGCTTTTCTAAAGGAAGATTTAAAAACTATAATATTAGGTGACTTAAACACTGACTACATGAAACTCCACCATTAAAATGGATAAGTAACTTTGAAATTTACAGCTTTACCCAAATAATTAACAGTCCAACTAGAGTAAAAGATACAAGTGTGCTACTATCATTAATCATGTCTACGGGACGGGGGGGGGGGAGCAATTACATAGGAGCCCGCCATCAACTCAGTTATAAAAAATAGATTAATCTTTGCAGTAAATATTAAAAAATATTCCTTGCAAGAGTCTAAGTTATGGTAGATTACTACTGGTTTTATATGCAAAACTGTACACAGATTTTTATATACAAAAAATTAAACTAGTTTTGGGGCCCATGACTGCTCTGCCTAGTGGCCCAACATTTCTGTCTGTGGTCCTGATGTCTGTACTAATAAACCTAAAAACATAAGTGAAATTAATGTGCAGGCGTATGCATTGAGTGACCACTATCCAGTCTGTATAACTAAACATGCTCCCAAATTGTCTAAAAATGGTCACCACATTGAAACACAATACAGGGACTTTAAACAGTTTGATGAGGAAAAGTTCTTAAACAATTTAATTTGCAACACTTCCACTCAGTTAGCAATATAGCTGATCTCAACAATGCCTTAGACACATGGTATCAATTATTAATGAATTATTATACAGCCTCAGATAAGCATGCCCCAATTAAAAAACAAAAAGGGTTAAACACTAAATTATACCCAAGTGGATTACCCCTGAGATCAAAGACGCTAGGCACCTAAGGGATAAATTCCACAAGAAGAAAGACATGAAAAACTACAGAAAATGGAGGAATAAAGCTAAGTACCTGATTGATAAGGCATAAGAAGAATACTATAAACAGGTTATTGATGAAAGTAAGAGTACCAAGACATTGTGGAAACATCTAAATGAGCTGAAACCATCCAAAAACAGTTGTTTCCACCCATACTAAAGCAAAAAAAAGATATTGTTGTAAAAGATATTGTTGAAATTTTCAATAATTTCTTCACAAGCATCTCCAGTAAATGTATTCAGAACCAGACTAACATCCCAACTGAGCTTGATGCTCTTCTATAATTTATAAGAGCTAAAATTCCTGATGATAAATATTTTTCAATAGATAATGTCAGTGAAGCTGAGGTTTTTGATATGCTCAATAAGTTGAGTATTAATAAATCCTCTGGACTGGATGGCATTGGTTCACCAATTCTTAGAATTGCTGCACCAGTAATAACAAAGTCCTTAATGCATATTATAAACTTAAGTATAATGAGTGGTAACTTTCCAGATACCATGAAAAAGGAAAAAAGGAAGATCCAGGGAACTGCAGACCAATATCCATTCAACCTATATTATAAAAATCATGAAACTCTGCTGCAAAAGTTGAACTGTTACAGGTTTGATAATTCTTCTTTAAACTAGTTTACAGGTAGATCATACATGGTTCTCAATAGACATGTACCCTCAGTTTTGACATTTGACATTTAAATGTGACCCATTTCTGATGCATGGAAATTCCAACCTGTGTGTTTTTATGATGCATGTTGATTGGGTTTGATTGGGTCGGAGCATCAGTCTTAATTACCCTTGATTCGCCTCTTGCATAATTTCCTACTGAGTGTGCACTGTCCATAA
Source organism: Margaritifera margaritifera (assembly GCA_029931535.1). Classification (NCBI taxonomy): domain Eukaryota; kingdom Metazoa; phylum Mollusca; class Bivalvia; order Unionida; family Margaritiferidae; genus Margaritifera; species Margaritifera margaritifera. The sequence goes on along the minus strand of JAQPZY010001123.1, from coordinate 624,839 downwards.
CAAATTTACTGTATGTGCCAGTGATCAACATTTGCTATAGACTACTATTTACACCTTATCTGCTAATAATATCACACCTATATAAAATAAATATAAACTGGGCAGAGCTAGCAGGTCACTGGTGTCATGCTTAGGCGTACATAATTAAATCAAGCTTACATTGTTTTGAGATTATCTTTGACGTTTATTATAGGAAGTAGAAGAGGGAATCAATTATGACTTGATTGGATTAACTTTTGATCAAATATCAGCATTTGTTTGATTGCCCATCAAACTATAATCAATTAGACAAAACTGTGGAAAATATGGCAGCTCACAAAGCCAGTTGTCAAATGTAAGTGGACAAACTTTAATTGTGTTTTATTGGCGATTAATTTGCTTCAATCAGCAAAACATTAAAAAATTCGGAAACAATTATAACTTGATTGGATTGACTTTCAATCGAATATCAGCATTTGTTTGACATGTTTTCAGATCAGTGTGTACTGAGCAAGTATATTCTGACATCACCTCTTACAAGTGTGACTTGTAAGCATGGATTTTCTAGCCAGAATTGTTTGAAGACAAAGGCAAGGTCAAGGCTTGATCATGGGAAGTTAACAAAAATCAGGATATGTGAAGAAGGTTCATCAGTTGAAAACTCTGATGCAGAGAGGGTTGTTGGTAAGTTTGTAAAGCGTAAAAATAGGAGTAAAGAATTAACTGACATCATTGTCGCACCTAGAATCTTAAGGGCAGGGAACACTGTCCTCCACCCTCCAGATTTTGGGGACATGACATTTTAAAGGGACAAAGGAAAGTTCTGGTACATAATGCACTAGTAGTGCTAAAAAATAATCATAGTTGCCTCTACAGTTTTGCCACCTTAACATTGTCATCTGCACTATACAATCATATTTTCCTTGGACACTTACACACTTACATTATTGCAATAAACATTTATCATGTGCTGAAGTAGCTTATGAAAATGTTATTCAGTGTATTATATCAAAAATTCACAGTCATACATAATTAGAAAAAGAAACACTTATACAAAAATGAGTAATGATCATGTCTGTCTCACTGTCTGCTTGTCTGTTTCTTACAAAATACCATACAAGTGTTTCTCTTCATTCAACATGAGACAAGAAATCTTAAACATCAGTTTGCTCTACAAATAACGAACAATCCCAGCTATAAGTTCATGACTGTCAAACACTAATGACTATCAAGATTTCAGTTTCGACTCAAGATTTTCATTCTGACTCTTGAGATTATGGGGTCATGGGTCAAACGACTCTTCAGTTTTGAAATCTATTGAGAACCCTGTCATACCTAAACCAAAAGACTCAACAAGTAACCATTGGCAATGTTTTAGCTGACAAACTCGCACTATTGATTCAGGGGTCCCTCAAGGCTGTGTTTTAGGCCCTCTCCTCTTTCTTATTTATGTAAATGATCTTCCATTAAATAATGAATCCACAAATACAGATTTGTTTGCAAATGATGCAACCTTGTATACATTAAGATTAGACTCAGACATTATCAGAGTTCAAAGTTGGGCACAACAAAATAAGATGGTAATTAATGAAGGCAAAACAAAATGTATTATTTTGGGGACATCACAAAAACTACATAAATTAGGGAACCCCAAATTATCTCTTACAATAAATAATAATCAGTTAAAAAATGTCAATGATGAAAAGTTTGTAGGTGTGTCTGTGGATAATAATTTACAATGGGAGGACCAGAATGACAAGCTTTGTAAAGCAATGTCATCAAGAATTGCCCTACTAGGCAGAATCAAGAAATATTGACCTGCCGATCGTATTCTATCAACTAAAATTCATATATTCTTCCAACAATAGATTATTGTTCAACTGTATGGGGAAACTGTACCAAATCTCAGCTTGACAGGATTTATAAACTTCAGAAAAGGGCAGCACACATTATTTTAGATGCATCTATTGATTATTCATCAAAAGCATCGCTTACAGAACTAAAATGGTTTACAATATATGAAATAATTGATTTTCACAAGGCAGTTCTTGTATATAAATGTCTATATGGAGCTGCACCAGAGTATCTTAAGGATTTATTCAGGTCTTATTCAACACATTTCCAGTTGAGATACACATCACATAGAAACCTTCATCCACCAAAACCAAGAACAGAGCAATTTAAGAAAAGCTTCCAATACTTTGGTACAGTTCTGTGGAACATGCTTCCACTGAATGTAAATCTAGAATATATTACAGTATTTAAGAAGAGATATCATAAGTATGTATGTGTTACTAATAGATTATAATATAATTTACTCCGATAGTATTTATAATACTAAAGACATGTCAAAATAAATAGTAATCACTGTTATCTTTTGTATGATGCAGATTGTTAATCTTTTCTTAAGAGAGCCCCAAGGGAGAATAGTCCTTGACTAAATAATCCACCCTCTATAAATAAAGCATTATTATTATTATTATTATTAGTAATGTGATAGGGTCGTCGTTTCCTTTATCATAACAGGCATTTCCATGCATAGCATTTTTCCAAATTCAGTCGGAAGAAGACAAAGAATATTCTTTAAATTTACTACAGCTGTTGCAATTATTAGGGTGGGGGATTCAAGGACATTGGAAGGGACATTCAAATAAATACAAAGGAGGCATTTTCTTTTCATTTTCATAAATAAAAAGTACATTTCAAGCCTTTGTTGCCCATTTTATGTATGACATTTTAATTTCATATAATTTTAATAATCCTACATACAGTAAAATGTCTACATACAGTAAAATGTAATTATCAGGACATATGGGCAGACAGAGATTGTGTCTGAACAATCAGCCGATGGGATTAGCTAATTTTGGTCAGAAAGTTAGAATTGTAAATGGAAGCCAGTATCTCAATTAAAATGGGTCTGATAATCTTACATTTTACTGCATATGTATCAGTAATGAAGTAAATATGCACATTTTGTAGACATCTGATATGTTTATTAGTAGAAAAAACAGAAACGATACAAATATTATTAAGATGCTTGAATTATAATAGATGTCAAGTGTAAAAGTGTCAGATGGCTTCGATCAAAGTAAACTTAGCTGACCTGGATTTGATTCATACCTTTGCCAGTACATGATAAACTTTCATCACCATGAAGTTCACCACTGATCGGTTATGTACAGTGTATTACATAGCCTTGGACTACATAATACTTTTGATCGGACCGTTATGAGTCTTGAATAATGCCTGATTAGCTTGGGAGTTCCATCTGATGAATTACATGTCATAGCGGCAATCATTTAGCGATAATTAGGTGTAAGAATAAACTTTCTCTCTTTTTATGTCACTATGTCCCTTCATCTCTCGTAATTACATTTATTTTAACTTTCAAAATATAACTTAGTTATTAATAATAGCATTGGTGTCATGATTTGGAAATTAGTTTCATTTATAGACACATATACATTGTAATAAGTACAAATTTCTGAGGGGCTGGAGTGCAGTATTAGTCCATACAAGCGAATAATCCAGACAATCAGATGCCAAATAATCCACGTTTTCCTGTATTTTTTATAATCCTGTATTCTCAAATTCATCAAATAAACTTATCATGTGAATATTGCATTTATTGAAAGGGCTACATACCCAAATGGGTGACATTATAAGGATCCAGTTGACAAGTAAGTTGTGTCCTATAGTAATAACTAAGCATGTCCGTCCGTCCCTCAACAATTAGAGTTTCCACAGCATAACTTACCAAATAATCAATGAAGCAGGTTACAACTTCATATGTAGATTATTTAGGAGAAAGGAAAATCACTACTGAATTTGATGTCAGAGGGTCTTGATTTGAAATAAGTTGTTTATATTTTTGCTTCTGCTAGGAATGGTATCTAAAGTTGTAGACAAAGCAAGGTACTGCACACCGCACTAGCATAAGTAGTACATTGATTGGTTATAAAGCACCCTGCCAAAAATAAATACAGAAGGAAATAATACAAATAAAGCATGGTTTCATTTTATATTAAATATATAAGGTCTATCAAATTAGGTATGTTAAACTGAATAGCAATGTATAACGCTGACCCATAAGACCCTTTTCCAACTGACAGTATGGCAACCAAGTCAAGAAAGTGTGATTTGATAGTGACAGCCAAAAGAGCATGACAGTATGGCAGGGCCATAAGACGACTGTTTAATGCTACGTCTGGAACTAAAAGAGTTTTGTGAACTTTGTTTCACAAATAGTACAAAAAGAAGTGAATCATGTTCCCCAGCTAAGAAGCTACCATTCCCAATATAAGTGATTTTTCACGGGATTTCACTCTAACCAGATTAGAAAGACATGCACCCAGCATGTATGCAACATTAAGGAATGCAATAAAATTAAAGGCCACAGCCAAAACCCGACAGAAAAAAGATGGTGCATCAATAAAGCTATACATAAGCTCAGCTGCAGCATGTTTTCTTTATCCCAGGGCCCCTAGAAATGCTAATTTCCTCCAGAAATTTGTTCTCTTTACAATTTTGGCAGGGTGGTTTGAGAACAGAAATGATAAAACAGCTGGCACGTATGTGTATTTGACAGGGATACAAAGGAACATTCAGCGCAGTTGACAGAATAAGGAAGGGATTTGATGAAGTGGCAATAAAATGCAAAACTAAAATTGAAACGCAACTTTCAGTATGCAGAACAACTATGTACTTATGACCCAAAGTGATAAGAGTTGATTAAGCAGTCTCAAAACCATCATTCTCAAAGATCTAACCAGCTGGTTTGCAATCAGCAGCAACAGAATAGACAGGTTGCAAGCCATTACTGCCACTCGAAACGAAGCCCCTTCACTGCATAACTCCACTCGTCCCTAACTTCCACCTGGTATAACAACAAGAAACTCCACCCACACAACAGAATGGAGAGAGATAGTGCCTGATTCCTATGGTCAAGAGAATGATGACTTTTGATGTGACAGAGATGAAGTTTCCAATGTCCCTCTTCCACAATCAACAAGAAGAAAACCTTGAGGCCTTGGGCTTCATAAAGCTCCAAGATTTACACAGATTCAATGAGAAAAGTCCAGAATCCACATTGCCACAACCAATTGGGTGGACGAGGACCAATAACAGACTATAGATCATGGTTTTAATCGGTATTCTGGTTACAAGAAGAGACAATGATAAGCCAAGGTCTACATCTTCACAACACATCTGGTGTCATTCCTTTGATTGCAGTCCTTCTGCAAAACATCAATTGCATTCAGTCAACAGTCAGTCCAAAATCTGATTTATCTACATTGGAATCTTTTTCAGACTTTGACTTAAGCTGACACAAGTTAAATTATCAATCCTAAATGGTGCCATGAGCTGTAAATCACAACAGTCAGGATGAGTGCCAGGATGCAACACCAGCAGAGAGAGAGAGAGAGAGAGAGAGAGAGCAGTTAAGACTAAGGACTTTAAATCTGGAAGAATGCAAACTGAACTGATTTACACCAGTCTGCTGCCCAGAGTAGCTCCATGATGCCACCACATGCAAGGGTTCCTTTTCTCCCATCAATGACCAGGGGATTCTGGTTTTGTTTGCCTATACCTAACAAAATCACCACGGTTTTTTTTTTTTTTTTTGGGGGGGGGGGGGGGGCAGGGGCGAGGATTTTGTTTTAAAACAAATTTCCAGCTCTCAAATAGCTTGACAAAAATATTCTTGCTCTGATTTATAGCACCAAAATAAACTTATTACATGTATATACATTATATTAATTGATATTTTTTTTTTAAAAGGTAAAAGAAAAAAATCCCAGCTTGAAAGTAAACCCAGCCCCCCCCCACCCCGAAAATTAAATGGTCAGTCCCTTATATTCATTGAACCATGAAGTCACAAAAATTGTCTGCTCCACCTTTGTGAATCTATGTAGTCATGAACAAGTCAACCATTATTTTCTCGAAACACGTATTCGCGAAAAATAAATTATGAACAGTGGCATACATATAAGATTTTTTTAACTATTGCAGGTGAGGTTTTTTGCTTGCAAAATAATGTGTGTGTGTTCGTGTTCTTGGGTCATATCTCCAAAACTATTCAAATCACCAATAACCCAATAGGTCATGCTGTATGTCGCCATTGAATCAGATAATATAAATAATCTAGAACTACCGGTATTTAAGCATTGGCAGGAATAATAAAAAAAACCTGGGTCTGTACTGTTGCTGGAACACTGAGAATGATGCAGGGATACACAATATTTGCAGCTCATGTCTTTCATAATTATTTATAGGATTTCCTATAGGTCAGATTTGTTCCTTTTTAAACACTCTAGGCCCTTCATAAGATTATTTTTTCTTCTGATTTGTTATCATTTTCATTGGTTTCAGTTTATCATTTCTTTTTTTTCTTCCAACAATGCATAATAGATCAATTCATTTTCTTTCATCTTGCTATAAGAATTGTTTTTAAATGCTCGACTTTTTATTATTTGAGTTTGATCTATTTTCCATTTTATTTTATTCCACATTCATTCCAAGACTGTCTCTTTTATTTCATTCTCTCAATTGAAGCACAACTACACTATTAGTTGTTTCATGATAACCAAAGAAATTTAAATTTGCAAGGTGACTGATCAACAAGAGATGCATACTAATGTTGACAAAACCGATTAGATTAATTTCATTAAAGAAACTTACCCCTATTTCAAATGACTTTGGCATTCTTGACTACAATCTATTTTCAACCAAATCAAAATGTATGTCAACAGCGCTTGAAAATGCATCCACTTGACTGTCCAGGATTTGATTCACCAGGAAAAAGACATCAAAATAAGTATAGTCGACTAAAGCAATTAGACTTGAATCTGTGCAACAATTTCAATATGGGCTGCTAAGTTTGAAAGATATTCTTGAAAATTTGTTCTCTAGTTCCCCAGTCAGTTGACTGGGGAACATGCTACACAGCACCGCTTGTGCTAGCAATAAGACACTGACCCATCCTTATCATAAATATTAGGGTCCATGTTTTACATTGTAGGACTAAGTTATAAGTAAACAAATATTGCCCTAGTACCCTGTGAAATTATAAAACCCGCATGTTTTTATAAACAATAATTTTTGCAGCTTCTCCTGTGACTTTTTTCCAGTGTAAAGATTATAAATATTTATGATTTTTTACTCGGATATAATGACAACAATATTCTTTACCCTCAATTACTCCTAAAAATATTTAACACTAAATATAATACATTTCCAAAATAAAACAGCTTATATCCTAGGGGCTTGTATTGTTGCTTACAATGTACCTATAAGTAATATATATCATATATAATATCATATTATTATATTTAGTACATATATTATGTATAAGAAGATTGTAAGCAACAATACAAACCCCTGTGGCTTGTATTATGGTTGCCATGCATCACATTATTACCATTTTGCATTTATCGTGATATTGAGGTAGAAAGGGTACAGATCATTTCGGCCCAAAACCAGTTTGGCTCAGGATGATTTAGCCCGGATGTTTTGGCCCACAAACTCAACCAGGATGGTTCGGCCTACATATGTGGGACATTCTGGCCCACTATACTTTAATACAGACAGTATATAAAAAGTTCACATAGATTCAGTAATACTGATAAAGAACATTTGTGACTTATTATACATATGAATATGATGTGTTAGTAGTTTTGGTTTATGTTATTTTAATTTCTAATTTAAATAACAATTTTGTGCAAAAGTTATGTAGTGTGTGTGTGTGTCTGTGTGTGTAATTTATGTGTTTAACTATTTACATATTGAATTTGTACATTTAAGCACAAGAAAATATAAACGTAATTTTTCAAGTTAAAAATCTGTCTATCTGTCTGTCTCTCTTTGATATTTCTGTCTCTTCCCTTGTATTACACCATGATGCTTTCTCAAATAACAGAACTTTGATTGTACTTGATTCACATGCCTATATGTGTGACCTGAGTATGATTATTTTTCCAATAACATTTTGTTATCTTATATTCCTTTCAATAACATATATCTTTCATTTACACAAAATTTCATCTTTCTGATCCTTAATTGGGCTTCTAATTACAGGCACAATTAGTTGCAGTCTCTATAAGTCAATATCCAAGGGTTTAGGACCATTGCAATCAACATAAATCAAAATCTTCAATGCAACCAAAATAAGACAATGCCACTAATCCATTTTGAAACAAAGACTACAGACCGCCCATATGTAATGTTTGCAATACTTATTGTTCATTTACAAAAACGTGAAAATATCATCTTTGATCCCTAATTGGACCACTAATGACTGGCACAATTAGTTGCAGTCTCTTTAATTTAATATTATTTAAAAAGTGTTTGTAAAATAAATTGATGCTCCTTAACGATCACGAGTCGAATATTTGACATACCAACAACAAATTGTGCCTATTTAAACTGAGGAAAAAAATATTTCTGTATGCACTGTGATTTCTTGCTGGGAATAGCGGTCTTTTTGTACTTAGCTTAACTACCTTTTAAATAAGTAATATATTTAAATTTGTTATTAAAGTTTTCATACATTGTCTTCACCATGAATAATTTTATACAACACATATAATTCCGTGGTTCGACCACAGCAGAATGGAATCATATGTGACTTGTGTTCGTAATGGCAGCAATGCATCTGTAGCACAGGTAAGTTACCTATAATAATAATAAACATTAGCAGTAGTAGTAGTAGCATGCTTTATATTAAATAATAAAATGTTGACAATTTGTGTTGAATATTTTACCTGTCAGTAATCACAATAACTGGATACATTTGTATAACAACAGCATTTGCACATGATGGCCGATTATCCTAAAGCCATGTTCTGTCAGGAGAGAAGAGTTATTTTCATTGTGACCGATGAAAATCATTTCAGCGATTTGACCTATTGAGAGTTATTCCATACACCCATTAATATTATAATCACTATTCAAACATCATAATAAAAGCAACACAGTATATTCCAATGAAATATCATTATTCATGTAGCTCACTATATCCCTAATAAAACGTATCGTCGACCATCCTAACTTTGTGACTGTCCTTGAATCGTGCGCTATGTTTCTTGTGACCTCACGTAATTGTTTTGAGATCCTGACATCATCAACTGGATCACTAGCATTCGTTGACAATGACAGTAAGTGCTGATTAAGAGATATTCGATGAAATTAAATTTAAATGCGTACTACAATTCAAAATTAAAAAACACAATGAAAATGGCCAATTTTACATATTTGCCGAAAGTTTATGGTCCTGGCGTGAGTGTTAGCTGTTCAAGCCAGGACCGCTGTTCACATGTTGGTTTTCTTTACCTTTTGATTAGTAGGAAACCTATGACAGAGATTTCTCAGATGGCAATGACAATGTAAAAACTTTGTTTCTATAACATGCACTTCTTATATATGTTAGAAAAAATAAATCCAATGGAAGAGCATGCAGTATGAATATTGTAATGTAGGGGGAACAAATCTTTGTTGCGACATAGTGTGAAGAAAAAAAATTCTTTTACAAGTTCAGTGTATCTTTAAAAACAATAATTATATTGAAATAGCTTGAAATTTTTTTTTTAAAAATGCATCATATTTTTAAAATTATTTTTTTATACTTTTGGCATCAGTTTTTATTACATGTTTGATTGCAGTCAATATGTATATGAAAGCAATGATATACATTACTAATTCAAATAATTAAAATACAGAGACATTATAAACTATCTATTTCCACACTTTGGACTAATTGTCACATTTCAATCTTACTTCAAGTGGCCTTTATTTCAGGGGCACGAACCATGGTGGATTTCCGAAAATAGACAAATTTTGACAAGCTCAGAAAAACGGTAGCTCGCACATGATTTAGAGAGTTTATAAACAGTTTTCAACAATAAATCAATTAAGTAGATATAGTTGACCACATTCTCTGGTGATTATAATAGTTTCTCACAATATTATAATGCAAGCATTCAAATTCACGTTAAGGGCACGAACCATGTTAAAACAAGAATATGTCGGCCGAAACGTCCAACTTCCAACCCGAATCGTCCCGATTCGCGAAAGTTGCGTTTGGACCGAAATGACCCCAAGCCGGTTGAAAAACAAAGATTACAGACTTTAGACTTACCTTGTTCACTATTGAATTTTTGTAATTCTGTTAATAACAAAGTTCGTTCACCCGGGTTAAGAGCATACACAAAATCTTTAGCATTCGCGTTACTTTCAATAGCCCCATGTAAGTCTCTATAAGCTTTGAACCCGTTTGGTTTTATGGGAATTTGTGTATATTTATGACCACTTCGTGCATTCTTCAGGAATTTCTGTGACAAACGATAAATTGCACAAATCCTGCAAGTCCCTAGATACGTTGAAAGCGACATTGAAAGCGACTCCGTGCCCTTTAGTCGATGCTCACTCTCCTTGGGATATTTGTTACACCGAGAATGAAGCTGAGGGTGACCAAATACCCATCATGTGACTCACTACAGGGAAGACTATAAACAGCATACAAATTAGAGAGGCAGATGTTTCACATTTCTTAATTAAAGATTTCAAGCGCAAAACTCCGGATTTGTCAGTTGCTCAATAAAGCATGCGATTACACATGAAAACAAAAATGTCAAGATAAACTATGATTTTTAAAACTAAAATGGATATATTGATATGCAAGCTACCAGTGGAACATTCAGGCCACACAAAATTTCAAAATGTTAATTTAAATTCAAGATGTTAATGGTGTTAGTGGACACAATGCTGAAATGTCCTGTCCAGCACAGAAGTAGAAAGATGCATTTCTTGGCATTTAACTTTATTCCTCTTTTTTATGCAAAACTTTAATCAGCAAATCGCAGAGATTTATCAAAAAGCATCTAAGCACTTACATTTCAGGATGATTCCAACAGAATGCTGGCTGATTCGGACCATGGCTTATTCAATTAAAATCATGGGCTGATTCGGCCTAAACTACGGGCTGATTTGGCCCAAATGCCATGCTGATTCAGATCATGTTAAATATTATTAAGTTTCGTCTTGGATTTAAAAGTGATATTTACATTTGTTTAAAATATGATATTTATCATTATTTCCCAGGTACGTTCAGCAGTTCAAATCTGCATTTAATGAAACAAAACCCCGATTTTACATGAGATAATGGTGTTTGCTATAATGATGTAAGAATGTTTATCTTGCATCATCAATTTAATAGTAAAATATTTTCAAAGCAGCTCATTAACCTTTGAGAACTTTTTTTTTTTTTTTTTTTTGCGAAATTCTCGTTTATATATATTATACTACAAAATTAAACTGTGGTCCTGTCAAATTTAAGATTTAATTCAATACAATATCATACATCAGTATTATATGTCTATATTCTGCTAATCTTGTGGACCTGGTAATAATTAAAATAAAGAAAATGATAAATGGAGGTGTTATCTCTGTTGAAAGATGAAATATATTTTGCAATCATGAAAACATGGCCCATGCAGTAAGTAATATATATATATATATATACCTGATTTATTTTAGTAGTTATTACTGTTTTTGAAAACATTGTAAGAGATTGTAATATAGTAAGAGAATGTAATATAAATTTACCCATGGTTTTTATGGATTTATCATGCAAATCGTGCTTTCTTCACATTATATTTACTCCCAAAAATGTTGTGTAAAGAGTTGTTGAGGAGTAACACAACAGTATAACGTATTACACTGTTATCGTTACATTTTTATCTTTTGACTAAAATCTTGAACCAGTAAACCAACTTATTTTCATTTTAACCTTTGAAACATATTAAAATATTTCATTAAAAGCACATATTTAATCCATTTAATATTGATTTCTGAATATATAGTTTATTTTATTAAACATATATAATATAATAACACTTTCCTGTAGCCAAAGATCACAAAGTTATTTCAAGTCAGCATTATATTTTGTGTTCTATAATGGTATTAAATTCAGTAAATTGGCAAATGTCATCAATAGTGCTTTAATTATAGCATCGTTGATCAAATGGGTTTTTGCCAATTCATGATTAGATGATCCCATGATTAGTGTTTGAAATGAAATTAATTAAGGACACACTGGTCAAACAAAGCATTAAACAAACAGTATTAATATGATGTTTAATAGTAGCAGCATTAATCAAACAGGTTTTGCACATTGATGGTTAGATGCTCTCACTATTATTGTTTGCAATTAAACTAATTACGGGCTTCTTTTTATCTTTGCTCTAGTACAGTGTACACTTTCAATAATAATGTGCATACAATTAAATAATACATTATAAATTCAGCTAATGAAATAACTTACGGTGCTCCTTGTTTTAGTATATAAGGTTTATTTAGTATAAAGATAAATTCTACATAAATCTACATGTACTTTAAAAAAAGGCATTAACATACTCAGACAAGTATATGGAGATAAGCATACTGAGACCAATATATATGGACAAAAAAAATTGTTCTTCAGTGTTATTAATTTTATTATTTCTCAATACAATAAAGCACTACTTAAATTTTGCACAAAGGTGAATGAGATAAACAGTCTTACATCATTTCATTATATATAACAACGTCATTATCTCACGGAAAATCTTTTTTTTTTTTTCATTAAATGCAGATTTAAACTGGGAAAAAATGAAAATTATCATATTTTAAACAAATATAAATATCACTTTTAAATCCAAGCCGAAACTGAATAATATTTCACATGGTCCGAATTGGCCTTGCATTTGGGCCGAATCAGCCCATGATTTGGGCCAAATCAGCTTGGTCTGAATCAGCCATGGTCCAAATCACTCGGCCACCCGGGGCCCTGATTCGCCATATGTAAAGGGACGAATTCAAGCAGCGTGTTTGATGGGTCTGTCTCATGACGTAATATTAGGGTGTAGGTGTGTTGCCACAGCCTAATCCTATGACATGTACACCTGTACACGTGGGGTCCGTTGAGATGAGGGCTATGAAGGAAAGGTCAGGGTCAAAGCCGCTGAGACCCATGACTTTGCCCATAGACAATTTGCTACCTGGTGAGTTGAGGAAACTTCAAGAGGAAGATTTGTCTCTCAACAAGATATGCAGGTGTGCAAAGGATGGGTCCATATGGAAATTGCCAGATGGCAAGGTGAAGTTTGCGACGAAACACGGTATTTTGTACCGGTTATGCTAGGAAAGGGAAAGATACGTTTAAACAAGTTGTTGTGCCCATAGCGAAGCAAGCAGAAGTGCTTAGGCTGGCACATGAGGGTTTACTTGGAAGCCACATGGGCGTGGTGAAGACCAGAGAGAGGCTAGTGAGGGAGTTCTACTGGCCAGGTGTGTATGGGGATGTTCGGAGGTTTTGTTTGTCGTGTGACAAGTGTCAGTGGGTGGCACCTAAGACCTCCTATCGCCCAGTGCCACTAGGAACCAACCCACTTATTGATGAACCTTTCTCAGGGGTGGCGATGGACCTAGTAGGTCTGATAAAGCCAGCTTCAGAAAGCAGTAATCGTTATATACTAATGATAGTTGATTACGCTACCCGATACCTGGAGGCCGTTGCGTTAAAAAACATTGACACAGTCACGGTGGCTGAGGCTTTGTTAGGAGTTTGGTTGAGAGTTGGTGTTCCTGAGGAGATACTAACTGACCAGGGGACGCAGTTTGTGAGCCAGGTGATGGACGAGGTAAACAGATTACTGTCCATTAGACACCTGACAACTACCCCGAATCACCCACAGTGCAATTGTCTGGTGGAGCGATTCAATGGAATCTTGAAACAGGTTCTGAGGAAGCTCTGTGAAGGTCGACCCAGGGATTGGGATCGATACCTTCCCGCGATACTTTTCACATACCGCGAAGTACCACAGGCTAGTTTAGGATTTTCACCTTTTGAATTAGTCAATGGGAGGGAAGTTAGGAGACCCATGGCTGTATTGAAACAGTTATGGACGGAAGAACAGGTATCCGCAACAAGCTGAAGGAGGTTTCTAAATTGGCTCAGGAGAATCTCCGAGATGCAAGGGGGCATCAAGCCAAGTATTACAATCAAAGGACGAAGGAATGACAGTTCAAGGTGGGTGACAATGTGTTGCTGTTGTTGCCATTAGAGCACAACAAACTTCAAGTCTCATGGAGGGGACCATTCGTGATAACGGAGAAAAAGGGTGGACAGAACTACCGTATCCGGGTAGGAGACAAGGAGAAACTGTACCACGTAAATCTCCTGAAATGTTACAGTGAAAGATGGACACCCACAGAGTTCGTGGTTGCTACAGTTGTGACTGAAGAACCCGACGACAATGGAGGAGAGGTGGAAGTACTCCCTAGTTGTCATTTGATGAGGGAAGAAACCTATGTTGACGTTGGCCTTGATGAGACATTAATGTCAGAGCAATGTAAGGACGTGAAGTCTTTACTCCAAGACTACTCAAGCGTCTTGACAGAACGACCTGGCAAGACCGATTTGGAGGAGTTCACTTTGAAGCTACTGAATGAGAAGCCAGTGAAATTGAACCCATATCCACTACCACACGCAAAATTAGAAACTCTCAGTAATGAAATTCAAGCTATGATCTACATGGGAATCATAGAGCCAGCAGAGTCAGCGTATAGCTCTCCTGTCGTCTTGGTACAGAAAAAGATGGTACACACCAATTTTGTGTCGATTATAGGAAATTAAACAGGATCACGGAATTCCAGGTAGAAATGTTACCTGATCCTGAGTCCATATTTGCCGGAGTTAAAATCGATCTGTCTAAGGGATACTGGCAAATTCCGGTTCAAAATGAAGACAGAGCAAAACTTGCCTTCGCAACTCCAGATGGGATGTACCAGTGGGTAGTCATGCCATTCGGGGTCCAGAATGCGCCAAGTGTCTTCACCCATATGATGAGAAAATTACTCGAACCACTAAGGGGGAGTTTCGAACATCATGGACGATGTACTCTTAGCGACAGCTAGTTGGGATGATCATATCATTTTGCTGAAAAAGTCTTAGAGCAACTTAGACAAAAAATGGGACTGACCACACAAGCATCTAATTGCCATGTAGGGTTTAGAAAACTAACCTACCTAGGTCACACCCTCAGCGAAGACACATTAGCTCCAGATGGTTCCAAAGTCGACCAACTTAGGGACACAGTACGACCGACCACTAAGACAGAAGTTCGATCTTTCTTGGGACTGGCAGGATATTATCATCGATATTTTGCTAACTTCAGCACTATTGCTAGCCCATTGACTGATTGAACCCAGAAAAAGGCTCCGATGAAAGTTATATGGACAGACACATGTGAACAAGCATTTCAGATGTTGTAGGACAGGCTGACATCAGACGCAGTAGTGAAACTGCTGGATATGACAAAGGACTTTGTCTTATGTACTGATGCTTGTGATAGAGGTTATGGGGCAGTGCTATTGCAAGAGCATGATGGAAACTTACTTCCAGTTGTATACAGTAGTAGGAAATTGTCGAATGCAGAACACAATAATTCCGTCTCTGAGAAAGAATGCTTGGCAATTGTTTTTGGGATATCTAAATTCCAATGTTACTTGTATGGACGAAAATTTATTTTGGAAACTGACCACCAACCACTCGCCTATTTAGCTCAAGCTAAGTTGACAAATGGACGGTTAATGAGATTGTCATTATTTCCACAGCAGTACCAGGTCCAAGTGCGGTATATTAAGGGCAGCGAGAATGTAGGGGCTAACTGTTTAAGTAGACTAGGGACGTTTGAGGTGAAGGGTACACCTGAGGATGTATAGATGACTCAGGTTACATCTCCAAAATTTGGAGAGTAAAAATCCCTGATTTTACTCTTCAAGGGGGGGGGGGGGCCTATGTAATGGTGCAAATTTCTGTTGATGTATTTTGGTAGAGCACATTAGTTGGCAGATAACAATTAATTAGATTTATGAGGAAAGGTACCATATTAAATCGCTAGGCTGCGATGGTTTTAATGCCCTTGTTTGGGGCAAGATTGATTCTTAATTAAGCCTTCATTGTATAATGGTCAGACGTAAGGTTAATTTGGGTCTAGGTATCGAAAATGTCAAAGTTGAGAGGATGCAGAGACTATTTGTAAAGCCAGTTGAAGTTGTTTTATATTTTGAAATTTTCCAGAATCAGTTATTTAAATAAAGCAAAATCAAGAGGGTTACGCTAACCAAGATGGGCGTGTATTTATAAAAGGTGGTAGATACGTTTAATCTGATTGGCTACGCTAAATAAGAGGTGTGTTTCCCAGACGAAATTTCATGTTTTAAAAATTCCACATCGCAAAATTTAATCAGTCCAAGTTCCTGCGAGAGGCTGGAAAAATGTTGACTCCGAGCAGAATAAGATGAAATTCTCTCGTATAAACAATTGTTCAAGAGACAGGTGTCTGGAAGTTGAGGGACACGATTCTGGCGATAGAAGCGAGCAAGTCTCGAAAGCACAAGGGGAAAATAGCTCCACCTACAGTACAGCTCACGTGATTTTTCGGAACTCCACGCATGGCGGTGGGGGTGGAGAGTGAGTGGAGAGGATTAAGAAAAACCCCTCCACCATCACTCCACGCGTCCTGACGGAGTTGTCGCGGAGTCTCGCGGAGAATAGCCCTGCACACCACGCTTTCTTGCGGAGTCGCATCCGATCACCACCGCGGAGTGGACGTGGTCTCGATAATTTGGGCGTGGTTTACTGTTTATCACCCATGCAAGCAGAGGTTGAGAGAGAGATGGGGGGGCACCGATTTATCTACATCGTTATCCCTCTGGGGAGCAATTTGCTAACTTTTTTATACTGAAAAAAACGTAGTAATTCAGTTAATTATAAATATTTCCTTGTTCTAATGAAGATAATGTATGATACATAGTGCCAAATCATATTTAAGATGATGATAACGTAATGACAATGCCTCGAAAACTGTATTAATACTACATTTTGCGCAATGAATCTAATTTTTTTTTCTTCAATACTATGTTATCGGAATCTAAACATGCATTCATATCCTTATTTCTTTTTCAGTAAATGCAATACAAAATTTTAATGATCATATGAAAGTCAGTGATATTGTACTACCTGCAATGAAACGAACGATAAACATCGAACAAATTAATAACAAAGTTGCAGTCATACCTGACTGAAGTGAAACAAAATCGCACAAGTTCCGATGGTTACTCCATGCATGAGTACTCATTCACATATTGTACGATTTTTTCTGACATCCAATCGCTTAAATAAAGCATTATTAACATTTCACATCGTTATTTTATTTTAAAATGTACTATTTTGCATTAATTACCAAAGTAGCGGGGGTTTTTTAAAATCACAAATGGTCGCAAAAGGTCATCCTAGATACATGTAGTTGACACGTGCAAGTAACCTAGCACAATAGAAGCCATCAGCACTGCGTGTTTTCTTTGATATTGATGTGTTAATTTCATGTGCTAACTGTTAACCTAAAAGTACAACAGCAATGCTTCTGCGGGTTTGTTTTCTTTGCCATTGATTTGACAAACTTGCACATCAGATGAAATTAATGTTTTAACTTTTTCTTTTCTGTTCGTTTTCCTACTGCATAATACAGAAAAATAAGATTAATAATTTTAGATCATTAACTCTTCTTAGTAAAGTTTCCCCCCCCCCCATCTCTCTCTCTCTCATAAAATATGGAATCCAAATCACTACTGCACAAGTTATCGTAAACTGAATTCTGGAAAAGTTTGCAAGTGGTAAGAAACAGAAACACGCTCAATAACCAAAGGCTCTAACAGTCACAAACAGGAAACTGCATTCTTTAATATCTGCATAAAAATAATTAAAAAAGTATATTTTATTTTTATATTTTCGCCGTAGGAAAATGAGCAAATAATAGGATACACATGGAGACAATACATCCATGCAAAATGCTCTAAACTTGTTGGAAATTAAAATCTCTGAACATCTCAGATTTTAGAATTTTCCATATTATTTTTCATTTCGGTAATAAGCCGAGTTCAGATTAATTACTAACAATTATCAAACTTCCGTTGTTAATGGCGGGACCATAATTGCAGCTGTAAAGTACAACGCGCCAAGTCAGATGGCTTCGTGTGATAAAAACACACTGTTCCCAAGCTGAAACTTACATCATCCTTTGATGCAAACCCTTGTTAATATTTTACAACAGTGTTCACAATGGTCACTGCCTTGATTTCTGTAGAACATCCTCTGAAGTCAAGTCTTTATTAGGGAGAGACAATTGAATTTTCCAACGGTGGGGGGTGTAAATGCATGAAAACAATTGTCTTTCTCTGATTTTTGTAGCAGACGTTAATCCGTTCCATATTTCACTTAAAATAAATAATTACTGTGATGAAAGAACAAAAAATATCCCGGTCGAAAAAAACAAAACAACATATAAACCCCATATATTAAATGGTCAGTCCCTTACAGTATACATGCAGTCATAATATTCAGCCTCGTGACTCTGCTATTACTGCTTAAAGACTAAGCACGCGGTTTGCATTTCAGTGTAAATTCAGTGTTTTAGGTTTGTTCTGGGGGGTGGGGTAAGCAGAAGCGGATGTCAATTTGGATTTTAATTGTCCATATCTCAGAGAATTACTTTCCTTTGGAACAAAATGATAAATTTATTCTGCTTGAGAGGCTCAGCAATGTGTGCTTCTCGTCAAGTCAGTGCATAAGTTTGTTCATATTTCTTTGAAATAAATTAAAATCATAAGCTTATTGCAAAATAAGTCGATCAACCTTTTATAAACAGTAATGTGTACTGAATATACAAGCCTTTAGAAATTATTTTTTTATTGTCCAAATATATGATCGAAATAAAAATGACTGATTCTTCAGATGGTATCCGGTTGTAAATCACTCTTGACGTCTCAGTCTTTCCATAGGTGGTCTTCATTCATTGGCTGTTCAGATGTCAATCAGTAATGTCGACTAGCCCCTCCACGGTGGAGTTTACATCGGCATGCCTGCTGAAATGCAGTGGTGATTTGTAGGTATTTATGCCAATTTATGCCTCCACCGTGGAGTGCTATCGCGGAGCTAAAGTTGAGGGGATTAAGTACCCCACCGCGATGCACGGAGTTCCGAAAAATCACGTGAGCTGAACTGTACCTACCCACCTATCTATCCACATATCCACCTACCTACAAAGCCAACCATCGATGCACATTTAAGTATCAATGTAGAGGGTAGAGAGAGGAGGCACAAAGTTGGAGGATCAAAAGAGGCTGGATAAGAGAGAGAGAGAAGCAAAAAAGGGAGAACATCAACCTTGACCTGACAGCATCATGGAATCAAGTGAATAATCAAATCAATTGCCCAGCATGCCTGCATAACCTTGTTATTGCTGGTCACTCCAGATTCAATGTTGAACTAAATCTATCATTTTAAAGATATCGGCTACATGTATCTAAATAAATAATATTTGAACTTTCTCGGGCTTTTCCATTTTTATATACCGGTACTATAATATATCTAGAGGGTGAAATGCCCAGGATGGCAGGATTTTTTTAATGTCTAAATTTGGGTAATATCACTGTAGTTTGGGTGATATTTTAATAGTTTTGGGTAGTTTTGGACTAGTTCTGGGTAGTTTTGGCTATTTCGTGCTGCTGCTAGTAGATGGCTATCAGAAGACCAGGGCGAACATGTTTTGGTAAAATGCACTGATATATATTGCTAGCAGCTCTGTTTTCCTTGACAGACTCCCTCACCATTATTTTTAGGGCCTCCTCCCACTGCTGGTATCATGCATGCCCCTGGACATAGATCTGGTTGGGATGCCCTAGATTGTCACCGACACTTTGTTGATGAGGGGTTTGTAGAAGTACCGGTACTTGGTATCTCATGCTAAATCAGCGTTCCTTGTCACATCCTCAAAGAGCAGGATTATTGCCTGCATACTCCTCATGGGGGTATTCAGAATGTTGTTTCAGACAGAGTTCTTCTTATTAACAACCATCCAGTGATGTCTCAGGACTCACGTATACAGGATCGCCACTTTTCCTATATATTGATGGGTGACAACATCAAACGCCAGGGAGATTCTACTAATGGTGTAGTTTGCACCATTATTGGTGCACTGGATCACATGGTCATAGTTGTTAAAGGTAAGCTCTGATAGAAGAGCATCTTGACATTAAAAATTCAAAATCTAAAGGCATCAAGAAATGGTTGCCAAACACAGCAGTAATTGATGCTTTTGGTTGTATGTCAGCCATGGCATTGCCTTGCTGATGCATATAGCTGCTATGTTCACGTTCTGGATGCTCTGGTAAACTGCATTGGTCCGGTCTTTTTTCGTTAGCCAGAGATTTTCTTGTAGACACCCCATACATCTGCATCCTTGATACACACAGTGATGTACCTGCAGGATGGGAGCAAAACTATATACCCGCACCCCCTGGTCTAAGTCTGCGCTAGAAGACTTGGATATATACCACATCTTGAAGGTGAGTCAGTCGAGGCCACTCTGGTAGAACAGTATCTGGACATTTACAAATTTGATATCTAGAGGCACGAAGAAGTGGTTGGCAAATGCAGCATTGATGCGTCGGGTTGCATGTCAGTCATGTCATTGCCTGCTCCAACACGACTTGCTGCTGTGTTCACATTCTGGATACCCTGATAAACCACATTGGTCATCTCTTTTTCCATTAGCCAGAGACTCTTGAAGATGGCCCGTTGATACATGCAATGATGTGTCAGCAGGGTATAAGCAAAAATATATAACCCCCTCAGCTGGACTAAGTCTGCACTAGAAGACTTTGATATATGGTGCAAATCACTGGGTTTCTCTGAAAAATGCACTGCCAGATTAAAGCTTATGGCAAAGCAAAATGGCACCCTCACGGTAAAGTGGGGTCAGAACTGGATTTTGGTAACACACAAAAACAACCCAAGTACATTTTTGGTCCACGTAATGCTACAGCAGCAAGGGGAAGTTGAATTCGTCTGAACATTAGTCCTCAAAGAGTAAAAACTACTGCCTGAATTGAGAGGAAAAGCTCTCCGCCACTGCAAAAGATATCCCAACTGAATCAAGGAGGTTTACAGATCACGAGCTCCACGCTGTGTGGGAACCAAGGACACAGTGCTCAGAGAAGCAGTGGAACAGGAACCTAACAGCCCAACAGTGTGAGAGATCCTTGGTCTCAATGCGTCACTTCAAAGAGCTCATGGCGAGCTTGTAAATAACCTCTTGAAGCTTACAGAACTTGATAACCACATTGGAGTGGAAGACAAAACATTGCACCAGGATGTATGAGACTGCATCCAAGAGCTAAACGAAGAACATGAACTACAGGGAGACCATCAACAGAATTCTCCATGAGGATACAGCCATCGCTGAGCCGCTGTGAACACTCATTTTTGAACAGGGCATCACTGTAGCTTCGATTTTCAAGGCACTGGGGTTCATCATCAACACATTTGTGCTCACAATAACAGGCTGCAGTGGCACAACATCACCACCACCCCACCCCCTCCTCAGCATCCCAACACCTAAACCATATCCAAGTCCCGAGGGTTCAAAAGAATAGATAAAGAAGCATCTGGAGTGACTGTCCAGGTTACTGACAACACTCACAGAAAAGGCAGTGGTGGCGCAATACCTGGTATTATAGGTATCATCGTGTCATTTCTCCTTAACACAGCTGGGAATACCAGTGGCTGGCTGGCCAGAAATCTGGTGATGCTTGTCATCAGGATTATGATCATGCTCTTCACAGTTCTGTGTTCACATATAAGCACCAGTGAATGCTAGGCTGCCCCAGAGCCCCGATGGAGCCCTCAGTTCACTGGGCTGCACCAATGGCACCCTCATCAGACTGAGGATTTCAAACCAGTAGATTTACAAATTTTGATCGGTTGATTGGCTTCTAAACCAGTAGATATTTTATCGGCATAGATTTAACATGTTTTAAGGGGATTGAAAACAAAACAAGTGCATTTTTTGCCATAATATGTATTCTCTTCATTCTATAATAAAACAGCAAGTTTTGAACATAAATCAGATTCAGATTCTGATGGAAAATGTTACAATAATAATTAATTAATCAGAGTCAGTATATTGCCAATAATGGAAAAAGAAGAGTTGTTTATCTTGTAGTTTACTGCAAAGATTTTTAAAAAAAAATCCAATAGCATTTTAAGTTTCCTTCACAAGATCACTGTCTGGTGACCACTGATGTAATTCATTGTGATTATTAAGCTTCACACTTAACAGGCGTTAAATAGTTCTCTCATCCAGATTTCCCCTTGAATCACTTTGTATTTTGCAAAGAACGGAGAATGTTTTTTTTTTTTTTTTTTATAAATATTTGAATGTGGCAATGACATGACAACCAGGCTCAGCTGGCAAAGAAGTTCTAACTTCAGTTTTCCTGTTGTTGGGTTTGTAAGGTTGTTGACTGCTCTCCAATACTCCTCCAAGCTATGTTCACCTCGAGGAGGAAGTTCCTGACTTGGACATGGGATGTATTCCTGACTCTCATCCTCAAGGGCTTCTTTCTCTTCATGGCTCAGATCCAAAAATCTGTTGGGAAGTTTCACTACTGTAAATAAAAAAAATAAAGATTGATTTAGACTTGAAACAAACAATGAAAAAATACATAATGTATTTATGATTTTATAAATATTTTATCCCAATTTTAAAATTAATTATTTTGTGATGTATGTTTAACTGATATATTTTGTCTAGGACTTGAACTTAATTTATGTGCAATTAAAACCTTCAATTAGTTTATGAAATACAAAAGATCCATGCCTTTGAAACACACAATGCAAACTCGGGACCTTTGCTACTTGGGTGCACACACTTAAACTCTGGTATCCAAGCACTGTTGAACTTGTTGTAATATTTCTTAGTCTGTGGTTTCTTAGGATTGGGAGAAAGCACATATTTCAGCATTTTGACATGAACTGAACAAAAACTGTAAGAGCTTTCCTTAAATATTCTTCTTAAAACATCTTGAACAATATAGTAACAATTAAACAAGACAAAAAAAATAATACAAATACTTACTCTAGTGTGTCTGCCAAAATAATTTTGTTTGGTAGGTCTCTCCATTTTACCTCCACTCTGCCAAAGGTTGGCCAATTTTCATCAAGGGCTCAGATGACACCATGGACCACCTTTGATCCCTTTATTACTTATAACATCTCAAAAAACATCCTGCATTTGGCCTTAAACTTCCCAAATTACAACAATAAGGTAATCAATTAACAGCTTGCTGTGTACACTGTAAGCTGTTTTCTAACAATTCAAATCCTATTACTTTGCCGCACATCATCACACCCGCCGTTGCACTGGTGGAACATTTCAGATCCGCGGTAGGCTGGTTCTGGCTGGTTTCTCTAATGTGCTGATAGAAGATGTAAAAATACCATGTTTGGGTTTATTTATTCAATTTTTAAAAATAATTCTTTTACTTTTCAAAAGTGGTAGATTTCAACTATAAAACTGTGCGATAGACGGCCTGTAAAATGATATTTTTGGCCTTCCACGGGTAGAATCAAATGTATGCTAGTCATTCAGTGGAGAAACCAGGTGGCTGCAAGCCCCATCTCAGTATTACCCAGTACGTGTGCTGTTTTGTTAGCTACATGGTCTTTGGCTTCTCTCGATATCTGCACTTGTTGTATGGTGCTGGTTTGTGCTATTCTTGTGCTTGTTGCGGGCATGGGTGAGTCAAAGCTGACCTCTTCATGCTTCATTGGCTGTGGTTGTTGTGTTTGAACTTGCTCGGATGCTTGTGCAGGCATCCTTATCACATTAATATCAACATTGGTTCCAATCACCACAGCTGCAGCCACAAGGAGTTTATTGTTATAACTGCTGTAAGTGCCAACCCTTAGCTCCATGTTGGATGGAACGAGGTAGAGGCCGCCGCCAAGAGTGTAATCAAGCTTGCCTCTTGCATACCTGAGGAGCTCCTGGTATTTCTGAAGCAGTTCAGGGATGTTCTCCATGTGGGCAGCCATGTGTTCTATGTTGGTCAAGAACATTAAAGGCCTTCGATCCCTCTATTATTGAGCTGAGCATATGAGTTTGTGCACCCAAGATTGCCCACACGTACCAAATGAAACTTCCATTGAGTCGCTCCACCCCAGCTCCGGTAAAGCCTTGTGACTTGTCCAGCATAAGGTACACAAACCCATTTATTAGCCCCACTGCCTGGGCCGTCCTGCGTAAAGTAGTCAACTTTGTGCTTTCCTGAGTCATCCATTGCATAGACGTTGGAATCCCATACACCTCGACTGATCAGCTGGTAGACACTGTTGACACTATATGAGTTGTACATTGTTCCAAGGCCCTGGTCTTCACTGTGCTTCTGCCACCTATCCACATTTTTGTCTACATTAAACTCATTGCAGAAGCATTCAAAGGCAACCATGCAGATGCTGTTTTCAAGTGCATCACACTCTATTTGCCCTAGAAGGGGACATTGCATCTGAGTTGAGAATTTTTTTGACATGCCAGTAGATGAGGAACTGATAGAAGCTGTGCACCATCTCTGGCAACTCTGATCCAGTGGTTCCTGTTGAACGAGAGGCAACAGGTGATCATGAACACTGATGCCACAACCGGTGATCATCCACCAAATGTTTACTTGATTATGCCAAAACTTTGTCTTGCCATCTGCCATACCGGAGAACCAGTTGTCCCCTATATTCTTCCACTTGATGAAAGGTAGCACATACTTGTTGACTATGTTGATAAATCTGGCCTGACATAAAACGCCATCCCACAGATACATATTGAGATTGAGCAACAGCTCGTGGATCTGTGCTTTCTCCACATCACTCTGATTAAAGATGCCACACACACTGTATGTTTGCATTGCTATTAAAGCAAGGTATTTGTGGCAATACCATCATCTGCACACTAGCGCTTGATTAAGTGTGCTATTCCTGGATGACTGACAATGAATGTTGTGTTGACCAACCCTCTAGTTGGACCAGTGGCCCTAGAACAGGTGATATGAACTTGTCTTGGTACCTGTGTAGCGCTTCAAACGATTTCATACACCCCAGGAAGGTACAACATTTTGGCTGCACTTAGCAACAGCAGATTTGTTGTGAGCTTGACCCCAACCAGCCCATTCACAATAGATATCACAACATGGATACACTTGTAACAAAAATGCAGGCTTCCATTCCTGGAATGACTGTAAAATTGGATGCGACAACTGGGCAGGTCAGCATTATGCTTACTGATCTAAACTATCAGGTCTGAATTCAACTCACTTACCCCCATCTTTGGATTTGAATTACCTGGGTTTTATGGAGCTGGCATGCACATGGCATACAATGCCCCAGAGTTATCAATGTCCCATGTCTTTATGTCCACCTCAAACAAATAAACTCAATTGGAAATATTGTTGACAGAAAAAACAGCACCCTGCTACAAGTTGTTTGTGTGGATGGTGAGTCACTTACTGTATACTATAGAAGGTTACGTTGGTGTAGACTGCATGAAGGCAGCATCCAGAAGCTCTTGATATGCATCTTAGACAAAAAACATTTTTGTTGGTTAATCTGCTTGAGTGCACTATAACCCTTGAAATTGAAGAAAAGTGCAAAAAAAGTACTGACACAATGAGTTTACCAGGTCCTGGCTTCTTTAGTAACAGTGCTGCAAGCAACTTTGGGCCATTGCTCCCATTTAATGTTGCCCCAGATGCTGAAACTCTTGGCCACAAGGCAGGCAGTGCTAGCATAGCCAATGGAGGTAATGGGGGTGATTTAAAAGCAATGTACCTGGCAACAGACAGTATCACATCACTCAGCAGGATTAATGCAATAAAAGCATCTGGGCTCCTTTGCTCAGATACAACACATCACTTCCAAACCTTCAGCAGGTTTGCTCTCAACAACAACAATGACACCATCACTGTCAACCTGGTTGTCAGATTGTACTTCATTAGCCTACATGGAAAACTGTGGTGACAGCCTGTGGGCAATGCTTTCAATCCATGTCAAAGAAGCTATGTGGGCACACAATGATAGAGGTGTTCAGGCTGCCATTCATGCCAATGCCTCACAAAAAAGCTTTACAACTAGCTTTGCATCTATGTTTGCCACTCAAGACACCATCTGGTGTGAGGGTCTCCATCAACACAAAAGCATCGGGGCTTTCAGCCACTCTGACCCTCTTTGGCTTCTGCAGTTAGATCTCACTCTAAAGAGTCGATAATAATTTACCATGGTAGATGTAATGGTAGATCTCACTCTAAAGAGTAGATAATAATTTACCATGGTAGATATAATGGTAGATCTCACTCTAAAGAGTAGATAATAATTTACCATGGTAGATGTTATGGTAGATCTCACTCTAAAGAATAGATAATAATCTACAATTATAGATGGTAAATTATTATCTGTAGATAATTTACGATGGGATGACCATACAGACAAGCTTTGTAAAGCAGCTGTCATCCAAAATTGCCTTACTCAGCAGAATCAAGAAATATTTACCTACAGAAACTTGCATTCTATACTACAATTCATATATTCTTCCAGCAATGGATTATTGTTCAGCTGTATGGGGAAACTGTACCAATTCTCAGCTTGACAGGATTTATAAACTTCAGAAAAGGGCACCACACATTATTTTAGATGCATCTGTTGATTATTCATCAAAAGAATTGTTTACAGAACTAAAATGGTTTACAATATATGAAATAATTGATTTTCACAAGGCAGTTCTTGTATATAAATGTCTACATGGAGCTGCACCAGAGTATCTTCAGGATTTATTCAGGCTTTATTCAACACATTACCATTTGAGATCAACATCACAGGGAAACCTTTATCAACCAAAACCAAGAACAGATCAGTTTAAGAAAAGTTTCCAATACTCTGGTACAGTTCTGTGGAACACCCATTGGATGCAAAATTGTGATGTGACACTGCATAATATACCATCTATAGGATATACCTGCCAGCCAGTACTTGGTTCCTTCTGGATGCCACACAATAAGACACAACAGAAAATTCCTCCAACCAGATGCCAGAATCCAAGCATACAAGTACATGTACTCCTTTATCCCAAG
This sequence comes from Margaritifera margaritifera, assembly GCA_029931535.1. Classification (NCBI taxonomy): domain Eukaryota; kingdom Metazoa; phylum Mollusca; class Bivalvia; order Unionida; family Margaritiferidae; genus Margaritifera; species Margaritifera margaritifera. Next base: position 597,812 of record JAQPZY010001123.1, on the reverse strand, counting down.
AACAATTTGATTATGGAATATGCTGCCCCAGTCCCTTGTGCAGATTAAACTCCCAAGAGGCTCTCCGCCATAGCATCAGCAACTGTCCCCAGATACAGATACCATGCCAGTTTTTAAATCCACTTTTAATTGTACAAAATCAGCTTTTAATTATATAAAATGAGCTTTCAATTGTATAAAATGAGCTTTTAATTGTATAAAATCAGCTTTTAATTGTATAAAATCAGCTTTTAATTGTATAAAATCAGCTTTTAATTGTATAAAATCAGCTTTTAATTGTATAAAATGAGCTTTTATTTGTATAAAATCAGCTTTTAATTGTATAAAATGAGCTTTTAATTGTATAAAATCAGCTTCTAATTGTATAAAATCAGCTTTTCATTATATAAAATGAGCTTTTAATTGTATAAAATGAGCTTTTAATTGTATAAAATCAGCTTTTAATTGTATAAAATCAGCTTTTAATTGTATAAAATCAGCTTTTAATTGTATAAAATCAGCTTTTAATTGTATAAAATAAGCTTTTAATTGTATAAAATCAGCTTTTAATTGTATAAAATTAGGTTTTAATTGTATAAAATGAGCTTTTATTTGTATAAAATGAGCTTTTAATTGTATAAAATTAGGTTGTAATTGTATAAAATGAGCTTTTATTTGTATAAAATGAGCTTTTAATTGTATAAAATTAGGTTTTAATTGTATAAAATGAGCTTTTAATTGTATAAAATCAGCTTTTAATTGTATAAAATGAGCTTTTAATTGTATAAAATCAGCTTTTAATTGTATAAAATCAGCTTTAAATTGTATAAAATGAGCTTTTTATTGTATAAAATGAGCTTTTAATTGTATAAAATGAGCTTTTAATTGTATAAAATCAGCTTTTAATTGTATAAAATCAGCTTTAAATTGTATAAAATGAGCTTTTTATTGTATAAAATTAGCTTTTAATTGTATAAAATTAGCTTTTAATTGTATAAAATTAGCTGTTAATTGTATAAAATCAGCTTTTAATTGTATAAAATCAGCTTTTAATTGTATAAAATAAGCTTTTAATTGTATAAAATCAGCTTTTAATTGTATAAAATTAGGTTTTAATTGTATAAAATGAGCTTTTATTTGTATAAAATGAGCTTTTAATTGTATAAAATTAGGTTGTAATTGTATAAAATGAGCTTTTATTTGTATAAAATGAGCTTTTAATTGTATAAAATTAGCTTTTAATTGTATAAAATCAGCTTTTAATTGTATAAAATCAGCTTTTAATTGTATAAAATGAGCTTTTAATTGTATAAAATCAGCTTTTAATTGTATAAAATCAGCTTTAAATTGTATAAAATGAGCTTTTTATTGTATAAAATTAGCTTTTAATTGTATAAAATTAGCTTTTAATTGTATAAAATTAGCTTTTAATTGTATAATATGACCTTTAACTTGTATAAAATGAGCATCACATGTGTAACATATGTTGCAACTTTTACTGCAGTGTGATTATAATGATTTATGAGGGAGGCACTCATTGAAGATGATGATAATGAATAAGATTTTTCTGTCTGTTCATACAGTCTTGTGGGGCTAAGGGCAAAGACATATATGAATACACACTGAGGACTATGATCTTAACAGTACTTCTAGGTACCATCCATTCCCTATTTTATATAGAAATTAGGGTGTTTAGCACCTTTTGATAAGACTGTGCCCTCCAGCTATACAATTCAACTGTGGTTACATGTTAGAGACTGAATAAGGTAACATGTATCTATCATAATCAGGTCAACAGGAGTTATCAAAATTGCATTTGTCAATGTTAGAAGTAATATTTTATATCAAAATGCTGATTAATTTATGATATCACAAAAATGCAGTTATTATATCATATATTTGATTTTCTGTTATCAAATATTTGTATGATATACAAATTAAAATGTATGATGTCATATATTTTGAATTTATAATATCATGTATTGAAATTTATGATATCATAAAATGTTGTGAACTGTTGCTATCATAAATTCAAATATATCACATAATAAATTCAAATTTATTATATATTAAAATATATGATATTAGAAATTCCAATTTATGAGATCATACAAATATTTTAAACCAGAAAAACCAAATATATAATATCTTTAAATATATGAGAAAATACAATAATGAATAAATGGTCAAATGGTACCTCAAATCTTGTCATGTTAGTTGAAACAGAAAAGGTAATACATTTGATAGTGAAAAGTAAAACTTGAAAGATAAAGAATTAATACAGTTAAAAGTTTAGAAAAGATCAAAGTAGGTTACAAACACAAATTATGGATATTATTACAATAACAATATATAATGCAAATGGACTTGAAAAACAAAATATTCCCCAGCTTACTAGCTCCTCACAATTATACAAATACCAAGCACATCGGCAAGATAGGGATAAAAAGAGAAATGTGTGTGTGTGTGAGAGAGAGAGAAAGACATTACAATACAAATGTCATAAGTATAATGCTTTTACTTAGATTTAAGACTTCCTATCAAAGTGTACCCCATTATTTTAGAAAGGAAAAATCTGACTGTAAAAATATACCTGTTACATCTAGTCACCCATGGCACAGTGGAGTCTGTTACATCTGGAGTCACCCATGGCAGTTTTGGCCTCTGACTGTATACCAGTTACATTTGGAGTCACCGTGGCACAATTTTGGGCTGATATTATTCATGATCTACATAATGATCTGTCTACTGGAAACATATCACTTTAAGACAATTTGCAGATGATAACTTAATGTAGAAACCTATACATTTGCTAGATGATGAAAAATCCAAAACAAAACCAACCAAACAAAAACTCCAATCTGATCTTAAAGCTGCGGGCATTTGGAAACAAGATTGGTTCTTGCACATTCACCCAGAGAGTATTCAGTGAGTTTTATATACCAAAATAAAATTTAATACAAAAGATAGAATATTTAATTTTTAACAATTTATTTTATTATATGAACAATTTTATTGAATATTTTATATCAAAAATTACATTTTTTATATAAAAAATTCAGCCAAAATTTTTATATAAAAATTTGCACTTTTGATGTTAAAAATTCAGCCAAAATGCAATGATTTCTCCCAACAGAAAATCCACAGTATTTGAGTTTAAAAAATTATTATATCAAGTTTGACAGTTGTTATGTATGATGTTTATATAATATTATAAATATTTTAGGAAATTATAAATGTTTCTTGACTTTAATATTTGCTTAAAACTTAACGTGAAGTATAATGTTGACATGTTAGCTATTGTCCTTGAATTAGGTTGTTTACTTAGTATTTGAGTTCAAGGACAGTTTTGGTAAACAAGTTGTTGATTCAATTTGAGGTCAAGGTTGATTTTGTTTACAGACAAAACCAAAATTTCCTTTTGAGTTATGTGTCAAAAATCACATACACCATAATATTCTAGAACATTCTGTCATGTGACCTATCTTTATATATATATATATATACCATGTTTAGTGTACAGTTTTTCAGTTTTGACCTTAATATCAGTTTCTAAATAGCCATTAGAGTTGTAAAAAATCATTCCAAATTCAGAGAGAGGAATTATTTAAAATATTCATTGGATAATAAAAGTGCTCATAGACTTTTGGATTTTGGATTTTGAATTGATGATTTTGAGATTTATGTGAGCTTATTCAAAGATATTTTGGAGTACTTCATTTTGGTACATCAGCACGTTAAAGACTACTGGCACATCAGGACAGTAATGACCATTGGCACATCAGTACATTCAAGGATACAGTAATTCATTCTGAACATTCTATTTTTAGGACTTGTGATTAGGACACTTAGGATTATTGGATTATTTGGATTTTAATTCACGTTACTGTAAGTGTCTTCTGGATTTTCACTTTAATTGTCTCGAAATAAATTGCTTGTTGATTTTTACTTGATTTGTTCGTTTCACTTTCTTTCTGTTACATTTTTCTTAGACCATAGAGTTGTAACACAGTATTCATTCATAAGAGATTTCATTGTGTGTGTGTATATATATATATATATATATATATATATATATATATATATATATATATATATATATATATATATATATATATATATATATGCATATGCTGATTCAAGATGTCTGATGATCAGGATTAGAATCAGAGAGAAAAGGATATTGTACACAATATACAGTGGGTTAGTTTCATGGCAAACCATTTCTAACAAATCACATTGAACATAACAGGATACTATCACATTAACATCAGCCTCAAAGCAGCGCAGGGTTCACTAGATGGTGTTTTAATAAAAGGGAGTGGTCATTGGTTTTAGGGAAAGAGTTTAGTATTTTTTTATCAAACAAATATACTGATTTTTATATACATGTATAAAAGAATAAAATATTTAATATAAGAAATCATTTTTTTTATATAAACAAAATATAGTTTTGATTTAAAAAATTTAGTACTTAATATAAAATAAATCATGCACAATATTTAACATCAAATATTTCATTTTTATCTAAAATATTATATTTTTTGTTATCATAAATTCGAATATTTTATATCATAATTTAAATATTGATATAAAAAAAATTTTTTTTTCAATAAAAATATTGTTAAAACTTGTATTAAAAATTATGTGATATGCAAACATATTGAATAAATAGTACAACTCCACCCCATGGACTCAGAGCAAGGTAAATAGTAATTTACAAAATCAAACACCACTAAGCTGCAATAAATCCTTTTGATCTCCAGTTTTCTGTAGACCACAAGACCATGCACAACAATCTATATTATTATAATCAAATTCAACAAAGAAAGAATCTTTAAATAGATATTAATTATACCCCATACCATTTCTCAGTAGAGTCAATTACATAGTATCAGATGACACAGTGGGAAGTTTTACCTGTATCAGTCCTCATACCAATATAATACCTTTAAGACATTATCAAAATATTGCAAATTGTTTAGAAATTTCAATGCATGTGTAGATGCATATATATTGTGTTGGTAAAACTTTATTTATGTTTTTATTTTGTTTATGAATGTCCATCTTCTAATCTGGTGCACAGCATTAGTAATCCTCAGTAATATGAAGACTGCTGAGAAAGAGACAGACAGACAGGGGTGGGGGGTGGGATCACTTACATTGAAAAATAAAAAAGGTGGACTAAACCAACAAGAACACCTAGAAAATTTAATAGAAAAATTAATGTTGTAAATATATGTATACTTATCTCCTTTTATCTCTTTCAATTTTGGCTTAGTTTACCTGGTGAAAAGACATTCTACCATTAACCCTGTGCCAGACACAGAAAAGGAACCTGTATCCAGAATATTTGTTGTAAAATACATGCACATATCAGATAGATCTTGAAACTCATAATCCTTTCAAAACATCCATACTGACATTTATAGAGTTAGCAGCCCACCCCTCCTTCTCCCCCCAAAAGAGAGAGAGAGAAAGGGAGAGAAAGAGAGCTGGTGTAGGGACGTGTATTAGGAATGTTTACTATTGTGTATTATGTAAAGAAAGAGTATACACTTCTAGACAGGGCCATCACAAGTTTGCACTAGAGAAAATGGCACCCCAGGCAAATGTCACCTACAGTGTCCCCCACCCTCAGAAAAACATTGCAAACTATTTATTTTTTAACTGTATAAATAGTCATGAGAATAATAACAAAATGTAGGTATTTTATTTTTTATTGAAAAACCTGTATGTTTATACATCTATAAGTAAAATACAGAATAAAAGAACATGATCTGCGAAATGATGCCCCCTCCCCCACCCCCTCCCCCCTTGGGCTTGATGCCCGTCCCTTATGATGGCCCTGCTTCCAAAAGAAACTATGCATAAAAAGAATAGATTTTAAACAAAACGTGACAGAACATTTAATTTGTTGTGAGGGGGAGGGGGTAGGTACTGGGGCTTTGTAGACCAAATTTCTGACCTCCAATTACCTTAAAAAAAATTATTTTTTTTGATTTATGAAGAAAAAAACTAATCTTCATTATATTAGTTGACAAAAAAAAATTTTGAGGTGAAAGAAAATAAAATATCCCAGTTCAAAAGAAAATCCTTGTGGCCCCACAATTAAATGATCATTCATCAAGTTAATGACTTCATGAATGTGTAATTCATGCAAACGTGAATAATAAATCAGTAAATAGATAATTAAATAACTTTCCCGAAGAAGTACTGTAGTTAACACCCACTGCTTCTGAGAACGGTTTTATTAATAAGTACCTGCCATAAGGATCCCTCTTTGTTTTGATTAAAAGCAGAGACAGATAAGAAATTAACTGCTTTATAGTCGATTAAAAGAGTATGAAGTGACTCAACTAACTTTCATGATAAATGCTAATTTCTCTTTATATTAATATAGAATGCTTTCTTTGGCAGTCGTTGCTGAATTAGTACTAACAAAAGAAAAATAACGTTCCTCTGAAATATAGTTACGAAGACATCCCTTAAAAGTCACATGACTTTGGATGGTACAAAATGGCTAACGACATTCCAACAAAACTGCCAATTTTCCTTACGTTATTTCTTTTTTTACTGAATGTCATTGCTCAATGCAATGCCTCACCGGTGCCTGTTGTTATTTGGCATGGAATGGGTAAGAAGAGTGGCATGACATACAGAAATCGCATGAAATTTGTTATTGATAAACATGACATCAGCTTAATCTATCGCTACATAATACATTTCTGTGACTCGTACAAGAGCTGCGCGTCTGGACAGTTTATATTAGTGTAAAAAGGTTCAGATAAGTGTGAGAAGAAAATATTTTAAAATGAAAGTTATGCTATCGTAGATAATTATAGTGATAGAAAATCTGGATATATGGTGAGAAAATTAAATAAGCTTAAGTATGAATGGAATTATGGTTAGGTATAATGGATGTGGCTAACTGCCAGGTTGATTTTATCCACATGTCAGCAGGTAGAGAGTATGATGCTGTTATGGGAGAAAGATTATAGTAATCTGTAGAAGTCTGGATCTGTGGCTCTGGTCTTTTCGACCCAAAACCAGTTTAGCCCAAACGGTACTTTCGGTTGGGATGTTTTGGCCCACATACGTTTTATTAGGGATATACTGTGATACTTTAATAAAGATGTTTTCATTGGAATAGTATAATGTAGAGCAACAAATTTCCAGTGGTCATAGTGACGTATCAGCTGATAATGTATTTTGATGAATAAAAACAACATAAAAAGTTATTCTAAATGAAAATTGATTGACCAGACAAATGTTAGTTGGTACTGGATTTAGCATCAATGTAATCAAACAGGTGACATTTAAAAGAATACCTGTCCAGTCCAACTTGATAAAACAGATACTAGTTAAAGTATACATACTTGCCCAGCACACACTATGCAGAAAATCAAATCATGGAAATCTCTTATGTAATAAAATATCAGTAGATATTGCAAATTACCCCTGGTTATATAACCTACATGTTCCCATACATCGCTGCTGTCTTCTTATGCAGCTCACTTTTTTGGCAGATCCCCTGAGTTGTATTCTTCCCATATTCTATTCAGCCCATGCAAATTTCTTATGCATTATGATAATTTTCTCTTGCACTCTTAACTCCACAAACCTCACTTTTATTAATGAAACATGGTGTTAAAGGCGATTCAGACAACTGATTATTGTTTGAATTTGTTGATAGATATTGTCAATACTGTGAAATCGCGTTTTTTATTTTTTTTTACAAAGAACATTTGTTTTCTTTTTATCTTTGTAAACACCTTAAAATCATATGCCCATAAAAGTTATAAAATAAGATATATAGAGGATCTCAAATGGGTAATGATTTAATATTGAATTTATTCAATGAGTTTCATGAATTTAATATTTTATTTTAATGGAAATAGTTTAGAGAGAAAGAAGCAGAAATAATTTTGTTTCTAATATCTCAGACACTGCACCTTTCAGTTGTTGCGTGTAAAAAAAATAGTCACAGACGCTAGTTGAATTAATAATATGCAGATCTATAACCAGTAACATTTAAATGTACATTTTTTTTACAAATTATAATTCAAAGAGCGACTGTCCTTCCAAATCAGTAGAACATTGGACACAGACAACATCATTTTTCAACACTGGATCTCCAATGGAAATTCTTGTGTGATGTCATATAGTTTACTCGGGTTAGGTTAGATGCACCATATACATTAAATGTCGATGAAAATGTTTACAATGTTTCCATCTAAAGTGTGTCCACTGCTATGGATGCAGTATTGTATATGGCAGAAAAAGTAGCATTCCATGTGTTGGATATTCATGTGAAGGGATGATTACTGGATGCAGAAATTGTATTAAATCTAGACTAAAGATGTTACTGAGTGAAGTAATTCCAGATTTAATGTATTTGTGACCGGATATTTGCATTATTTGATTTGGAACAATGCTGTGGTTGGGATAAAACTTTCGGTCAGTTGGGAGACCTGCATTTGTCCACATTCTTCTCTAAACAGAGGTGAGTTTACTCCTGTAGGTTAACATTTAAACCATGCTTGTTATAGGGTGGGATCCCTGTTACAGATTTATACCCCCCCCCCCCTCAGCCCTCTATCCTTTGACTGATATCCTTAATTTTATTTGTAATTAGCCTCTGTGGGGTAAATTGTGCATATTCTGACAGAAATAACCTTTTTTCTCAATGCCCTTGGGCAATCGATTTGAAAAATGGCCACCAGAATGTTGATAGTAATATTTTTTTAAAAAGTTCCAGTAGGCGGGGTAAAGAAAATTCCCATGGCCACAGCCAATCAGTAAAGAGAATACTGCACAAGAATTTCATGGGCTTATTTGGACTGATCAGATTTACATAAAGTGGTATGTTAACATATCAAAAATGTTAAACTGCACACATATGTAAAGTGTACCAATTATGTGATAAATGTAAATAGTACATGTAGATAGATATGTGGATGAGAAAAAAAGGAAGGGTTAGAATGCATATATAGTTAGAAGAGTAAAGGCATATATACATGTATATAGATTGACATATAAATGGATAGGTAGAAAGAGTTTTGGAAATAGCTACATTTCCAAGAGAGAGAGATATTTAGGTAAAAGATCATTAACTGAAAAATTAAACAATTAAGAACAAAACTGTGTTAACCAAATTTTAATCATGTTTTAATATATCATAACAAAGCTTTCTTAATACAAATCATACACAGTATAACACATATCAGTAGATATTGGAAATGTCTGGTTATAAAACTACAGGTTCACATACATTGATACTGTCTTCTGTCAAAAGAACTATAATAAATATTATATAATTATTTATTTCCTAAATATGAACAGCAGTATACATGGAAAATTGCCATAAATATACCCATTGTAATTATAAGACACACACATACATATGCATTCTGTAATTAATAATATAGAATGGGATTTTGTCAATCTTTGATTCAGTTATAAGATGGAATGATATAACATTAATTTATAGACCAACAAAATCACCATTTTGCATACAGTTACATACATTAATCAATCTGATCATAAAACTGATGATAAGAAAAATGAACATTGACAAACATCTACTTAACCAGGTGTAATTGAATTATAAATTTATTAAAAACCAATAAAAGGTACCACTATTAGTATTAATTTTTTTTAATGTTGCTAACATTACAAACACAATGCATATATGCACATGAGAAAATGTTGTTATTTTATTCACTTTTGGACAATACAGTACACATTTACATATTTTTAACTACCGGTAGATAAATTGCACATTCATATTCTCTTTTGCTTAAATGTACAAATTCATTACATAATAGTTAAAGACACAAATTACACACCCACACACTAAATACATTACTTTTGTACAAAACTTTTATTTAAATTAGTAATTACAATAACATAAATCATAGTTAAAAACAATACAAACACATCATATTCATATGTATAATAAGTCACAAATGTTCTTAATCAATATTACTGAATCTCTACTTTAACTTTTTATATACTGTCCATATTAAAGTATAGTGGGCTGAAATGTCCTGCATATGTGGGCCAAACCATCTCTGTTGACATAATGGGCTGAAACATCCTGACCGAATCGACCCAGGTCGAACTGGTTTTGGGCCGAACTATCCTGTACCTGGATCATTTTATAGGCAAGATTATGGTTATTGTGGGATTGTCTTCTTAATGGAGTTGGATAGTTTTCTTTGGGAATAGTTCTAAGAAGTAATCTTGGGAAAGTACAGGGAAACCTCTTAAAACCAAAATCCTTGGGACCAAATTTAATTTTCGGTTTTGTGAGGTTTTCAGTTTGCTGACAGTATCGCAGACATGAAAGAAAAAAAATGTTTTTGTAATATATAAGTAGATGTACAAGCACATCATAACATCAATACCAGCCTTAAATTTAAAATAGCAAAAAAAATGTACACTTTTAAAACCAAAATAGCATCAATGTTTTTCAAGTGATTTGAGAGAAACAGAGGCAAAATTTTGTTTGTGTGTGCATGTATGAAATAGGGAAAGCACTTCTGTGACTACAGAGAGAAGATGTAATTATGAGAGAATATATATGTCTGTGTACAAGAAAGGGTGCACACAATTAAGAAAGCAGTTTGCTTTTTTAACATTTAATGAAAAATTAGCTGAACAACGTATGTACCCTCCGAATATTGTTTTGGCAGTCTCTGTCAGCAAAGTATCAAAAGCAAAGCCACAGGCCAGGTTATTAGAGCCCAAGTATTTAATTTATGAAAAAAAGTTTTATTATTCATTTATACTAAGGAATAACATCAAATATGATTACATAATAAGCAGATAAACATAACCTTTCTTATTGGCTTATCTACAAGCGTTTAGTTTTTAACAATTTACTTAAAAACTGGCCCTTCTTTAAAATGCAAAGACTTGGAATTAGCCTATTATGACCCTAATTTGTGTTGGCGTGTGTATCGAGTATTGTTTTTACCTTGCCTGTCGTTGGGACCTTTCTGGATGATTACTCACCAATGAGCCACTACAGTATTTGCTAATTGCTAATAATCTGGCACTGCATGTGTCAGGTGTGTGTTTTAATATAAGCATGACCACAGGCTATTTCTGGATCATAAATATTACAGTTTTTTTGGAATTCAGCAGCTAAAATACATTTCCAAGTTTGAAGTGAGTTTCAGCTTTATGGGTTTTCTTTTAGTGTAAAATTGGAATTTGGGACAGAAAATTTGTTTCAGTTGGATTAGAGGTGTTTTGGTTTACTGGAAAAAAAATAATATAAAAGAAAGAAAAATTCAGGACCAAGTACAAATTTTGCTCTTGGGGGATTTCAGTATACCAATGGTTCTGTTGTGAGGGGTTTCACTGTATTTAAGTCTTATAAACCATTGAATATGTGATTATCTTGAAAGTACCAATAGATATGATAATGCTGACAGCATGGTTTTAGAAAGGATCATGGAACTCAAGATAACATATTCATACTCATATGCATGCTTTATTGACTTCATTAAAGCATTTTTGATACTATCTGGAGAGCTATGCTTATATGTAAACTTAACTGACTTCATTAAAGCAATTTTTTATACTGTCTGGAGTGCTGTGCTTATATGTAAACTTTATGGACTTCATTAAAGCAATTTTTTATACTATCTGGAGTGCTTTGCTTATATGTAAACTGGTGTATTATGACAAAGGTTGCAAGAGAGCTGTACTTATATGTAAACTTGTGTATTATGACAAAGGTTGCAAAGTTTTGATATCCTTGCTAATATGTATAGCCCTATAATCTATACTGTGAAAACTTAAACTGGACTTTCAGACATTATTATAATTAACATTGGTTTTAAACGGGGTTGTGTATGTAGTTCCACTCAGTTTAATATCTATCAAAATGACCTACAACACTATCATGATAACGTAAACACCTCACCACCTATCTTACATAGAACCACTATACCCCAGCTTTTATCTGCAGATGTCCTTTGAGTTATAAAGTGGGTCTACAAAGGAACATTAACAATCTGCATAGACTTTGCACAGAATGGAATCTTAATCTAAATGCACTTAAAACTAAAGTAATAGTATTTAATTGTCCTCCCAGTATGTCCAAGCAGTTTGTTTTCTCCAGTGATACAAACACTTGAAATTGTTGACTCATACACATTATTAGGAATAACTTTTCATGACAATGGAAACGTGAAATTTGCAATATTTAATCTGAAAAATAAAGCACACAGGTTCTGGTTCAAAGTCAAACAGTCTTTAATTGTACACCTGCTTCCATATTATTTCATCTGTTACTTCATGTCAATCAACATATTTGCCTTTGTGGTTGTGAAATATGGGGGACTGATTTTGCCAACTTGAAAAATACTAACCTTTTCAGTCACTGGACCAAGAGTTCATGTAACCAGACCTTCATCAAAATAGCTAAATCTATTCTTGAATAATCCAAACAATGCAGTAATATAGGAGCACTAGTAGAACTTGGTCTGCATCCATTTTTACATGATGTTTATATCTAAATACTAAAATTCCATCAAAGGTTTTACTAGATGGATAACACAAGATTGGTATACAAGGTTTTCTTAGATGGATAACACGAGATTGGTATACAAAGTTTTCTTAGCTGGATAACACAAGATTGGTATACAAGGTTTTCTTAGATGGATAACACAAGATTGGTATACAAGGTTTTCTTAGATGGATAACACAAGATTGGTATACAAAGGTTTTCTTAGATGGATAACACAAGATTGGTATACAAAAGTTTTCTTAGATGGATAACACAAGATTGGTATACAAAGGTTTTCTTAAATGGATAACACAAGATTGGTATACAAAAGTTTTCTTAGATGGATAACACAAGATTGGTATGCAAGGTTTTCTTAGATGGATAACAAGATTTGTATACAAAGGTTTTCTTAGTTGGATAACACAAGATTGGTATACAAAAGTTTTCTTAGATGGATAACACAAGATTGGTATACAAAAGTTTTCTTGGATAACACAAGATTGGTATACAAAAGTTTTCTTACATGGATAACACAAGATTGGTATACAAAGGTTTTCTTAGATGGATAACACCAAGATTCAATCACTGAGGGTATCTGTCATATCCTACACTCACTCAGTATATCACAGAGTTCTTATCTTACATCAGGACATAATTAATGTAAACAAATCAGTGGAATGATTTTACCAGGAAAAACTTGCCTTTAAATTCTATTACTGTGAAATCTAATAAAATACGCCTCTTTGGATATATTAAACAGGACCTAAGTATTGTCTCCTATCTTTCTACAGTTAAAAATAAAAAAACATAAAAGATCTCTGACCTGCATCACCAAATTACACAGTACGTCTCATGCTGGAATCTGGCAGACACAAAACCTAAGCACTGAAAAAAGAACCTGTCATTCTTGCCTCAGTAATGCTAAGGATGAAGCATGCTTCCTATTAGTATGCAAAGCTTATGCAAATATGAGGGAGACATTCATCAGAGAAATCATTCCTCACATACCAGTCTTATTGTTTGCCAGTTCCTTTGAACAAATAAAAACAATGATTGATCCCCAGTAGTTACAAAAGTTCAAAAAGGTAGATTTATAGCCTCACTGTTTGAAATGTACAGACTGTCCTCCTTAGTGTGTACCTCATAAGACAAGACTGTCAGTGCTGCATAAAATTAATAAATGACATCCTGTCAGAATGTCTTGATATAGTCTGGAGACTTCTGGTCTTAAATGTAATGCAAACAGGTAATGTTTTTCTATGATATATTCTGTTTTTTGATCACTGTCTTGTAATAAATGTTATGTAAAATTGTAAAATAAAATGTTGATTTTGAGTTTGAGTGACTCATCAGGTAGCACATCTTTGGATGGATTCAAGTTGATAGACAAGGTTTTTTTTTGTGTCAGGGGACCAGACTATAGAGACATATTCCAGTTGTTGGGCATATCAAAGTTTTGTAGGCGACTGCTTTTATGTTTTCTTGATAGATTTCAATGTTTCGTTTTTAAAGGAACTCTTGAGTTTGCAGTGCTTGTTTGGTTATGTGTTGTGTGTATGTTCCAGGCAGGGTTGTTTGGTTATGTGTGTGTTCCAGGCAGGGTTGTTTGGTTATGTGTTGTGTGTATGTTCCAGGCAGGGTTGTTTGGTTATGTGTTGTGTGTTTGTTCCAGGCAGGGTTGTTTGGTTATGTGTTATGTGTATGTTCCAGGTGGGGTTGTTTGGTTATGTGTTATGTGTGTGTTCCAGGCAGGGTTGTTTGGTTATGTGTTATGTGTGTGTTCCAGGCAGGGTTGTTTGGTTATGTGTTATGTGTGTGTTCCAGGCAGGGTTGTTTGTGTTGTCAGGGCTAATCACATTTTGTTTTTCATCCACATGTCCAGGACAAGTGGTTTCAGAAAATTCACTTGTCCCATCTGCATTTTCACTTGTCCCCAAATTTCAATCTCTTGTTTTGATTCTACAAGATGCATGCACTTTAATCCATAGAAAAAACAAAATAAATAATGTACAACATATTTATTTGTTTAAAGGGCTTAATTTTTTAGTTTCCCTTGTCAAGGTATCTTATTTACACTATTTCTTTCTCCAGTATGGTAGCAGCAGTACTTAAGTAAAGCAAGAATGGAAAGGAATTTACTGGAATTTAGACTTTCCCTAAATTCTTCTCTCAAGACTTGATCAATTGACAGAACAAAGTCTCTTGCCCTGAGTTTGTTCTTATAATTAGCACCAAATTTAACACCATTCTTCTCCTGGGGCGCACACAGCATTTCTATATCAGAAAATGGTTTTCCATATTGAGCTAGGGTTTAGGCTGTGTTAAAGACAGCTCACATTTTTTAAAAATTTCATTCTCATTTAGTTTTAAAATGGCTGTTTCTAGTTGAGTGTCAGCAACTCTAACTTCAGTTTATTTCTGCACATGTTGGCTAGTGTCATGTATATAGTGTGCTGTACACGCTTAATAAGGTCCAAAACTGTCATGAGACTTTCTTGATTAAAGTCTGAATTTGTCAGTTACATTGACAAATACACTGGTTGAATTTCCAACCCGTGCCAGTTTGGAATAATGTTTGCAATAACTGCAAAACATCTTTCCTTCAAAGTCAATGAATTCAAGCCATGGATAATTATCAACCAAATGTGACCAAAAGAAATGTTGTCTCTTGTGTCATATCTGACATTTTTTGCTGTCTGTTGCCTTGTTATGAATAACTGCATTTAAAAGTATGACCCTCATAAAAGTTGGTGCAGGTATTCCCTACCCCAGATATGTATGTTGAAGTTATGTATCTAGTGAACAAAGAAATCACTAATGTAAACGATGACAATTATTGTAAAAAAATTACTAAAATACTGTTCATTTAAATACAGAAGTGTGATCTCTGCTTATTTTTCAAATTTTACATTATATAAGCCTCCCTGAATAAATACATCAGATCCCTCTGTTTTAGTCTAAATTATTGACAATAACTCTTCAAAAATAAACTGCAGTTCTTTGAAATGGTACATAGGATACCCTGCCCCCTATAAATATATCCCCTTATCTGGATACTCTGCCTCCTATAAATGTATCCCTTTGTCTGGATACCCTGCCCCCTATAAATGTATCCCCTTATCTGGATACCCTGCCCCCTATAAATGTATCCCCTTATCTGCTAACACAATGCCAAGTTCTGCTTGATATTTGCTGCTCTTATTTCTCGATGATAAATCCATAAAGAAAAGGTTTAATGAAGATTTGCAGTTTAAATTCTGTTCCCTTTCAAAAGGGAACAACTTCTCCTTTTTCTTCTTTCTCTCTAGCTCAACCATTTTCCTCAGTGGTTCCTGAAATGGTATGTCAAAATAATTTTTCCCATGTTTAGAATGATTTGTGATGATTTGATCACTTGAAGTGTGCTTAGGAAAGAATTAGAATGAGCAGCAAGACCTTCTCTGAAAGCTCCTCATAATACTTCCCAGTTTGACATAACCAGTACATCCCTATTTTCTGTGTCTTTCTTCATTTAGAAATTTAAAAAGAGGAAAACAATTACCATATTTTCTGATTTTGACCACAGTTTGTGACTGTATACTGCACATAATCCATCATTTGTACTTGAAATGACTATGGAATCAATGAACTTCTACATTTGTGGCTGGTCAGCTTGTTCTAGAATGATGTCACACATAACAGCAAACCAGGCTTCAGTCAAGGATGGAAATGCGGCAGTAGTTTTGGACCAACTTTTCATTAATTTTAGCTGTAAATTTCTAGAATTCGGTTGGAGTACATTTTACTGAAGAAACAGATTTTCAATTTGCGCATAATGTTCAACATAAAGCATGAGAAATGTGTATTTTGAAGATTTTGTCCAGATATTATTTTTACTGTTATTATTGTTATTTTACTATTTCTTTTTCAGTATATCACTACAACAATCTCCTGATACATTTCATTTACCACCTTGTCCACACGTAACTTTACAGAGATATCATTTACCACATTCTCCACACATAACTTTACAGAGATATCGTTTTCCACCTTCTCCACGCATAACTTTACAGAGATATCATTTACCACATTCTCCACACATAACTTTACGGAGATATCATTTACCACCTTCTCCACGCATAACTTTACAGAGATATCATTTACCACATTTTCCACACATAACTTTACAGATATATCATTTACCACATTCAACACACATAACTTTACAGAGATATCATTTACCACCTTCTCCACGCATAACTTTACAGAGATATCATTTACCACCTTCTCCATGCATAACTTTACGGAGATATCATTTACCACCTTCTCCACACATAACTTTACAGAGATATTGTTTACAACCTTCTCCAAGCATAACTTTACAGAGATATCATTTACCACCTTCTCCACACATAACTTTACAGAGATATCATTTACCACCTTCTCCACACATAACTTTACAGAGATATTGTTTACCACCTTCTCCACACATAATGTTACATAGATATTGTTTACCACCTTCTCCACACATAACTTTACAGAGATATCATTTACCACCTTCTCCACACATAACTTTACAGAGATATCATTTACCACATTCTCCACACATAACTTTACAGAGATATCATTTGCCACCTTCTCCACACATAACTTTACAGAGGTATCGTATTTAATACTTGTACATGTCTTGTAGTTTCTGATCATAGATGATGTTATCTCTTGAAAGATATGGTGTCTGTCCTTTGTCTTTAGCCTGGAATTAGGTCAAAGCAATCTGGTTCTCCACACAGATAATATGTACTTATGTGGATTACTGTATCTTGGATTATTTTCAATAAACTTTTGCTTATCTGTTCTCAGCATAAAATAGACATGTAGTTTGCACATTTTTATACTGTTTTTCATCTGGGGTTTTTTTTGGTTGTTGTTGTTCATTAGTGAACTCTTTTCTGTAGATTTTCACTGTCATTCAAAAATGTAAATAGTTCAGATTTTCTCTTGGCATCTGTGTTGTGTGTTTGTTTTGTTTTTGTAAGTTGTTTCTTCTAATTCATTAGCTCAAAATGTTAGGAAACTGTTTTGTAATTGAAATGTTAATAATTTTTGTGTATATCAGTTCATCTGCAGTGGTCTTCTGCTGAATGTGAAGAATTTTAGATTTGACAAAGTATACTTTTCCCAGAGGCAGATAATGATTATATGGTACAGAAGTCAATGTTATAAAATAAGTGTTAAATCTCAGACAGTTTTCCAAAAATGTCATCCTTATTTTAAGTTGTCCATGTCACTTAATTTTTAAACACCAGATTAGGGGCAATTTATTTTTATATGAATAGAGACAGTTCCTTAAAGGTACTGTGTAAAAATTAACTTTTTTTGGTTCAGAAAAAGATGTAGCATAAGACATCAATAGGATCTTTGTCCTACAATTTTCTCAACATCATTGAAACTATCTAAAACAATGTGATTGTGTGATAACAAAGACACCAAAGAACCAATCTTACTACATGTGTATACTGAGCATTAAGATCAGTATATGAAAACTGTAATGATTAATTGGTTAGAGATGTAAAAGGATGCCATTTTTACATTTTCCCCCATGATTATGAAACACATTAGGGACTCTTCAAATGAATAATTGAAAGATTTAAGTTGACAGAGTTTATTACATCCTTGCTTTGCAGTTTTATTGGGTTAATATTCTTAATTTGGGTAATTTAAGTTTTAGTGTCTTTTGTTATATCCATGAAAGAATTTTTCTTACCCGTTTGACATTTTTGGAATCACCCATGGTCTCATTACATTAACTAATACAATTATTGTATGATGGGCCATTTTTTTTTCTCTCTATTTTGTGTTATTTTTATGTTAATCTTACAGATAAGTCATTACCATTCATATATTTTTTTAGAAGAAATGTGAGGTCAAACCCACTTACTATTTATCACACGGACTGGGGACAGTGGTGTACAGATTACATCATGGTGATCCAGTATGCCCTTAATGGGATGTTTTTACTTATACTATTCTTTTTGTTCCTGAAAGAATTAGTTACAAAATTATCCTCAATTCAACTGGTTAACCGACAGGAACAGGAGCTGGAACAATTAAAGTTCTTGAAAATTAGTTGTGACACTTGAATTGTTTCTGTTTTAATTTAAAGCAAAATATCATGTACATGTAAATTGTACTTGTTCTCCAATTTATAACTATTGACACTATTTTGCATCTTAATGGAAAAATATTTCCATATACAAATGATTGTTTACATAGAGGCAACTGTCCAAAGAAAGTAGTCATACTTCCCTTTCATCTGCCAATCAACAAAGGAGATTGTATTTTTCTATGATGTCAGGCTATTATAAATGGGTAGTGTATAGATGTCATAAAATAAACACTGTTTGATGTAGACAATGTCAGGCTATCATAAATGGGTAGTGTATAGATGTCATAAAATAAACACTGTTGGATGTAGACAATGTCAGGCTATCATAAATGGGTAGTGTATAGATGTCATAAAATAAATACTTTGATGTAGACAATGTCAGCTATTTTTCTAGTTGCTGCCAATATTTCATAAAAATCAGAGATGTTAAATTCTGACACCAAACTGATTTATAAAATTCAGAAAACTTTTGGAAATTCAATTGGCGCTATCTGTTTATGACTTGTATCGTGAATTAGATCAACACATGTACTTTCCTTGCAAGGTAAAACACAGTCGGAAACTTATGAAATTGGCATACAATTTATCTGATTTTGGAACATGACACTTATGACACAAATGTCACGTCCAAAAATGGTGAAGAATAATTTGATTATTAATTCTGAGGATCTCTGGATGACTTAAAATGTGTATAGTTATGCTTTCTCAGTAAACTCCAATGACCGCTCTCAGTGAACAGCTGGGCATCATAGTGGCATTTAATTATGACACCCTCTTTGTAGACACAATAAGACATAGGAATGTCCTTAACAATTTTCTTAAAAATTTTAGTTTTCAAATTTATTTTACGAATAATAAATTAAATATATATTAATGTTATCTCTCTCTTGTTGACTGCAAATGACATAAGCACCAGCTTTAAGTTTTGTTGACTTTCAGGAAATACTTACATTTTTTACAGATATAACACTTATTTTATGACATAGATTCTGTACCATATACCAAATTTTTGTGTGAAGTTTATAAAGATATGACTGATTGACACTTAAAGCAATGAACACTGATCATGACTTGGATCTGCAAATCAGGAGATGATGTAAAGTTGGTAATATTGTTTTCTAATAAAATGTATCTCAGCTGCCTATTTCAACATGTTATAATAATAATAATAATAATAATAATAATAATAAAATAATAATAATAATAATAACATATTAATATTTAGTCATACATTCTTTGTTGTTATGCCAAGCATAATAATAAAAATATTTCAGATTTTTATTGGGAAAATGGCATCCAATACTTGGTTTTCACTCCAGTGTGAATTGTGCCCACAATGATGTTTTTTTCACATTTCTTTCACTTTCTTTGCAGGAGATAGTTGTTGTAACCCCTTAAGCATGGGGTCCATCCAGAAACTGATTGAAGAGAAGGTCCAAGGGGTCTATGTCACATCCCTGGAAATTGGTAACAGCATTGCTGAGGTAAGGGGATTTAGGGTAAAGCAGAGTCCAGAGTCCCCTTTAAGCAGAATCCCTTTAGGATTTTAAGATTAAATTCTGATGCCCCATGCACCAAATACTGGAATACCAGAAATTAAAAAAGTGTTGAACAGATTGTACACACTAAGAGTCAAAGACCAGAAACTGAAGGTCATCTTTACTGAATGTGAATAGGGATTAGGTGTTCCCATGGAAATCAAAGTCAAAATGAAAATGTTTATACACTACTTTGTCAGATTGGACATACAGTAATTCCAATATGACATTTTCTGCAAAGTGTGATGTGTTTTTTGCTCAACCTGTCAAAAAGTTCATGTGTACAAGAATGCACTTGAAAATCCTTAAAAATCTTGTCAGTTGGGCTAAGATTAATACCATTTAGTGTCATGGCTTAATTACCAAACATGAATCCAATTATAAGTTATACAGAATGATACCATTTAGTGTCATGGCTTAATTACCAAACATGAATCCATATAGAAGTTATCCAGAATGATACCATTTAGTGTCATGGCTTAATTACCAAACATGAATCCAATTAGAAGTTATACAGAATGATACCATTTAGTGTCATGGCTTAATTACCAAACATGAATCCAATTAGAAGTTATCCAGAATGATACCATTTAGTGTCATGGCTTAATTACCAAACATGAATCCATATAGAAGTTATCCAGAATGATACCATTTAGTGTCATGGCTTAATTACCAAACATGAATCCATTTAGAAGTTACCAGAATGATACCATTTAGTGCCATGGCTTAATTGTTTACCAAACATGAATCCATTTAGGAGTTATCCAGCTCCTATTTGAAAAAAAATAACAGCTTCAAATCCTGTTGACAAAAAAGCCATTCTTGTCTTTCCTTCCTTAGTAACAATTCTTTACTACAAATTTTGGTGAAACTGACTGAATCAAATAAACATTTATATGAAGAGATAACTGATAAAGTGTTTTCATATGATGAAATAAAAAGTCTCTATTTTATATAATTTTATGTACTGTATATATGTCCTTAGACCAAAAGCTTTAATGAAAAATATTTTACACTGGAATTTTAAGAAAATTTAAGTTTTATGTATCAAAAGTTGATTGTTAAATAAATTTGAGAAATGTGCTGTCCATGTGTCTAATATTTGTGTTGGGTTATAATTGAATTTTTAGAATGTCCAATTTATGTAAATCTTTATACCCCTGTTTTGACAAGCAGGCTGTATATACAGTAGGATATCCTTTGTCATTCTCTCCTCCATCTCCTTGGCCAAGCTGTAACGCATATTTTAGTACACCTATAGAGACTAGATTTACACAGTTTATTCCATTCGGGATGAAGCTGTGCTCCACTTGATTCACAGTTACCGGTACCTACTTTCTAGAGGGTATGCACCAGTTGCCACACAGGACCAGTTACCACACGATCATTAGTTATTCATCACTGTGCAGTATAGTTGAACTAGCAGAGGGAAAAATTGACACATAATGCAAGGTGAATTTTGTGCATACAACTAACAGAAATACTGCGTAGAATTTAGAACAACTACCAATGGTTTGGTATCTGATTCCATGCAGCAACTGGTGCAGACACTTTATGTGCTTAAAAATCTTGTCCAGAATAAATAACAATATCTTTTTAGTTTATTGTGAGTGTATCTTGGAATGAATGGATGGCTCATACAAAAACTGGGTCACTGTGACCTGCTTTCATAGTTTTGTTTGGTAAACATTGATCAAAATGTTACTTATTCCACAGAAGCAGAAGGATATCTTGTGAGCGTCTCACTGACAATCTATCTTTAAATTTAAACAGTTTCCAAAGTATTTGTTTTTCTTTTAATGTTGATAGAAAGAAATTGAAATGTATAAATGTTTGCTATTGAGAATTTATAATGCAGTATGGCCTATGTAATCCAGCCATGATGAAGGGGATACTAATAAATTTAGTTTGTGCTGGACAGAAAGTTGGAATAGTAAGTGTCAGATTTAAAAGAACTACGATAGAACCACAGCTTGATGTAAGTTTCTACATGTAAAAAAAAATTCTGAATTGAACCCCGTCATATTATAAAGACAAGGATGGACACTCACCATCTTTGTTTTCCTATGGTAGAGGAATGCCTGCAGATAATTTCCCCTTACATAGTGTTACTTTCACATTTTCTGGGATATATCCAACTGGTATACTTCACTTAAATAGCTCATGCCATGCATTGAACAAATTCATAAGCTTTTATTCCAATATACTACCATGAAAACAATGCATCACGTCAAAATAAAGAAGGGGAATGAAGTTTACAAAATGTAAGTGCCTCATTTTTAAGCTGGTCAAAAAACGAGCACTGTTTCCAGTTACTATTTTTAGGTACATTTTTAGACCAATGAGAGGAGGGGAATCCCAGGCAGCTGTAAATTTCCATTCCCATACATGTGACAGAACTAGAATTTCAAACCAGTAGATTTAGATATTTTGTTCAGTAAATTGGCTTCTAAACCAGTAGATTTTTAATCAACATAAATTTTACGTTAGAAGGGGATGGAAAACAAAACAAGTGTGTTCTTGTGCCATAATATGTATTCTCTTCATACTATAATAAAATAGCAAGTTTGAACATGAATCAGATTCTGATTCTGATAGAAAATGTTACAATAATAAGTACTTATTATGAGTCAATATATGGTTGAATATTGAAAAAGGAAGAGTTGTGTATCTGATAGTTCACTGCAAAGATTTTTTATATATAAAATCCAATAGCATTTTTAGCTTCCTTCACAAGATCACTGTCTAGTGACCATTGATGACATTCATTGCGATTATTAAGCTTCACACTTAACAGGCTCTCAGCACAGTTCTCTGGTCCAGATTTACCCTTGAATCACTTTGTATTTTGCAAAGAATGGAGAATGTCCTCTCTGTATCAGCATTAGAATGCTGTAATGACAGGACAACCATACTCAACCTGCAAAGAAGTTCTAACTTCAGTTTTCCTGTTGCTGATTTTGTAAGGTTGCTGACTACTCTCCAATACTCATCCAAGCTATGTTCACCCCAAGGAGGAAGTTCCTGACTTGGACTTAAGATGTATTCCTGAGCCTTATCCTCAAGGGATTCTTTCACTTCATGGCTCAGATCCAAAAATCTGTTGGCAAGTTTCACCACAGTAAATAAAAAAAATAAAGACTGATTTAGACCTGAAATAAAAATGAAAAAAAAATGCACGATGTATTTATGCTAAATAATTTATCCAAACTTTAACATTAATTATCTTGTAATATATTTTGAACTGATATATTTTATCTAGGGCTTGAACTAAATTTATGTGCATGAAAACTTCAAATAGTTTATGAAATACAAAAGATGCATACCTTTGAAACACACAATGCAAACTCTGGACCTTTGCTGCTTACCTGCACTCATTTAAACTCTGATATCCAAGCAACTTGTATTATTTCCTCGCCAGTGGTTTCTTAGCATTGGGAGAAAGCACACTTTTATTTTGAACACAAAATGTAAGAGCTGTCCTCTTAAAACATCTGGAACATTACAATAACATCAAAATACTTACTCTAGTGTGTCTGCCAAAATAATTTGTTATGGTTGGTCTCTCCATTTTATCTCCCCTCCGCCAAAGGCTCAGAAGACATCCTTTATTGCTTATAACACCTCAAAAAACATCCCACATTTGGCGTAAACTCCTCAGATTTCCAACAATAAGGTAATCAATTAGCAGCTTGCTGTGTACACATATCAGCTGTACTTTAACATTTCTAATCCTATTACTCTGCAACGCATCATCGCACCTGTCGTCGTACTGGTGGAACATTTCTAGTCCCCATTAGACTGGTTCTGGCTGGTTTCTCTAATGTGTTGACAGAATGCATAAAAAATACCATGTTTGGGTATTTTTATTTTTAAAAATTTAAAATTCTTTTCATTTTCAAAAGCGGTATATTTTAACTACTAAATGATATGTAGATGGCCTTTAAAATGGTATATTTGGCCTACCGCCGGTAGAATCACATGTATTCATTCCCCTTTCTTTGTTCTTCGGCAATACATCATTTCTGTAGCTGCATTTTGCAATAAAAACTGATGAAATTATTCAATGCATTGCACAAGCTAAAAAAGTAAAGTCAAATTCATTGGATTTATCACAGAAAAATAAGAAAGCAACACTATTGACATGAGAATTATCTGGCAGTATTTCTCTATCTTAGGCAAGCAAAGATGGCATCTGTCTGTCTTCATCTTTATGATATAGAGGAGTACATGTATGATCCAGAAAAAATGTAGACACTATCTAACATCATGCTCTTGTCAACGGGACAAACCAAATTTTGTGGCTGAAGTGGGAAGGTAATCTGTATGTACTTGTTCAAACTGAAATAAAATAATATGTGCCATGTTTGTATTTTTTTCTGTCTTTAATGGCTTCTTAAGTGTAAAAGTATAAACTTAATGTATTTATTTGTCAATTCAACATATTAAGTGTTCTTCTACATATTGTAGGATACCTTGAATGGTTTCTTCATGAATGTCAATGATCAGGTTAAGATTGTATGTGGGAAACTGGCCAATGACGCCAAGCTTCAGGGAGGATACAATGCCATTGGATTTTCACAGGGTGGACAGTTCTTGTAAGTCTCTGTAGATCCTGATATGGTGACACTACCAACAGCAATAACAATTATAATGACATCAATAACAACAATAAAAATAACAGCAACAGTGACAACAACAGCAATAGCATGTACAACAACACCAACAACAACAAGAATATCTATGGAGGCCATCATTTAGCTATCTACCATCACACTGACTCAGGAACTCTTTTGTTACCATTCTTGTGATTAGCACTTTGGTCACTTTGTAATTTCCAGCTATGCTCCATTTTGGTAATACCTCTAACTTGCTCATTGTGCAAATATAATTGAGTAAATGGCATAGACCTAGATATTCTATTTTATAATGTGCCTGCAGATCTGGGTCTACACTGTGGCTGCAGTTTGAGTTGCATTTTACATGGGGAAATACTATTTGTATGTATATATTTGTTGCAGGCGAGCTATTGCTCAGAGATGTCCCAACCCTCCTATGCTGAACCTTATATCTGTTGGAGGACAACAACAAGGTCAGTAGTCCAATGTATTGTATACTTTTGTAGAAACAATCCTTTTCTTTTAACATTGCAGAGCAATTACAGTTCCCATGCCCAACAAATCCAGACTCCTGTAACTAGTCCAGATTTATGAACAAAATTAACAAAATTGCAAATATTGGAGACTGTATTTGCCAGGCTAGTTTGTGGCCCCCTAGTTGTTAATAATGAAATACCTTGCCATATTGACTGTAGTGAATTTAATTTTAATAGGAATACTTTATTTGCTATTATTGCATTGCTATATCCTTTCCTGGTGCTAGATCCCTCTCCAAGGACATTATTTCTTCCTGCAATTAGTAATCAGATGTCTGAAATAAAAAAAAAACATGATCCCATTCTGATACCTCAGTCCACTTCCGACTGTCAGAATATCATCCTTCTTTTCCTTGTACATGTGTCATTTGGGCGCCCAACACTTCATCATTTAAGTTGTCTTATGGCAATTCTGCTGTCAATGGTATACCTTTTGTGTTGTATTTGTTCTTTTCTCCCCAGTCCTTGTGTTATTTTCATGTATGTGTGTCCCTTTTCATTGATTTTGAGGGTTTTGAGTACATCGCCTAACAAAGCGGTGCTTATCGTGTTTAATCTGTCAAATGGTAACTGGTGTCGGGGTAAGTAATTTTTACCCAATTGTTTTTCCAGTTTATTGTTTTATTTCTTATATTCCTTTTAGCCTTCAATAATGCCTAAAGGTGGGGGGCATAAAAAGGCAAAATGGTACACTGACCCCACCTGTTTAGTGTGTACACTCAAATAGCTGCCCCATTTGTTGTTTATGGCCCAATAAGGTTTGGGACTTGGCAGAAAGTTGCCAGGCCTGTAGGACCAGGAAAAAGGGCCTGCTTTATCCTCTTTATCTTTGGAGGACTCCCTTCATTCTTAGGAGAGGTGTCTGGGATAAGAAAGTCACCTGCTTCCAGTAGTCGGAATCTCGGACATCTGGTGAAAAGGTGTAAACTCCCAAGGTCCATGGCACTTCTCAACATAGAGAAGTTACCAGCCCCCATAGCAAAGGCTGCCTTCCTAATGCAAGGAAAGAGTGGTCATCTCACTCAAGTAGACCTGGATTTAAATCAATGAAATCTCATTCATCATAGTCACGTTTTTTTAACAGAGACTCCCAAATGAGGTCTACATCATCTAA
The DNA here is from genome assembly GCA_029931535.1 of Margaritifera margaritifera. Classification (NCBI taxonomy): domain Eukaryota; kingdom Metazoa; phylum Mollusca; class Bivalvia; order Unionida; family Margaritiferidae; genus Margaritifera; species Margaritifera margaritifera. The sequence goes on along the minus strand of JAQPZY010001123.1, from coordinate 571,355 downwards.
CCAGTCAATACCTGGTGATCGGTCACCAGGCACCGGGGCACCCAGTCACCGGTCACTGGGTAATGTGTCAGGTAACAGTCATCAGAGGTCATCGGAGGTCTGTAACTGATTACCTGGCACTGGGTCACTGGTACTGGGCACTGGGCAATGTGTCAAGTGAAAATCAAAGAAGATCTGTCACTGGGTACCGGCTATGAAGTGGAACAATAATTGGGTAGGAATTACTTAACCTGACATCAGTTGCTATTAGACGGATTTAACACAAGAAGCACCGCTTCACTAGCGATGTACCTAAAACCCTCAAAATCAATGAAAAGGGAATCTATGCAAGGACTGGGGAGAAAATAAGAAATACAACACAAAAGGTATATGATTGACAACAGAATTGCCAAAAGACAAATTAAATGTTGAAGTGTTGAGCGCCCAATAGACACGTGTAGAAGGAAGAATAGGATGATATTCTGACTGTCGAAAGTGGACTGTCAAGGCTCTCAAGGCTTTGGAACTGAAGATATGGACACTAGTTACCATAGCCTTGCATATCGCTTCTTTTTTTGCTGCCTCCTCCAGTCTTTTGAAGGAGGAATCATTATCTCCAGCTGCGTTGCAAAGATTGTTAGAGGTCGTTACCAAGACATCAAGATGCGCTCTCGATGTCCATGGCATGGCACTCTCTGCAGAGCTCCTTCACACCTTTTTATGGATGCAGCCTTGAAGACATCAAAGTCTTGCTGGAACACAGCAAAAGTTTTTTGCAGGCCACCCTTCTTGATGCAGAGATGTTATTCAGAAGGCTAATCTCTACAGTGGCCTCACAAGATCTGAGGGATCTGCAATACTGGTCACTGGCCAGGCTAAACCAGTGTAAAAATGCCCCGTCCTGAAAGGTCCACATTTCCCCCTCAAAAATGATTTTAACTGGGAAACCATCAGAACCAAAATCAGTCCCAATTTACAACTCCATTCCACCCATCTTTCTCATGATGAGGCCAGAAGAGGAAGTCTGCAGACCCCTCCCCTTCCCTAAGGAGGGAGGCAATTGCCCTTGGGGAGTCACTCTCTCTCCTGCCAAGTCCCTGTGTTCCCAACATCCCAGTAGGCTTTTTTCAGAGGCTTGGTCGGACTTCTCAGATGATGCATGGGTCCTTTCCACAATAAGGGATGGTTACTGGCTTGCTTCCTGGACCCTTCAGTGGGTCCTTTCCACAATAAGGGAGGGTTACTGGCTTTGCTTCCGGGACACTTCACCACTTTCTTGGACCCACATATTGTTCCACCAGTCCCAGCTGGTATCTCGATGGGAAAAGGTATACACCTTTCTTAGGAAGGGTACAATAGGGAGGGTGAAGAACATACAAAGTGCAGGATTTCTCAGATCTTCATAGTTTCAAAGAGAGGGGGAAAGTTTAGACTCATCATCGATCTTTCCCCTTTGAACCAGTTCCTTCTGGACGAGTGCTTCAAGATGGAGACAACCACCTCAGTCAGGAATGTCATCAGGCCAAACAACTGGGTGGTCTCTATAGATCTCAAGAATATTTATCTTCATGTCCAGCTTTCCAACCTACAGGACATTTCAGCAGTTTTGTCTGGGACTGGGGATCTTCCAATTTTGAGCTTTTCCTTTTGGCCTAGTTTCCATTCCCAGAATCTTTATCGGTGTGATAGGTGTAATAGCAGCTCATTTAAGGTCCTTGGAGGTTCCCATCCTCCAGTGCTTCGTTGACTATTTGATGCACAACATCTTCACATGTACCCTTCTGTGGGATCTGTCTCTCTGTTAGGAGACAGTGACTCTTCTAGGCCTAATCCCCAATCAGGAGAAGTCAGATGTGATCCCTTCTCAGAATTTAATTTATGTGCAGATGAATTTTCTCAGGCATCAAGAAACACTTAGTGTTCCTCCTGACAGAATTTTACAAATACTTGCTCTGTTAGCAAGACTGGACAAGAAGACTCTCTTGTCTACTTATCTCTACCTCTGCTTCTTGAGGACTCTGAACTCAACAGTGGACTTATTTCCCTTGGGAAGGTTTCATATGCAGCCCCTCCAGTTCTTGCTTCTAGAAAATTAGACACCTTACATGGACCCCCTTATCTGCACCAATTCCCTTAGGATCCAAGTTTCATCACCATCTGAGTTGGTGAAAAAATTGTGACAGGTTTTTGGCCAGAGTTGCAATTCATGCTCCAGAACCTAACTTCTTCCTTTACACTGACACCTCAGATTCAGGCTAGGGGGCTCACTTAGATCCAGAGGGAGTAGTCCTGCAAGGCCCGTGGTCTTGGAAGAATCTTCCCTTCACATCAACAATCTAGAAATGTGGGCAGTTTTTCTAGCACTTCAAGGGTGTGTCAGCTACATAAGGCATCACATCATGGTCGCATCATGGTCGCTATGGACAACATGTCAGGTGTAGTGTACCTCAGATGTCAAAGGGGTACTCATGACCCTTCTATCTGCTTTGAAGCCTGGAACCTCCTTCATTGGATGTCTTCAGAGGAGATCACTCTCAGAGTCTGCCACATTCCTGGCAAGAAAAATATTCTGGTGGACATCTTGTCCAGACAGGGACAAGCCATCTTCAGGGAATGGTCTCTACATCAGTTGGTAGCAGCAACTATTTCATTAGTGGGGAAGGTCAATGGTAGACTGGTTCACAATGAGGCTGAACAACAAGCTTCCTCTTGATGTCTCTCCAGTGCCAGACCAGGGGCATAGATGGTGGACACCTTCGGTCTGAGGTGGGATTGACTTTATGCATATGGCTTCCCACCTTTCAGAATCAGGACTTCAAAGTCACAGCTCATCCTGATAGCTCCCAAGTATCCCCAGCGATCATAGTTCAGTGATCTCCTCAACCTCTTGGTCAACAATCTTAGGGAATTACTTATGAAGAGGGATCTGCTGTCACAGCAATGAGAGTACCTCATGCAGAGCACTCCTCAAATTCTCCACCTTCACGTCTGGCTCATATGAAACACCAGCTTTTGAGCAACGTTGCCAAATGCAATGCTCAGGCTAAATGGCAATCAACTTGCAAGGTTTATGATACCAAGTGGGGAATTTTCTGTAATTGGTGCAGTAGGTGTTGATACTATGTGCCCCTCTTTAACTGCAGTTGTAGCTTTTCCTTTTCTTCTTTTCAATGAAAACAATTGTTCAGTAGCCACCATTAAGGGTTATAGAGCAGCCCTCTCTAATGCTCTTAAGTTCTCTATGGGCTTCACTAGCTAGTCTCTATTTTGTTAATGCTGATGTGGAACCTCACGTGTGTTCTTTTGTCATTATCTAAAACTCCCTATGAACATTTAAGTGAAGATTTCTTCAAGAAACTTGTTTATAAAACAGTCTTCCTTCTCTCCCTCTCTCTGTAGCATTGGCAAGGAAAAGGAGTGAAATTCATGCTTTGTCAGTGAAAAAGGGTTGTTTACATTTCAGCGGTAACTATGATTCTATCTCTTTTCTTTGCCAACCTGGGTTTTTGAACAAGAATCAGCTGCCCTCACTAGCTCCTGTTCCTACTGAAATCCCCAGTTTCAGTCATATCTGTGCTGGGGATGATCAAGATAGACTCCTTTGCTAAGTTAGAGCCTTTCAGTTCTATCTATCTAAATCAAAAGAGAAAAGAAAGGAACATAATCGTCAAAGGTACTTCTGATATTTCAGCAGTCACCATCTTGAGGTGGATTGTTTGAAGTATTAAAAGAGCTTATCAATTTCTCACTGAGAGAGAAATCTCTTTCATAAAAATCGAAGCCCATGAGGTCATGGCTATTGCTGCATGATTGGGCCCTTTTTGAATCATTCCTACTTGGAAGATGTCATGAAAGCCACCTTCTGGTGATCTCACTCCACTTTCTTGTCATTTTACCTTTGATGATTGTCACACCCGAGTGAGGGTATTTATGCTTTGGGCACAATTGTATCAGCCCAACAAGTTGTCAAGCCATCTTCCAGTCTGCATTAGAACATCCTTCTGACAAAAATGGCAAGTTGTCAAGCCATCCTCCAGTCTGCATTAGAACATCCTACTGACAACAATGGCAAGTTGTCAAGCCATCCTCCAGTCTGCATTAAAACATCCTACTGACAACAATGGCAAGTTGTCAAGCCATCCTCCAGTCTGCATTAAAACATCCTACTGACAACAATGGCAAGTTGTCAAGCCATCCTCCAGTCTGCATTAGAACATCCTACTGACAACAATGGCAAGTTGTCAAGCCATCCTCCAGTCTGCATTAAAACATCCTACTGACAACAATGGCAAGTTCACTTGACAGCTTATCTTAGGTCATCAACCTCCCACCAGGCTGGCGAATTTAGCAACGCAATAATAGCAGCTAATGTATTACTGCCATTAAATTTTAGTTTTTTAGGGAGTAAAACTAATTTTAATAATGTAATACTTACCTGCTATTACTGCCCAATTCCTTCTTTCCTCCCAGCTCTGATGTCCTTCAGTCTCAGTCCTGAACAAAGAAGGATGATATTCCAATGTCGGAAGTGGATCGAGATATCATACTGGGATCATGGTTTTTTTACTTTTTTTATTCTAGACCTCCAGTTACTATTTGGAAGAGGGAATAATGTCCTGGACTGGGGACTAGCAGCAGGAAAAGATATAGCAACGCAATAATAGCAGGTTATTCGCAACTTTCATGCATGATAAAGATATGCCCATATCCAGGGAACTATTTAAGAGTACATCAAAAACAGTTTTGCAGTTGTTATGATCAGTGCCAAACTCAAAAACTGTATTGTGGTTGTTATGATCAGTGCCAAACTCAAAAACTGTATTGTGGTTGTTATGATGAGTCCCAAACTCAAAAACTGTATTGTGGTTGTTATGATGAGTGCCAAACTCAAAAACTGTATTGTGGTTGTTATGATGAGTCCCAAACTTAAAAACTGTATTGTGGTTGTTATGATGAGTCCCAAACTCAAAAACTGTATTGTGGTTGTTATGATGTGTCCCCAACTCAAAACATTATTGTGGTTGTTATGATGAGTCCCAAACTCAAAAACATTATTGTGGTTGTTATGATGAGTGCCAAACTTTAAAGCATTATTGTGGTTTTTATGATGAGAGTCAAACTAAAAAGCATTATTGTAGTTGTTATGGTTAGTGCCAAACTCAAAAACAGTATTGTGGTTCTCACAATGAGAGTCAAACTCAGAAACAGTAATGTGGTTGTTACAAAGAGTCAAACTAAAAAATAGTGTTGTGGTTGTTAAGGTGAGTGTCCAACTATAAAGTAATATTGTGGTTCTTACAAAGAGTGCCAAACTAGTTAACAAGTATTGTAGTTGTTAAGACAAGTGCCAAAATATAAATTATATTACAGTTGTTACAGGAGTTTTCTTACACATGTGTTCTTTTTATCAAGTTGCATATTGTTCAATATTTCTTGTTTGTTTGCAGGTGTGTATGGTTTTCCACGCTGCCCTGGAGACAATAGCACTATATGTGATATAGTCCGTGAGATGCTGAATATTGGAGTCTATGTCAGGTGTGGTATTTTAATAGATAAATATTGATATAAAATTTAATTTTGTCTCATTTTGTGGACATTTTCATGGGGTATCAGTGAACAAGAAACAATAGGACTCCTTCACCAATCCACAAAATTGTAAGTACCAACAAAAATATAATTTCTCTCAACGACCACAAAAATTGCTACTACGAAAATAAATGACCTCGCATACTTCAGTCATGACACTGATTCTTCCAGCATAATATAATTAATTTGTCTCAATTGCTTTAGCAGATATGAAAACAAGTATCACTTTTCCTGTGGCAGTGTGGACATTGGCATCTTGTGGCAATGGGGTCAGCATCTTCAACAATGTTAACATTGTTTATTAAAACTTTTACAAGTCATATACAATGGGCAATTGGAACATCCTTGGCCTTTTCAATTACATGCTAGAAAAAGACCTCGAATGTAGTGTATGTATGTATAGGGTTTAATGGCACATAACGACAATCCTGGCTATCCAGTGCCGAGTAAATTAAGGTATCCCCAAAGAGACAAACTAAACAAAGATAAAGCAATATAAATGACACTGTTTCAAAATGTTTAAGATCTTCTCAGCTGGAACATCATCACTGGACACATTCCAGGTCAAAAAGGCTGTATCCATTAGTTGCCTTTTATGCAGGGATCTCCCACAGAGGGGCTAGGATTAATTACTAAAAAACGTATAACAGATACAGTTAAACTGTATTCATTTTTAAATGGGCCCCCCAATGGACAATTAAAATATACCATTTATTTTGCTCCAAGAGTAGTATTAAGAGATTCTTGGCACATCAGATTTTCTTGGTGACCCCTTAAATTTTAAAATGGCCCATTGTTGTTCTTAATTTTGCATTGCTTTATGTAGGAAAAAGAGCCATTGGCCAATCACAAGGACTCGCTGGTTTTCTGAGCTAGGGAGAATCCTGCTTATGACATCAGGCCTGTTCAATATCCCCAAGCCCACAGGGGGATGGATGCAAATAGTGGCCAATTTTAACTCCCCTTGCCCATGGTTGTTATTATATCATGAAAACTTCACTGACATCATTACTCAATGAGGTGTCAAAACAAATAGCGAAATAAGAAATGGATTGAGGCTGCTGAAACCGAATGATTTCTTTATTTTTTTCATTAAAAAGTCACAGGAATAACATTACTGTAAATTATAAAAGAAGGACAGAATCTGTTGATCATGCTAGTTTGTTCCTTTTTTCTATGTTCTTTCTTTCTCTTACTAAATATAGCTGGAAGATATTTAATCTGATTGTCTTCTTTTCTAATAAAAAAAGGAATAAAAATGAAATGCATGTAAAACTGGACAACATCATTTCAGATGCTGACATTTCAACCTTTCTTTCTCCATGTGAAACAGGTCAGTCTTTAAAAAAAACACTGCCTTCCTGCATGACCTCTGAAAGATATGGGAGACTCCAAGTCGTTGAATTTGCTCTTTTGCAATTACTGCCATATTAGCTATGGAAATTGTCAAAAGAAAACCGGTTTCCTGTTATAGGGCAATCCAGGAAAGTAGCAAATGATAACATTTTGTTCTAGGGCCTGCCAAGAAATTATCAAATGATAATATTTTGTGATTCGGGTCTGCCAGGAAAGTATCAAATGATAATATTTTGTGATTAGGGCCTGCCAGGAAAGTATCAAATGATAATATTTTGTTATAGGGATTGCCAAGAAATTATCAAATGATAATATTTTGTGATTCGGGTCTGCCAGGAAAGTATCAAATGATAATATTTTGTGATTAGGGCCTGCCAGGAAAGTATCAAATGATAATATTTTGTTATAGGGCTTGCCAAGAAAGTATCAAATGATAGTATTTTGTGATTAGGGCCTGCCAGGAAAGTATCAAATGATAATATTTTGTGATTAGAGCCTGCCAGGAAAGTATCAAATGATAATATTTTGTTATAGGGCCTGCCAGGAAAGTATCAAATGATAACATTTTGTGATTAGGGCCTGCCAGGAAAGTATCAAATGATAACATTTTGTGATTAGGGCCTGCCAGGAAAGTATAAAATGGTAATATATTGTAATTATGGCCAGCCAGGAAAATATCAGATAGTAACATTTTGTGATTTGAAATTAATAAGTAACTCAATCTAAAAATCATGTCAATTATGATTTAGTAAGTATTTTGCATTTTTATCCAACTTAGAACAAAACATTAGTGTGGTATTTTAACAGTGGAATTGTCCCTTTTTTGTTGTGGCTATTTGAATAATTTGTTCTTTAATCATTTAAAATATCATGAAATTTTTGTTCAAGTAACTGAATATAGCTTTCTTTTTTCTTTTTTTTTCAGCTATATACAGAACCAGTAAGATCATCTATATTTTCCATTCCTAAAATATTTTAAGATATTACAGACATAAAAATTTTAAATCAGTGACCCATCCAACAATAATTTGCTGGACCCTATTTATATATAATTTAATTTGATCATTTAAATGTCAAATTTTCCAGCTGTAAAATCACAATACACAGTTGGAATGTTGACACCATTGTGTCTTCATAACTCTCCACTAAATTTGATGCAGTAGACTGTTACATTTTCAGGTAATTATATTAATAAATTTTCCAAGTATGTTAAAATCAGGATAATGTACTGTATTTTCAGATTTGATTTACATTAGTAGTTATAATGTCACAGATTTTGCATCTGTTACAATGTTGCAATAAATCTATATTTGCATATTTTCAACAGTACATCTCTCCCTCTTTATAATGCCCTTCATTCAATGGGATTATGAATATAACATGGTACTGCTATGGACCCAGTGACCAAAATTCTAAAATAAATATGAAATATTTTTTTTTTAAATGTAGAGTTTTTAACATCCGATTACTGAAAAAGTTATGTGAAAACCATTGTACTTCAATTGGTTTATCAATTGTATGACAATATGGTTTGAAAGAAAATGTCATGAAGTTTAGTATTATATCTTTATTTTCTGCCCCAACACATATGCATGCATTCATCGCTATACTGTAATTAAGTACATAATGCAGTTGGTAGTTATGGAAACAATTACATAATGCAGTTGGTAGTTATGGACACCAATTACAGCATTATATCAAGGGAGAGCTGTATCATACATTTGATTGAATTCAGAGAATCGGAAAACAGTACATTTGTCCCCAAAATTATTAATATTAGCGCAGTTCATTTTTAGCTCTACTGGTCATAGACCAGGTGAGCTTATGGGATGGCCTGTTGTCCATTATCCATCATCTGTCTGTCTGTCTGTTAGCACACAATTGTTATCACTACTCCTAAACTGCTTTTAGGATTGCCACGAAACTTTAGCAGACATCTTGAAAATCTTATCACTACTCTTCCTGAGTGGATGGTCATATCGACTTGGGAGTTTCAGATGGTGCCGATCTGACATCTAATATGCCTGACATTTAGAGAATCTTGTTATCGCTATTCCTCCTGAACAGAAAGTCATATCGACATGGGGTTTTCACCAGAAGACTTCTTATAATGTCTGGTTCGTCCTAAATGAAAGTGGTTATAGCCAGCACAGTGGCCATTTTTATATTCTTGTTATCAATAGTCCTTCTGAATGGAAACTCATATCAACATGGGATTTTTAACAGAAGTCTTCTTATAATGTCTGGTTGGTCCTAAATGAAAATCGTGCTGCCCGGACATCCAGTGTAGCCACCACAGTGGCCAGCTTGAAAGTCTTGTTATTGCTTCTGCACCTGAATGGATGGTCATATCAGCATAGGGATTTCACTAAAAGACTTTTATGATGTATAGTTGATCCTAGATGAAAATGGTGCCAATCTGACATCCAATATGGCCACCACAGAAGCCATCTTGAAAATCTTTTTATTGCTACTCGTCCTGAATGGAAAGTCATATCAGCATGGGCATGTCACTGGAAGACTTCATATGGTGTCTAGCTGGTCCTAAATAACAATTGTGCTGATCTGATATTAAGTATGGCAGCTTACAGCCATCTTACCAGTACTCTTAGATGAGAAGTCATATAAACATTGCTTTTTACCTGAAGACTTGTTAAGTCTGGTTGGTATTAAATGAAAATGATGCTGATGTGACATCCATTATTGCCACCATGGCAGCGGTCTAGAAAATCTTGTTATTGCTACTCCTTCTAAATGGAAAGTCATATCGACATGTGGTTTTCACCAGAGGACAATTATAATATCTAGTTGGTCCTGAATAAAAATGGTGATGATCTGACCTCAAATATGGCTGCCACAGTGAACATATTGAAAAAACTTGTCTCTTATTCTCCTGAATGGATGGTCATATCAATATGGGGTTTTCACCAAAAGTCTCTTGTGATGTCCAGTTTTCCTAAATGAAAATTACGCCAATCTTACATTTTATATGGCTGCCACAATGGTTAATTTGAAAATCTTATCACTCCAAAATATCAGAGATGGTTTCAACACTCAGCATTTAAAAAGAAGAAATGGTCTTATCTTGAATTCCTGAAAATTCTTTTTGGCCAATAGAGTGTCAGTCCCTTCAAGGGGAATCTTGTTTAATGTTAAGGATATATGGTAAAATCCATTAAATAAGACTACCAGGACTTTAGAAAATTGCTCATTTTTGGGATGGTCTTAATATCAGGGTCTAGCTTTTAGTTTCCAGCTGTAGAGGTATGCATTTATGTATGTATATATCTATGTATGTATGTATGTATGTATGTATGTATGTATGTATGTATGTATGTATGTATGTGTGTGTGTGTGTGCATGCATGTGTGCATGCATGTGTGTGTGTGTAAGTATGTATGTTAGATTTGACTAATTATAACAGAAATGCATATTCACTCAGTTCACTTAGTATTTGCTTTTGCACAGACAACAGACAGCTAGATTGTTTTGTAATTGCTTATGAAATTCAATAAATTGAGCTTACAACCTGTTACACAGATGACCACTATGGCTACAACTGTAACTGTTGAATGATGCGATGATCACTTCAATGTATTCCCCGTCAGATGTGTGCATACTATTGTTGAGATATGACATCCATGATTGATTAAGCAATTTTGATGGTTGCTTTTACATTTGAAATCTTCATACCAGTAAATGATTATAAACTGTAATAGTGGGATGGTCCTTGTTTGTGGGTTATAAAACAAAGGAAAACTGATGGAAAAAATCAGTTCTTTAGATTTGAAATCTTAATAGTAGAGTGATTGTTAGGTGTATTATTAAGAATGCTATTTACTTGTATAATTTTAATACACTATGTGCAAGTTTAGCATTGTAGATTCATACTGTCAATGATGTGTTTAATTGTTTTGTGTGAACAATATGGGGAGGGGGGGAATAAACAAAATGTCAGTTAAACATATAGTGATAATTTTTCTTCCAATTTATATAATGGTCAAATTAATCATTGCTGTGTAAAAACAATAATTACGATCTGTAAGCTGAAGCTTAACAGAATTACTTTTATCCATTTGTCAGCTTGGCTAATGTTTTTGATTAGTGTCAGGGAATAAGGGACATCAAAGACATAGGATCAGGAGCCATGATGTGACTGTGTTGTATCCATGATGTGACTGTTTTATAACCATGACATGACTGTGTTATAACCATGATGTGACTGTTATATCCATGACGTCTGTTATAACCATGATGTGACTTGTGTTATAACCATGATGTGACTATTATAACCATGACATGACTATTATAACCATGATGTGACTGTTATAACCATGATGTGACTATGTTATAACCATGATGTGATTGTGTTATGACAGTGCACATTATACTACAATTCCCCAGCATGCATATTATAGATTCCCATTCACAGCCTAGTTCAAGCTGAGTATTGGCAGGACCCACTGAATGAAGATGAGTACAGAAAAGCCAGTGTCTTCTTGGCAGATATCAATCAGGAAAATGTGAGCAAAGTTATGATTTTATTGTTAGGTTATATAACACATAGAGGATGACATATGTCTGTATAATGATTATGAATAATTCATGAATGCCAGCAGGTCAGCTTCACTGAATGAGATGATCTTAGACACAAGTGAATTACTAAATATAGTTTGCAATGCTTATATGTATTAATTTATTGATTATATACCTCTGAGAAATAATGTTATGCACTAATCTGTTTTATTGTTGAGAAAATAAATACATGTACTTGTGCTGGTTGTTGTTATGCCAGTGGAATTAATATACTGTACCAATAATAAATGTTGCAAGAAGTAAATGAGCCATAATGTCATAATTAATCAAATGTCAAAATGAATAATTCATGAATGCAAGGAATTACCCTTGTCCGCCATGTCCATCTTTAGACATGATTGATTTCTTTACAACAGAAGATAACATCATCATCATCATTGTGAGGGTAGCTCAGTTAGAATATATATGTATCTAGTCCATTGAAGCCTTTATTGAATCAATTTATCTACCTACCTATAATATATATGTATCTAGTCCATTGAAGCCTTTATTGAATCAATTTATCTACCTACCTATACTATAATAAAGTATGCATGTATATCACAGCATATTCATGTATAGTGGGACTGTGTAGTATGCCTATGGTAAAATAATTGCCAATCTTTTTTAATATGCTTTTAACTTTATATAAATCCTTTGCAAGGTGAAGAACCCCACCTATAAAGATAACCTCCAGAAGCTGAAGAATTTTGTGATGGTGAAATTTCTGAAAGACACTATGGTTGACCCAAAGGAGAGTGAGGTAATTATATCCCTTTAAATTTGTATATAAGTCACTAAATCAGGAAGAGCAGTGTATCTTGCTTACTTTGCTCCTCTGCAGTCTCAATACACACACACACAAAACAGGCATGAACACAGCACAAAGCTGCTATGGTCTAGTTGGTTGCATGCCTCTATTTTTAGCACTAGAAAGTTCAAACAGTTCATTCAAAAATATTAAGAGCCGATTGTGGTTACATTATGTCATTTTGGCTATTTAAATTGCCTGTTACATGAAATCTTCATATTAATTGCAGTTATAATCCTCTCAGTTTTGATCAGCAAGTGTTGTTGACCATCCAAGGTCACTTGTTTTCCCTCCCATTTTTCTTTGACCTCAAACACACCACATGCCAATATCTGAGGCATCATGAGTATGTCATAATAATAAATTAAAACATTGTACACTGTTGACATAAATAAATTCTGTTTTAAAAAAATTCTACAGAAAGCAAGGTTTATTTGAAACATTGATGTTAATCTATCGGTAATCATCACTCATGAAATATGATAACAAATTGAATTATGTTTAGCTCACCTAGCCTTAAGGTCATGTGAGCTTATGGTATGGCCCAGCATCCATTGTGTATCATCTTTTGTGCATTGTGTGTCGTGCATTGTCCCTCATGTGGCTATCAACATGTAGTATTTTCAAATTTTTCTATAAAAACAACTGACCAATTTCAACCAAATTTGGCACGTAGAATGATGGCAAAAATGCAGCTTTATGCAAATGATGCTTCACCATCAAATGTGGCTGCCATAAAAAAAAAATAGAAAAACCTTTAAAGAACTACTTCTTGAAAGCTGCTAAACAGAATTTGGCCAAAGTTGATAGAAAGCATGTTGGCATAAAGGTCTTTCACATTTTTATACAAGATACTGATACATTATCTGATATGGCCACTGTTACTATAAACAGAAAAACATTTAAACAGCAACTTATCAAAAACAGCAGAACAGAATTGAACCAAATTTGACATATGAATCATTCTGGCATGAATGTCTTTCAAGTTTTTACAAATTATGCCAATCCACCATCAAATAAGGTCACCATTTCTATAAGTAGAAAAAACAAACTTGAAATTATTTTTTCTCAAAAACTACTGAACATCATTTGACCAAATTTGACAGAAAGAAATCTGGCTTAAAGGCTTTCTAAGTTTGTAAAAATTGTGCTAGTCTGCAATCAAATATGGCCATCATTACTAAAATTAGAGAACCTTAAACAGTTTCTTAAAAATTGCTTAACAGAATTGGACCAAAGTTGTATAGAGAGCATCCATACATGACAGTCTTCCAAGTTTATACAAATGATGCTGATTCACTTTCAGATTTGGCTGCTGTTATTTTACTATACATATATCACTTTTTCTTATCAGTGGATTGATATCAAATTTTTCACTTCAAAGGTTATCAGGAAATAATGGGTAAAAATTAAATAAGTGAATCAGGTTGAATCTTTTGATTTCACTGCCCTCTTCTATGAATGACTTATGAATTGCTACTTACTTGAATATGTTGGGTTCAGCTAACCTGTAAGACCTTTAAAGGAATGTCATAATGTTTTTTTTGTTGGGTTCTTTTTACGTTTTACGAAATTTTTGGCCAGCCATTTAATATTTTTCTTTAATGTATGAAACATAGACCAGGAGAACTTATGGAATGGCCTGTTCTCTGTTGTCAGTCGTCCATCATCCAACATCCGTCCATCCATTAGCATAGTTTGTTATCACTACTTCTCTTATTCAAGGATTGCCATGAAACTTTACACACACATTCATCTCGAGGTCTAGTTGGTCCTAGATGACATTGATAGTGCTCCTCAGACATCCAGTATGGCGACCACAGCAGCCATCTTGAAAATCTTATTACTTCTCCTCCTAAACGGAAAGTCATATCTACATGGGGTTTTCACCAGAAGACTTCTTACGATGTCTAATTGGTCCTAAATGAAAATGGTTCTGCTCAGACATCCAATATGGCTCCCATGGCAGCCATCTTGAAAACATTGTTATTGCTACTCCTCCTGAGTGGATGGTCATATCAGCTTGGGGTTTTCACTAAGAGACTTTTTATGATGTCTAGCTGTTCCAGAATGAAATGGTGCCAGTCTGACATCCAGTATGACTGCCATGGCAGTCTTTTTGAAAATCTTGTTATTGCTACTCGTCCTGAATGGAAAGTCATATCAGCATGGGTTTTTCACCAGAAGACTTCTTATGGTGTATTATTGGTTGTAAATAAAAATTGTGCTGATCTGACATCCAATATGGCCACCACAGTGATGTCGAGTTGGTACTAAATGAAAATGGTGCTGATCTAACATCCAGTATGGCCACCATGGCAGTCATCTTGAAAATCTTGGTATTGCTTCTCCTCCTAAATGAAAAGTCATATCATCATGGGGTTTTCGACAGAAGACAAACTATAATATTTTGTTGGTCCAGAATAATAATGGTGCTGATCTGACCTCAAATATGGCAGCTACAATGAACATATTGAAAATCTTGTCACTAATTCTCCTGAATGGATGGTCATATCAACATAGGGTTTTCACCAAAAGTGTTCTAATGGTGTCCAGTGTGTTCTGAATGAAAATGGTGCTGATCTATCCAATATGGCTGCCACAATGGCTAATTTTAAAATCTTATCACTCTTGAATACCAGAGATGGTTTCAACACTCAGCAGTTATAAAGAAGAAATGATATTGTCTTGAAATCCTGGAAATTCGTTTCAACCAATAGAGTGTCAGTCCCTTCAAAGGACTCTTGTTTATTGTATGTTGTTTAATTGAATTTAATTAGCAATTAAGACATGTTTCAGTGACTTCAAGTTTTAATAATCTTCATACTCACAGATAATGCTTAAAATGAACTTTCTAATATTTCCAAATCTAAGAACAGAACAAATTTAATAGAACAAATTTTGTTAATTTTATCATTTTCTCTTCAGTGGTTTGGTTTCTACAAGCCTGGACAAGCAAAGGTCACCAACACCCTTTTTGAGACTCCAATGTACATAGAGGTAATGGCAATTAAATGATAAACCTGATGCCAACTCAATATTACTACAAAAATTAAATGAGTTTTGGATTTTAAAATCGGTATGCCCAAATGTAGCTTTGTTTCCAACAGAAAAGAAAATGTCATGGTATAACTGGATCATAATTACTCCATTATAGTTTGGCACAAGACATGTGCAGATATAATTAAACAATCTATCTAGGGAGATTACAGTACAGTAAAATCTATCATGAGCAGCCATTTCTAGGAAAAAGAAACAAAGCTGCCACAGAACACTATCTCATTTTTTTTCTTTTGCCTCAGCCTACCACTTTTCTGTTGGTTACTATTATACACCCTGCATACCAAATCACTTAAATTGTCAATGACATGGTAAAGCAATGCTGCAGAAAACCCACAGTACACCTCTTCCTTAATAACTCGGGCACAGCGGGGTGCAAAACATAGACCACAGCATAAGTGACAGCATGAGTTACTGCATTGCCACTGAAAAATTAAGGGATGGAAATCAACAGTGAGATGAGAGAGTGTGTATGTGTGTAAATGGTTGAAAACTCATTTTAAAATTGCATTGGGAAAAATTGTCAATAAATAACTATCTTCTAATAAGTTGTTAGCTTTTCTGTATAAATTACCTTTATTTTCAAGATATCCTATTTTTGAAAGATCATTGAAAACATTACTCCAAGAGGTTTCAGTTTACATCACGTGTACCAGCAAAACATTGTGTGGATACATTCTAGTGTTATTGCCGATTCATAACAGAAGTAGATTCTTTTTTTAAAAAAGAGATGGACATTCATTTTGAAAAAAACACTGTCAAAACTAGATTTGTATTCTATCAGTAAAATATTGAAGCTGCGAATTCATTGCAAGTAATCTTGAAATTTCTGCTCATCCTTGCACAAACCTCCAAATTCGGGAATTTTATATACTCTGCAAATTATGGATCTCGCTTCTCCATAGTGAACCTTGTCTATAAAAGTAAGCTTTACATGCACTGAGTATGCCTTTTGCTTGGTCCCCTTGCTATCCTTGATCACATTTGTGAATGATTGGGAGTATGCCTTTTGCTCGGTCCCCTTGCTATCCTTGATCACATTTGTGAATGTTTGGGAGTATGCCTTTTGCTTGGTCCCCTTGCTATCCTTGATCACATTTGTGAATGATTGGGAGTATGCCTTTTGCTTGGTCCCCTTGCTATCCTTGATCACATTTGTGAATGATTGGGAGTATGCCTTTTGCTTGGGCCCCCTGCTATCCTTTATCACATTTGTGAATAATTGGGATAAACCACTGATTAATGTTAGGTACTTTAATGATGTTACTTACATAATAAAAGTGTTCAATTGGTCAACTGAAATTAGTTGATTTGATATATGACCATGACTGCCTGTTCTTTCACAGTTAGATTTGCATGCCTTTTAACTTTTTTTATTCTTCCTCATTTACTTGATTTGATATAAAAGAAATAATTAATGTGATAATACAAAATGGTTCTACTTTTAATTGATTGTAACAATGCAACAAACATTTCTGCAAGTCACAGGTCAAAACATTGTCAGCACTCAATTAGCTTCTCATGGAAATGCTCGAGGGCATTGCTTTGATGATCACTTGAAACTTTTTACGTCTGAATACAAGAGGGAATATCACGTTTATGATGATTACACTGACACTTAATGAATTGATAAAAACCAACACAAATTTCATTCAACAAGACATGATAAAGTGAATACCGCTTTTCATGCTAAGTAAGTTAATGTATAGAGTGATGTTCTGAATAATTTTAGTTATGACCCAGGAACCAGATCCCAGGAGCCGTTGAGAGACCTAGGGACAAATGCTGGATATATATAATTTCCATGGCCTTTTCATGCAGTATAAAGTGTCTGTGTGGTTATAAGGTGGTTGTCTCAATGGTTTCTGTTTCCAGGTTGTGATCTGAGGTTGGGCCTTTGTGGATAACAACAGACTCAAGAACTAAGACTGACTGCATAAGTTAATTGCCTTGTGAGCAGAGATGCTTCTAGGGCACGCGATTGCGAAACATTGCTATGAATTCGCGTATTTGGAAAGCAGTGATGCGTGAGAACTCCCGCAACTTGCTTCAAAGTCACGCATATAAAAAATGAACTATGCGCGGCAGTATACAAACGTTATTTGTAACTGTTAAGATAAATTGAATAAATAAGAGTTGAAAAATAAATTCAAAAGTAAGGATATTTTTTTTTTTCTTCACAATACCTCTTTCCATTCCGAAGTCTGCAGATGTACGGTAAGACAAAAGGATACTTGGAAATCCCACTAATTATTTATAGCCGAAACACGTGTATCCTATGTGGGGGTACTGCAATTGATTCCCTTTCCACTCATTTGCACATGCGCTAACTTTAGTGCATTTCCAGAATGTGTAATTAAGCGTGGCAGGACATAAGATTACAGATTACGTCAAGTTAGTGGTGACGGAAATGTGGAAAGTGAACTTCAAGTCAGTGGTGGCGGGAATGTGGAAAGTGAAAAGGAGAATGAAGAAAGTAGTGGAGTTTCTCACGAAACGGAGGATGATAGTTCAAAAACAATATCCGGTGCCGAGTTAGATGTACCGCCAAAAAAGAAACCGAAATATGAAACAAAGTTTCAGAATTCTTGGTTGTCAGAGTACAAATAGTTACAACACAGCACCAAGACAGTAGGTATGTTCTGTGATATTTGCAAACGTTGTGGGAAAAGTAACCCTTTTACATTGGAAATGAACTGCTTGAATTTTAGGACTTCTACTCTTAAACGACACGCCGAGTCACAGGATCGTATCCAGGCATTAAAAGCTAATGCACTCAAATCGGACTTTCAAATCTTGTTTTGGAGCAGAGATATCCAAGAGACAATACCTTTCATCTGTGGAAAATTGTACACAACAATCATAAAGAAGAGTTTCCCAACTTGTTCAAACTGGCTAAGCTAGCTATGCATATGCCCCATCAGACAGCAGACTGTGAAAGGGGGTTCTCAGCACAGAACAATATTCACACACAGCTTAGAAACAGATTAAGCCCAGAAACAATCAATACATTAATGCTTATACAAGTAGAGAGACAATCAATACATTAATGCTTATACAACTAGAGGGGAAATCTTTTGAAGATTTTGATTTTGATAGAGCCTTAACAGAGTGGAGCAGGAAGAAAGAGAGACGGATATTTAAGTGTTAGGTAAATATTGAACTATGTACTTTTCCTCCCCCCCTTTTTCTTTCTACTCCCCCCTTATTTTGGGGACAATGGGAGAGCTCCCCCCTTTAGATGAAATCCTGGCAGCATCCCTGTTGTCATGCCAAATATATACTTTTAGAGTGGGACTATAAACAGTTTGCAACCAATGACCAAGGTACATTCCCCAGGGGAGTTGAGAGACCAAGGAGCCAATCCTGGTTACATAAATGACTTTCCCCTTTCATGCCAAGAAAAATGTATATATTGTTATAAGGTGATGATCTAAAAAAATTTCAAGGTATGATCCATGGCATTGACTCCAGAGAATAATGACAGACACAGGAGTATTACCCAGGGGAGACACATGAGTATTATCCAGGGGAAATATTGATCTAAAAGAAAGTTCACTGTCTATAACCTTCTCCAGTAATAGTGTTGGTCAGTGCCCCATGGGTATCTGCATGTGTTTGACTTTGACTGACATTTGGCAACATGCTAATTTGTGATCATGACAACAGTACTAAACAGTCATCTATATCCCCCACCCAACCAGAATTTTTGTTAGGAGACAAGGATTTCTTGAAAATTTCATGAATATGAAGTTCATATTTACAAAATATACAGGATAATCTGCTTTGTGTACCATAGAGTTCATATTTACAGAGTATACAGGATAATATGATTTGTGTATCATAGAGTTCATATTTACAAAGTATACAGGGATAATCTTATTTGTGTATCACAGAGTTCATATTTACAAAATATACAGGGATAATCTGCTTTGTGTACCATAGACTTCATATTTACAAAGTATACAAAGATAAACTGCTATGTGTACCATAGAGTTATTATTAACAAAGTATACAGGGATAATCTGCTTTGTGTACCATAGACTTCATATTTACAAAGTATACAGGGATAATCTGCTTTGTGTACCATAGAGATATCTTTAACAGTTTTGGAGTTAAACTCCGGAGAGGAACATGTGTGAATAATTGATGGCTGTATGGACAGGTGGACAAAACAAATTAGAAATATTGAAACTGAAGATTTCCAAAAGCAAATGGCACATCTGCACCATGAATCTGATATGTATATAAAGTGTCATTGGGATATTTTGAACAGTTCTGTGCACAATACATAGATGGATGGACAGACAGATATAAAAAGAAAACATGAAAGATATTGGAGCTGACTTTTTCAATAGCAAAAGCCACATCTAGATTACTTGTCATATATAAAGTTGTTATAGGGATATATTGAATGGTTTTCAAATTTTGCTTTAGAGACGAAAGTGTGAATGATAGGTGGATGGATGGACAGACCAATGGACAAACAAAAAAATATATTGAAACTGAAGAATTTTTAAAAACAAGACATCTTGATCACTAGTCTAATTTGTCTATAAAATTTCATTGAGATATCTTGAACAATTTTGTTGCTTTACTCTGGAAATAAAAGTGTAAATGATGGATGGATGAACATTTCAAAAATATTGAAACTGAAGAATTGAATAGTAAAAGGCACATTAATGCCACTAGTCTAATATGTGTACCTAATTTTATAGGCCACTAGTCTGATATGTGTACCTAATTTTATAGGCCACTAGTCTGATATGTGTACCTAATTTTATAGGCCACTAGTCTGATATGTGTACCTAATTTTATAGGCCACTAGTCTGATATGTGTACCTAATTTTATATGCCACTAGTCTGATATGTGTACCTAATTTTATATGCCACTAGTCTGATATGTGTACCTAATTTTATAGGCCACTAGTCTGATATGTGTACCTAATTTTATAGAAATATATTCAATGGTTTTGGAATTTTGCTTCAGGAACAAGTGTCAATAATGCATGGATCAACAGACAAAAACTTTAAAAATGTTTAAACTGAACAATTGTGAATAGAAAAAGGCACATATGGACCACTATTCTAACATGTATACCATGTTTGAAAGAGATATCTTTGAACAGTTTCAGAGTTATGCTCCAGAAACAAAAGTGTTATGGACGAATTGACAGATGGATAGACTTAACGACACACGGATGTAACCCATTTTCTATATTCCCCACCAACTTTGTTGGGCATGGGATAAATAATTTCTGCCTCTCGCAAACCTTAGCTACTTTCTGTCAACTTTATGGTTGTTTTTTTTTAATATCTTGAATAGAAACTGTTCTGCTAAGTAGTGGGCATGATCATCTTACCTTTGCAGCAGAACTTCAGTACACATTAATCTTGCATCAGTACACATTAATCTTGCATACTGTGTATATTATACGTACCATATATATTCACTTATAAGTCGGGTCCAACTGCAAACAACATAGACCCTAATCAGCAATAGCATGATGCACAGGCAGATCATTGTCTATGTTGTTGGTTCTGATCACACCTAACAAATTGCGTAGAGCCAGATCTACCAGCACATTATGTGATAACAGATCTGGGTCTATGCAATTTGCAGTTGGACTCAACTAATAAGCGAGTATAGATGGTATGTGCTGTGGATCTGCTGGTTTCCTGATGAAGAACTCAGTTTGACTGTGCCAAGCCTTATAAAACATAGAACCAGTCTGAATATCTGATAGTACTCTTGTGCCATCTAAACACAAACCATGTTATGGGTCAGGTCCATTAGTCAGTTACAACCATATTCTGTTTAACTTCAGGACTGGCTTGGCCTGAAAGAGATGAACAGCACAAATCGACTTCACTTCCTCAGCTCTGACACGGATCACCTTCAGTTTACACAGACTTGGTTCATCGACAATATCATCAACAAGTTTTTGATGCAATGAAGAGAGACATTGTTGGTCAACAGATTAACTTTTAGCTCTACCCATGACAATTGTGCACGTAACATAGTTTTAATAAATCAGTACGTTAAATATTTTTTGAAGGTATTTAAAATTGTTCCAAACTAGATTTTCAGCGTTTCAGGATAAATTACTTCCAAATTTCTTGTTCTGTTTTTGATGTAGAGTTTGTTATGACTAGAGATGTGTTCATGGAACACTAAAGCCCCACCACAGTACCTGAAATTACCTAAACACAAAACTTAACCAAGGTGTGATGGGACAGACAAGGGTATCACTATATACCCCTACCAGTAGCGTGGTGAAACATAAAATGTAACAAAAATCTTTTGATGTGCCATTATACAGGAAGATACATATGTCCCTCCATATTTTGTATAACATCACAGAAATTCCTACATAAGTGAAATTATCAAGTACAACATGTATTGCAAGAGTACATACAAGTAATTAACTACATAATCATGATTTTTATAATTTTCATTAAATTATCAAGTACAGCATGTATTGAAATCATATTAATCAATATAATGCTGATTATTTTAACATAATTTTGCATTTCATTCTTTTTTGTTGTGTTGAAAGTGTTGAGTACCTGATGATATTTGTCCTGCTGCATCACAGGTTATTAATCCTATAAATGACACTGTATGTTTGTGGTACCAAAACTTAATGCTTCTATTATTTCAGTGTTCTTGTTCTTTTAATTCTGCATTGTTGTTCACTGTACATTATTTCCTTGGTTTAAATTTACAATATGTGGCTGGTATTAAATTTTCACAGATGTGCAGTAGACTGGTTGACTGCCAGTATGGCACAAATAAAACCCCTGCAAAAATGTGAAAATTAAGCCACTATATAATATTTAAAGATTGTTTTTAATGGTTCCTAATCTAGTTCATGATGTCATGTTTTACATGAGAAGACTATTTTGTATTACCATCTATACTCATATATATATGTCAGATCCAGCTGCATAGACCTAGATCTGCCATCGAATAATGTGCCGGCCAGTCTGGGTCTATGCAGTTTGTTAGGAGTAATCAGTAGAATAAACAACACAGACCCTGATCTGCCGGCGCATTATGTGATGGCAGATCAGGGTCTTTGTTGTTTGCAGTTGCACCCGACTTATAAGCGAGTATATATGGTAACTAAAACTATTTCCTACTTGCATATGAAGATCTTATCTGGTCATACAGAAAAAAATGTCAACCTTTTTGTAAAATGTATTCCAGATAAAAAGAATAAAATGGTGAAATAATGGATTCTGCTTTTATACATTATAAGAAAATACTCACTGAAATACTCCATAATATTGACACCAAATTCAAATGCTATGGAATCAATGAAACTAATAAAATGTCAACAAATTTATTTAGAACTATATAATTATAAATTTTATAAATCAAAAACATAAGTGTTTTTTTCAATGAATGCAGAAATGCACATGCAATCAGATAAATCCCATATTGGTAAAATTCTGTGATAGGTAAATGTACAGGCTGTCATATAATCATTTTTGTTGTTATGTGTAGGTATATTTTGATTCATGCCTGTTACTGTGAAATAAATATAATTATTATTATTACATTGTGTAATTTATTTTTAGTTTACCTGGCCATAAGGCCCATGAGCTTATGGTATAGCCCGACATCTGTTGTCTGTCTGTCAACAATTGTTACTACTCTGGAGACCACATTTCTGATCCAGCTTTCTTTAGATTTTGAATATGGGCTTATATCATCAAGATCTCAAACGAGTTTGATAATGAACAAGATTCATGTATATTAATGATGTGATTTTCATCCGATTGACTGAGCTTGCACTCAGAAAGCCATATTTCTGATCTGAGCTTGCATTTGATTGACTGAGCTTGTTTCCATTCTGGATACCATATTTCTACTGTGATTTTGATCAAACTTGGAATATAGGCCTATAACATCAATATCCCAGACAAGTTCAATAATGAGCAAGATCCAGTCATGAGGTGCTCTTGAATCTGATTGGCTTAGTATGCACTCTGGAGCCATATTTATGATCTGATTTTGATCAGACAGTCCAATAAATAATCCCCCAGACTTGTATTGGTCTATAGGTGATTTGTTGTCTGATCTCACCTATTCATAAAACACTGCAGTTATTGCTGACAGATTTGTTCCAACAGTATTGACAGGGCACAGGAAAAAATTTCCCAAGCACTCGTTCACGAGACAAGTGAGTTTCAAGAGGTACTCGTACCTGTCCTCATTATACTCAACACAGTGCACTTCTCCACTACATTGCTTATGCTCGTACTATAAAACCACATGTACCTGCCTGATGCAAGCTTGATATAAAATGGGCAAAAACCATGACAATATTTTTGTTCTAATACATGGCTCACTAGATAAACACGTAAGAGACAATGTTTGTAACTCGAGAAATTGCAGTTGCACACATAGCCTTTTCTTAGCAGTATTGGCGTTTATATTGAAACCTTTCAGTAATCTCGGTGTCATAATTTTCCATTCCAACGAGTTATCATAATTCTTTACATGTTAGATATGTGAGAAGTTACGAGACAGAGAATGTCAAAATTTTATGATTTTCATCTGGTCAGACATTGTTACACTTGCCACTCAGATCACCAATATTATCAAGACTGTGCAGCATTTTTAATATATTATTATGCCAAAGCAAAGACGCCAGCAGATATTTACATAAGTATGTAATTACTTTTCATAAGAAAATGTAAGTAACTTGCATTTAAAAGAAGAATTCCAAGTCTCAATATCCACCAAATTTTGTACTAAATGATCCATTTTGGTCAAACCTCCATTCTACACAGGTACAATAAAAAGGAAGATTGCTGATTGGTCAAAAGAATTGGAACATTTCTAGGTATTTACTGCAACTAGATTTTGACCAATCAGCTGTTGTCTCGACAGTGTCTGCTTTATAAATAGATTACAACAGCATGCATTGTGTGAAAGTTGGTGGGAATTGACTGAGACACTAAAAATACTAATTTGAAATGTAAGTTGGCAACATTTTTCTTGTGAAAAGTAATTACATACTTGTAGCAATATCTGCTGGCATCTTCCCTTTGACATGACAAGGTATCAATAAAGTGTCAGTCTTGAAAATACCCGTTACCTGGGCAACTGTAACATTGCCCGACCAGGTGAAAAATCACAACAATGTTGACATTCTCCGTCTCTTAACTTCTCAGAGGTCAGACTCATACAAATGTGTAATAGCTCATTGAAAGGGAAACTTTCTCCACATCAAAATGATGCCTAAATTACTGAAAAGTGTCACTGTAAAATGCAAACACCATTAAGAAACTGAGGGCTAGGTGTGAAACTGCAACATAATATGTTTATAATATTTACCCATTTTAGTATCAAGCTTACATCGGGTACATGTGTAAAACAAAACAAAGTCATTCCTTTTCGACATGTTCTTGACAAGTAGGCAAATTAGGCAATAGTTTTTTATCATTGACTTACACCAAATGTTAACCGATGTTGAACTTTGGCACTTGTTAAGGGTAGCAAATGCACACAGATTTATTCCCAGGGTGCAAATCTCCATCTACATGGCCCAAGGACGATTACATGGTAAAGTTTTACTCAGCCCAGCTAATTTTTACCCAGTCAGGACGAGAGGGTGAGTGGTTTTCCTGAGCCCTGATTGAGCAACCAGTCAGATCTGACTTTAACTCATTCTAAATATTTTGGTTGTTTTGATCATGTGTCTCGAGCATCCATAGATTTGTCATGTGGCTTTCACATTATAAATATCTCATCATGTGGCTATTATCACCATTCAACAAGTGCCAAATTAAAAATATAAAAAAAACCAATTAATTGACAGTAATCCAGGCAATTTGGGTTACTATGTAAAATTAAAGGCTGAGCAGCATAAATCCTTATTAAAAGTAGTTGAGGGAAAGCATGTTATTGATTTTGTACCAACAGGCTTTGGAAAAAGCCCAATCTATACTCATTTCCCCTTCTTAAAGACAAAGGTAAATTAAATTTTACAAAATAATTAAGAAATGTTGCAGATTTAAATTTATTGCATTTTATGGAAGTAGTAGTGGTTATTTGTATGCGAGAATGACAATGGTAAGAAATGTGATAATTGATGTTTTTCAATGATGTTGATGATATTATTATTATTATTATTATTCAGGTGGAGTTGTATAAAATTTATATTTGTGGTTTTTATTTATTTCTCAAAGGTTTGATAATAAAATCTTACCAAATTTCAAACATAATTACTGCAATTATGCAGCATAAACAAATCATTTTTTGGACTGCTACAGCATTACTCAAGATTGTTTGAAAGATTAAGTTAACTCAGTAATTGTTGCAGTATAAACAGGTTAAATCAAATTATGTTATTTCTCCTTCAAATATGTTCCCCGATCACATTAACATTAGGGATATAAACCTGCTACCTCCCAAATCCAGCCCTACTTACAAGACGAAAATTCGTGTTTTCTGTCAATCTCATATAGACAAAGGGCAATAACTCTTGCCCATTACCTCCCTTGCCACCCCCCAGGTGTCGCCATTTTTATGTGAAAAATGTAGCCATCCACCTAGGAATTTGGAATTAATGTGTGTTAACTCGTTAACCACGGGGATTCTTTTCATTTCGCCTGAAATGGGGGTAGGAAACTCATTTTTGGGGTTACTTCTGAATGCAGTAAAACACATCTACTTAAGAAAGTGTTTTGTTTAGCCTGATGCTTAGGTGTATCAGAAACATTGTTTTTTATTGGCTATTACACTCACGCATGTGCAAAAGGGTAAAATTTGGACTTTTTTTTTTGTCGTATAGGACCCCTGATTTTTGTGTCCTGGTCCCTTTTTAATCCAAATCTCAAAGTTATCCTACTTTTAGCAAAGGTTGATCTGTCCGTGTGCAGTTTGGAGCGGTCTGCTTTAGATCTAAGGCCAAAAAGTGTAAATCTTGACACAAACTCCTGTTCCGAAACTGGCAATTTTCGACCTAAAAAAAAATCGGGTTTCAAAACTTGCATTTTTTTCACTTTATTTTTTAATGCAAGTAAAAAGTCAACATTATTTGGTATCATTGTAGAGCTACATCTGTCTACTTTCCTGCAATACCATCCACTTTAATGTATCTTAAATGATGTTGTTACAGAGCTCGGAAGTAGGGTACAACACCATGACGCGTAAACATGGTGCTATAGGGTTAATGAGTTAAACAAGTTTTGGGAAATTTCTTTGAAATTGTCCAGGAATGGCAATTTTTGTAATTTCTGTGCAATGGTAATGCACAAATGATCAAATAAGCAAGGAATATTCGAATTTGGTGATGTCATCAAAATTCACCCATTAACTCCGGGAGATTCTTTTCATTTTTGCCTAAAATGGGTGTAGAAAACACATTTTGGGTGTTACTTCTGTATGCAGCAAAACACATTCATATTAATGAGGTGACCTTTTACCCAATTTGGTAACCTTGTTACCACTCTGTAGGCCATATGTATGATCCGATTTTTATCAAACTTGGAATATATGTTTATATCATTAAGAGCTCAGATGATTTCGATAACGAGTGTGATTGAAATCCATGCATAATAATGTGGTGATCTTGGGCTTGTTACCACTCTCTTACCTGTGATTCTACCGGCGGTAGGCCAAAAATACCGTTTTAAAGATTGTCTACCACACATACTGTTTAGTAGTCGAAATCTACCGGTTTTGAAAATGTCAAAGAAAATTTTTTTTTTTTTTTTTTAAAAACCCGGTTTTTTTTACGCATTCTATCAACATCTTAGATAAACCAGCCAGAACCAGTCTACTGGGAACCAGAAATGTTCGACCTATGATATGAGTAGTCGGATTACAATTGTTAGCAATGTGTACACAAGAAGCGGCTAATTGATTACCTTATTGTTGTAATTTGGAGAGTTTAAGGCCAAATGCGGGATGTTGTTTGAGGTGTTATAAGTAATAAAAGGATCAAAGGTAATCCATGAGTCTTTAATTAAAACTCGGTCGATCTGTTGTGGAAGGAAGATAAAATGGAGAGACCGACCAAAAATGATCTTGGCAGAAACACTTGAGTAAGTATTTTGATTTGATGTCTTTTAATTGTTCTTGTATTGTTCACGATGGTTTAAGATGAATATTTAAGGGCAGCTTGTATATTTTTTTTCTTCAATTAATGTCAAAATGCCAAAACGTCCGCTTTCTCCCAACGCTAAGAAGCCACTAGCTAAGAAATACTACAACAAGTTTAACAACGCTTGGATACCAGAATTTAAGTGTGTGCAGGTGAGTAGCAAAGGTCCTGACTTTGCATTGTGTCTTTTTAGGCTGGTGAATCAATGATTGGACATCTACATGTAGAAATGACCAGGCTGCTAAGAAAGCTTCTGGGAAAGTTTGTTTCAACCAAGGTCATCACCAGTGAACCAGATATTACTAATGTGAAGTTCAGACTTCTAGAAAATCAGCATAAAGCACAACAATTATGTTCAAGTCCTAGATAAAATATATCCGCGAGTTAAAAATGTATTACTTAATATTTAATTTTAAAGTTGGGATAAATTATTAAAATAATATGTTTTTTAACTGTTTATTTCAAGTCTAAATCTAATTTGTTTAAAATTAATTACAGTGGTGAAACTTGCCAACAGATTTTTGGACTGAGATCCTATCATTGCCACATTCCAATGCCGACACAGAGAGGACATTCTCCATTCTTCGAAAAATCCAGAGTGATTCAAGGGGAAGTCTGGACCAGAAAACTAGTGACAGTGATCTTGTGAAGGAAACTAAAAATGCCTGTGAATTTTATAAAAAAAACCCTTGCAGTGAACTGTGAGATGTACGACTCTTTCTTTTTCATTTAATTAACAATATACTGGCTCATATTAACTAACTATTATTGTAACATTTTCCATCAGATTCGGAATCGGAATCATGTTCAAAATTTGTGTTTTATTATAATATGAAGAGAATACATATTATGTGACAAAATGAACTTGTTTTGTTTTCAATCCCCTTAAAACACGTAAAATTTATGCCACTAAAATATCTACCTTTTTAGAAGTCAATCTACTGATCAAAATTTGCAAATCTACTGGTTTGAAATCCTGGTTCTGTCACAGGTATGCACTCTTAAAGCCATATTTTTGATCTGTTGGGTTTATTATCATCAAGATCTTGGATAACTTTGATTATGAGGATGAGACTGCAAATTAATTATGACTTCTTCTTTAGAAAGAATATTTATCTGGATATAAAAATTGGGAGATAGTTTACATAGGATGTATTCTTACACTACTACATAAGCCTGCTTCATGAAATGGTAAACTGTCAAGTTATGTAAACTGTGTAAGCAATATCAGGTCCACTTGGGCCTCTTGTTTTCATTTTATTGACAGCTAAAAATAAAAAATATAAATTCCAAATAACTGGCGAGTAATGGCAATAAATATATTTAATGCACAGTAGATGTGATAACATAAAAAAATGTTTCAGGCACTTTAGCATGGTAATACTAGCAAATGTCAAACTCTGTTTCACCCAACATATCAAACTTCCCAATATTTAAGAATTTCAGATTTGGCAAAGTTTTTAGAAACGATTCTCTGCAAATAAATTTATAAACTTAGACATGGTTTTACAAGAAATGTTCTTATTGGAGCAAATCATATTAGAAAAAAACAAAATTACTGCAAACAAATATCTATAATTGTGTAAACAAATTCTGATCCTTAATTACAATATTGCACATAGTTTATGCTAGTCTGAAATTGTAAATTTTCTCTAAAAAAAAAATTTATATTTATACTTTTCCCTCAGTTATAAATTACAAATTATTCATTTTAATCCCTTAGGTGTATTATTTTGCTAACTTTTATAAATTGTTCTATTGAAATGTATGCATCCTGTATTCTAAAATTATTTTGTACTGGTTTTCATAATTTTTGCAAGTTGAAGAACTACTTAACCCCAAACCTGTGATTCTTTATAGTAACTTATATTGCTGGGCTTTAATTTAGAGAGAGAACCAGTATTGTAAATCAAAACAAAAAAAAACAACTTTAAATTGCATTTTATTTGAGAACTATTTCTAACTGTGCTGAATTTCATGAATATAAGCAGATCTTGCTCATAATAAAACTCACTGGACATCTTAATGATTTAAGTCTATTTACCAAGTTTACTCAACATTAGATCAAAAATACAATCTCTAGAGAGATAACAAGTTCAGCCAATAAGATACAAGATCACTTCATTAATATGTGTGGATCTTGCTCATTATCAAACTCATTTGAGATCCTGATCATACAAGTCTATATTCCAAGTTTGAAATGTGGCCTCCCGAGTGCCAACAAGCTCTGCTAATCTAATGCAGTATCACCACATTAATATCAGTGGATCTTGCTCAATATCGTACTCATCCAAGAGCTTGATAATATAAGCCCATATGCCAAGTTTAATCAAAAGCAGATAAAAAATGTGGACTCCAGAGTTGTAACAAACTCGGCTAATCAGATGCAAGATAACCTCATTCATATGCATGGATCTCACTCATTATCGGAGTTGAGATCTTGATGATATAGGTATAAATTCCAAGTCTGATCAAAATCAGATCAGAAATTCAGACTCTAGAGTGGTAACAAGCTCAACCAATCAGATGCAAGATAAACTCATTAATATGCATGGATCTTGCTCATTATCCAATCTGTCCAAGATCTTGATATAAAAAAAAAAAAGTATATTACAAGTTTAATCAAAATCAAATCAGAAATATGTCCTCCAGAATAGTAACAGGCTCAAACAATAAATATACAAGACCATCTCTTTATTAAGCATAGATCTCACTCGTATTCGAATTCATCCGAGATAATGATGATATAAACCTATATTCCAAGTTTGATCACAACTGGATCAAAAACATGGCTGCCAAGTAGTAACAAGCAAATGTTGGTGGACAGACACATAGCCATACAATAAGCTCACTAAGCCTAATGGTGAGCTAAAAATGATGTACAACACACTCTTCTTCACATTTCAAACAAACTTTATTATGGAAGGTTATTATTATTCAGAGGCACTTGAAATGAACATTGTCCAAAGTTCATATTTTGTAAACAAAATTGCACTATCTGCACTGGTTTGATCATGTGACAGATTTCCTGGAGTTATAGACCTTGATACCATTGTGCGTTGAAGCTCTGGCATATTTAGTTAACAAGGCCTTTACATCAGTTGTTTCTGTAGCAAGATCACTGGAAAATACACAAGAATGCAGACTGATGAAACAATCTCTTTAGGAATGGTTGCTGCTATTAGTCTGGGTCCATTTGTAATCCAGTGTGCATGGAATGTTAAAAGCAATCAAATGCATAATATTAGATATTCTTGATCAAATGTTTGCATTTAGCATCCGTTTTTTCAGGTTTAGGTCATTTTGATATCATTTTTGACATCTTTTTACCATTATTACAATACTGTCGTGGTCAATTACCTTTGCAATTACTGTCTTGTTAAATCACCCAAGATAACATACTGATTATAATTTGTTAAATATCACAGTGGCATCAATTTGTCTCAACTGCAAAGTGCACATTGATAACCAAGTGACAATATCGTGTGGCTAGCATTACAATAAAAAAGCTTGATAACTGCATCCTCTTTGGGTTCAGGGATGTAAAATAGATCCATCAATAGCAAGAATGCTACTGGAATCGTACATACATTCATGTAGATCACAGTAAACCACCACTTCACTATACTGGATGCATGTGTTCATCACAGTTCAGTGCCATGTGTGCAGTGGTAGAAATGGACCCTGCCAGATAGAGACAGTGTGCAGTGGTAACTGAGAAATGGACCCTGCCAGATAGAGACCGTGTGCAGTGGTAACTGAGAAATGGACCCTGCCAGATAGAGACAGTATGCAGTGGTAACTGAGAAATGGACCCTGCCAGATAGAGACAGTGCAAACAAGTGAAAGATCAGAATGAGGTCATGGTGACCTAATTGGCTGGAAAGACTTGTACTTTTTAGGTACAAGACAGATATCAAATTCCATTATTGTAAAGATAACATACAACACTGAAACAAAGCTAATTAATCTAAATTTTGATTATCAAAGTCTGCTTTGCAGGCAAGACAAAAATTATGTTTTTGAGACATTTAAACAGGTACAGCTATTTATCCATGTAAAATGATAGAATTGGTAAAAACTATAATCAACCATTTCATTTTTATGATTTAACAAGACAGTGGTGACAGAAATTAATTTTATGACAACTGTAAGAAAAAGCTAAAAATGGGTGTGGTCTAAAATGACACCATAATGACTTTAAATCTCAATAAAAAATTATATACACCTAATTTGATTTAACAAACCTGATAACACAGATTTGATCTAACAAACCTAATAATACATATTTGAGGTGTTTGACTGCTTTTAACATTCTAAGCACATGATGTTGAATTTGTCAATAAATTAACCCAGACTATGTCAATTTTCATTTATTATGCAATGCATAATTATTGCATGATTATATTATTGATATTCCGGCACATCTTCAAATATATTGCAAAATCTGTTTGCATGAACATACAAATTAACTGCAACAAATTAACAATTAAATATTAAAGGATTCTTATTAAACAAGGCTTCCATAAAACAATCATACTTGTGAATGGCATATTGATAATATAGCTTTCTGCTTATATAGATGAAAAAGGAAAGGAAATGGTTATCGTAAATTATGTTTCTATGAGATCACATTTACATTAGGATTTAACTCCTGCTACATCCCAAATCTAGCACTCACAAAAAGACAAAATAGTGTGTCTTTCCCATCAGTATACTGTATAGACTATAATAATAGTATCCATGGGAAGAAACTATTCTGGAAAACCACAGTAGGATCTGATTTTTGTGTCTGTGTGAGGTAATCCCTATTTTCACTCATCAGCAGACCTGCTAACCCTTAAGAGACATTCTCAGTAAGTCAGTCGAAATTTTTCAGTAAGTTGGATCAATTTTCAGTAAGGTGTAAAAAATATCAAGTACTGGCAAGAAGTACAGGTTTAACAACCTTTACAGTTTATTTCCGTATTATAACTAAAAACTTACGCTATACAGCTACTGTTGTGACTGGTATGTGGTGCTTTTGCACTTTCTGAGAAACTTCTGGTCAAACTCCATATTGAAGCATTCTCCTCCTTCACTTTCATGACTATTATTGCTTCCAAGGTATCAACTGACATAGATTATCTGGATTTTGAGTGTTTTTTTGCAACAAATGAGAAACACCCTCTCACAACCTGCATTTGAATGTGGAACAATAAGCACATTCTTCATGATGCTGGACAACAATTTGTATTTCAGCTGGCCATTTGCATCCTTGAGTTTACTAATGAGATTCCATTGCTTGTCAACTCTTTCAGTGTTTAAGATCTCAGGATTCAACTCATCTACTTGGTAATTCAAAAACTCTGCTTCCAAGTTGTCTTGCCAGTTGGTTTCCTTGGGTTCCATACACACAAATCTTGATGGGAAATACATCACACTGCTGAAATCAATCATCATTCTTTTTGTCACATCAGCAACTGCACTGTGCTTCAGAAGTTCATTATTCAGGGGAAACCTCTTAGCAATATAATCACAAACAGTTGTGTAATAGTTTCTTACATCTTTATAGAATTCACAGAGGCTACTTTCATAAAGCTTACTTTCAGCCATGTATTTTCTTGTTTCTGAACTGTAAGTGTATCATCTGACTATTCTTTCTTACAGTCATGATAATCAATATCAGTAAGTTCCTTGGCCTGTGAAATTTCTGAAGGCTTTAAAAATCTGACCAGCAATTGTTTGAATAATTCAAGCATGTTTTCTCTAAGTTTGTGGATCATAGGCTCTTCCTGCTGCAGGATTAGGTTATGCTTGTTAAATAATGGAATTATGTGGTCTAGGAATAAGCAATAAAGCTTCACTCTCCAGGACCGCAAAACCATGCACACACTCCTAGCCTTTTCCTCTCTGTAACTGATTTTCTTAGGGTCCCTCCCGTCATTTCTAACTGATGGTGTCTGAAATCTAGTCTGAGCCTTTTCAACTAATTTCTGGGATTTAGCTTTCTCTAAGGAACTCTTATTGGGTTTTGTTTTCTCAGTCTTTCCTGCTGAGATAGAACTGGAGGTCATACTAGCCTGACTTCTAGATTGATCACAGCTCAAAGTTTTGCTGCATGTACTTGCTCTGTCTCTATTTCCTTCTTTGTTACTAGACACACAAGTAACTTTATCCTTTGTACTAGATACCTTCACTGACCTGCTGCTTTTGGCTTTAGCCCTTTTGCCTCTAACCTCTTGTTTCTTGGTTTCTCTCTCAAAATACATTTGTAAAGGTTCCCACTGTTCCAGCAGTCTCTTTATGCCTTCACCAAGAGACAACCATCTTGTTACACAATGCTTCAATATTTTTGTCTGGTCTTTTCCACAAACCGTCTGAAGATCTTTCAGTTCCATTTGTCTATTCACACTTTTATCCAAATAATATGATATGTCCACTAAGCAGTCATCAAAACTCATAGGTAGTTTATCAGCCCCCTTTTTAGCTGCTAAATGTATCAAATGGCATGAACATCCACTTAAGTACACAGAGGGATTCACTTTAGCTATATGTTCAAACACACCTTTATTGCAACCTGTCATCACTGAAGCATTGTCTGATTCAAATGCAATACAGTTATTCCAGCTTACATTTCTCTTTTTCGAATCATCATTCAATAATGTGAAAATATTTTCCCCAGTAGAGGCTCCATCACATGCTGGAACTGACAAAAGTGCTTCAGTTACAACCCCCTCTGTGTGATCAAAATATCTAACAATAACTGGGTTCAACTTCTCAGAATCATTGCTACCATCAGTTGCTATACTGAAAGGCTGGGATGAAATATTGCTTACAATGTCTTCCTGAATTGACTTGCAGTGTTGTAATACAATAGCAGTAGTTTTTGTTCTACCACACTGATAACTATTTGCTACTGACGATTTCGGAAACATGTGTTTGAATAGTTTAGAAGCATTGTCTGATGCAGCAAGTGCAACATTATGCTCAACCAAAAAGATTGTAAAATAAACTTCAGCCTTTATGACCTCCAGTTCAGTTTCTGGTTCTGCAGATCCAAATCCCATAGAGGTCAGCGACTTACAATCGACTTCATTGCAACGTATTCTGTGTGCTTTTTGGAATTCACGTGGCGGCGACAGTCAAGTCAACACGACATAATGTGCAATAAATGTAATGGTCACCTTTCTTGCTTTTTTCTAAGCATGACCAAGTATCTGAGTAATCTTTTTTATACTTTTTGACTACTGTTTTAACTTTTTACGAGGCTGATTGTCCTTTCCACCTTCAACGCATTCTCGTTTGGACATCCTTTTCAGACGACCGGATGATAAAACGAAAAAGTGAAATCTTGATCAGGTATGCGCTTTTCATGAACAACATAGGCAGGTTTAAAGTGTCTGCGGTACCACTATATAGTTAGTCTGGTTCCCTAACAAAATCCACTCAGTCTAAGATGAAACCCCAGATCCGATACTGAGTCTAATATGAAAATCTGGATCCAGGACCAAACCATGACAAAAAATATCTGGAACAGACGAAAACGATCATATTTTCGTAAGTTTTGCTATTATTCCGTAAGTCCGTAATTTGTGCATCATTTTCGTAAGACTTACGGCAAAATCTTAAGGGTTGGCAGGTCTGCATTAGGTTATCCTCATCTGGTAAGATTTCCATATCTGCATATATCATGCACATTGGAAGGGAATGGGTATAGTCATCAATAGTAGCATGTCAGTACATACCCATTGGAAATCCTACGAACTGCAGGCCCATTGACTGAATTGGCAAACAGGTAGACGACTGTGAAAGACCCAGTGGAACAGACTGGGGGATGGTTGAATGGACCAGACAGGTCTCTATAATGGCCCATGGACAAAACAGCTAGTTGGTCACCTGAATGGGCTGGTCAGAAAAATGGACAGCAGAAAAGTTGTAATAGGCAGACGTGACTGCTGGAAATTTTCCAAGAGGTCGGTCGGAAACACCATGCACCAAGCCAGATAGGCACTCTGCTTTGGCATGGGGGCTTACGCCCATTTGGCTGCCAAAAGAAATCAATGAATTATGACCATTTGGCTGCCAAAAGGAATCAATGAATCCTGTTTTATCCAAGTCAGCTGTAGAAAGGCAGGAAGACAAGCAAGATAATCCCCAAAGCCAATATTTTTGTTTTTTGATGTAGTTTCTTGCATTAGTCTTTTCAACTGAGACTCTGACAAGAAATGAGAAGGTGGAAAAATGTTCGCATCCATGTTTCCCAATTCTTCCAGTTAACCAGAAGGCAAAATCTGGAAAATCTTGTGGGAAAGGGTGGAAGCCAAGGAGACATCCCCCACTATGCTAGCAACTGACTCTGTATTGGGATGAAGGCTAAGAACTTCTGCATCAGACAACTTGGATCTTGCATGCTTTTCTCTGCCTTTCAACTGTTACTGAAGTACCTTCTGACCAGCTTGCACAAGTGTGGCAAGGGTGGTAGAATACTTCATACATACAGGGCAATTCTCATATATATCCTCTGATGCCTTTATTATCTTACATTACATGCACCTAGTCACCACCGTGTACCTATAATGACAATGAAAAATGAGTAAGTTATAAAAATGGGCAAATAGGTGCAAGCTGTATCAACTGGAAGCACAGTAAGAAGCAAAATGCAAGAATAAAGTTAAGTTCAAGCCGAGCCTGCCATAAAGAAAATGCTACTGACGCAATGTATACAAACAAACAGAAAAATGGCATGGTCAGAGACCAAGTTCATCAATGTGAAAAAATATCAAAATTTTATGATGAAAATTAAAAAATAAAGCCACAAATGTTTAGAGTAGGGACAGAATGACAAGAGTCATTAAAAAGGGACTGACACTCTATTGGCCAAAAAGAATTTAGAGGAATTTAAGATAAGACCATTGCTTCCTGTTAACTGCCGAGTGTTGAAACCATCTCTGCTATTCATCAGCAATAACAATATTTTAAAGTTAGCTGCTGTGGCAGACATATTGGATGTCAGATTGGCACCATTTTCATTTAGGACCAACAAGACATCATAAGAGGTCTTCTGGTGTAAACTCTATGTTGATATGACCTTATGTTTTGCAGGAGTAATGATAAGATTTTCAAGATGGCTGCCACGGCCATACTGGATATTAGATTGGCACGATTTCCATTTAGGACCAACTAGATATCATAACCAGCCATCTAGGAGAAGTAGCAATAACAAGATTTTAAAGATTGCCATTGTGGTGACCATATTGGAAGTCAGGCACCATTTTCATTTAGGACCAACAAGACATCACAAGAAGTCTTCCAGTGAAAACCCCATGCTGATATGAACCATTAATTCAGGAGTATAGATAACAAGATTTTGAAGATGGCCACTGTGGTGGCAATTTTGGATGTCTGAGCAGCACCATTTTCATTTAGAACTAGACATCATAAGAAGTCATTTAGTACAAAAAACTATGTTGATATGACCATCCATTCAGGAGGAGTAGTGAAAACAAGAATTTCAAGATGGCTGCTGTGGCTGCCATATTGGACATCAGATTGGCACCATTTTCATTTAGGACCAACCAGACTTCACAAGAAGTCTTCTTGCAAAAATGTGATGTCAATATGAAATTCCATTCAGGAGGAGTAGCGATAACAAGATTTTCAAGATGGCTGCTTTGGTGGCCATATTGGACGTCATATGGGCACCATTTTCATTTAGGACTAACTAGACATCATAAAAAGTCCTTTAGTCAATATGACCATCCACTGAGGAGTAGCAACTTGTGCAAATGGACGGACAGCTGATGCATGACAGAAAATAGACCATCACATAAGCTCTTCAAGTCTACGACCAGTAGAGGTAATAAAACAATACCAATTTTTTTTTAGTAGAAAGTTTATATTTCCTGAGAAATCCAGTGGATTTCAAGAGGTGATATATATGACCTTACCTGTACAGTGCAAAAGCTTAAACTGATAAACATCTGGTACAGAGGTAGGCACCTAGTGGAAAATGTGGAGGTAATTATGGTATCCCAGGCGAGTTTTTTTCCCATAGATAATATTATTGTAGTCTACACAGAATACAGACAGTAAGTTTTTTTTTTCTTGATCTTTTTGTAATGGCTGGATTCAAAAGGTAGAGGAAGTTACAATCCTAATGTAAATGTGATCAGATAATGTATTCAACAGAGAAATCCTAATGTAAATGTGATCAGATAATGTATTCAACAGAGAAATCCTAATGTAAATGTGATCAGATAATGTATTCAACAGAGAAATCCTAATGTAAATGTGATCAGATAATGTATTCAACAGAGAAATCCTAATGTAAATGTGATCAGATAATGTATTCAACAGAAATCCTAATGTAAATGTGATCAGATAATATATTTAACAGAGAAATCCTAAGGTAAATGTGATCAGATAATGTATTCAACAGAGAAATCCTAGATTATCAGGCCACAAACTTTAAAAATATAGTAATATTAATCAATGTCATCAGATAATGTATTCAACAGAGAAATCCTCGATTATCAGGCCACAAACTTTAAAAATATAGTAATATTAATCAATGTCATCAGATAATGTATTCAACAGAGAAGTCCTAGATTATCAGGCCACAAACTTTAAAAATATAGTAATATTAATCAAAAGTTTCAGCTGAATACAGCATTTTAACACAGAATCTAACAAAAGTCCCTTGAAGGGACTGATGCTCTACTGGCTGAAAAGAATTCCAGGAATTCAAGATAAGACCATTTCTTTGCGTTAACTGAGTGTTGAAACCATCTTTGATGTTCTTCAGTGGTAACAAGATTTTCAAATTAGCTGCTGTGGTGGACATTTTGGATGTCAACTTTGCACAATTTTCAATTAGGACCAACAAGGCATCATAAGAAGTCTTCTGGTGGAAACCCCATGTTGATACGACTTAACATTTTGGAGGAGCAATGATAACAAGATTTTCAAGATGGATGCCATGGTGGCCATATTCAATATCAGATTGGCACCATTTCAATTTAGTACCAAGTAGACATCATAAGAAGTCTTTTGGTGAAAGCACAATGTCAATATGGCCAGCCATCTAGGTGAAGTAGTGATAACAAGATTTTCAAGACGGCCATTGTAGCTGTCATATTAGGAGTCCTATCAGAACCA
This sequence comes from Margaritifera margaritifera, assembly GCA_029931535.1. NCBI lineage: Eukaryota > Metazoa > Mollusca > Bivalvia > Unionida > Margaritiferidae > Margaritifera > Margaritifera margaritifera. Next base: position 532,724 of record JAQPZY010001123.1, on the reverse strand, counting down.
TTTTCATTTATGAACTAGATATCATAAGTCTTTCCGTGAAAATCTCATGCTGATATGACCGTTCATTCAGGAGAACAAGATTTTCAAGATGGCCACTGTGGCAGGCATACTGAATGTCTGAATTGCACCATTAGGACCAACTAGACATCATAAGAAGTTGTTTAGTAACAACCCCATGTTGATATGACCATCCATTCAGGAGGAGTAGTGATAACAATATTTTCAAGATGGCAGCTGTTGTGGCCATAGTGGACATCAGATTGACACCATTTTCATTTTGGACCAACTATATCCCCAACGCGGTGCCTGCAGGCGCCATAGCGCCTACCAAGGTTTTTTGTGTGCCTGCGGAAGAGGTTATAATGAATAATAAAAAAATATTAAAAAATGGGTCAAGTTAATTGGTTGGTGCCCGCCACTCTCTCATAAACTCACAAATGTGCCCATAGGCACAAAAAGGTTGGGGACCCCTGAACTATTCGATCATAAGAAGTCTTCTGGTGAAAACCCCATGTTATTATGACTTTCTGTTCAGAAGGAGTAGCAATAACAATTTTCACGATGGCTGCTACAGTGGCCATATTGGACATTGGATTGGCCCCATTTTCATTTTGGACCAACTATACATCACAAGAATACTTCTGGTGAAAACCCCATGGCAATATTACTTTTCATTCACGAGGATTAGGAATAAAAAGATTTCCATGATAGCCACTATAATGGCCATATTGGATATCAGATTGACCCCGTTGTCATTTAGGACCAACTAGACATCATAAAAAGTCTTTAAGTGAAAACCCCATGTTGATATTACCATCCATTTATTTGCGATAAGATTTTCAAGATGGCCGCTCTGGCAACCATATTGGCCATCAGATCAGCGTCATTTTTATGTAGGACCAACTAAATATCATCTGGTGAAAACCCACGTTATTATGACTTTCTATTCAGAAGGAATAGCAATAACAAATTTTCACGATGGCTGCTATGGTGGCCATATTGGACATTGGATCGGACCCATTTTCATTTTGGACCAACTATACATCATAAGAAGTCTTCTGGTGAAAACCCCATGGCAATATTACTTTTCATTAACGAGGAGTAGTGATAACAAAATTTTCAAGATGGTCACTGTGGTGGCCATATTGGATGCATGGGCAGCACCATTTTCATATAGGACCAACTAAACCTTGGGATGAATGTGTGGCTAAAGTTTCATGGCAATCCTTCAAGTAGTTTAGGAGGAATAGCTATAACAAACTTGTGTTAATGGACAGAAGGACGACGGACAACAGACGATGGACGACGGGCAATAGACCATCTCATAAGCTCTTCTGGTCAATGACCAGTAGAACTAAAAATTAGTGCTGATGATATCCGAGGTGATACCTCAGTCTCATCATTTGCACGACAAAATGAAAAGCAATGGTACCAATGACATGTCATGATACTTCTTGAAGATTATATATATATAACAGAATGAGGTTTTCAATCATTTGAATATATTCTTCTGAAGTTACACATTAAGGGTATAATGATCATGTTAATGGTGTTTCTTTTTGGCAATAGCAACTGCATACAATTTTCATTACAAAATCATTATCTCATATACACTGCAAACAATTGACCTATAAAAAGAGACACAAAATCTTTTTCAGCCCGCATTTATCACAGTTTAAGTGGAGTTAAATCATTAATTTTAATAACGGTGTTCACTATAAACCTGAAGAATGGGGCCGACTGTATCAAAGTCAAATCTTGAAAATAACTCCCATTGGTTTTAATCAGGATATTTTATCATTAACATTTCACAAATGCATCCAATACATTATGTTTGCTCAGAGCTTGAATTTAACTTTTTTTTAATACATGCATTTTTTCGCAAGTGGAGGAAAAGTCAAATTGCAAAATTCTATTTCTATAAGTAATTTTTGTTTAACAAGTTAATACATACAGTGCAATCAATGAGGTTTTAAATATTTTTTCTATTACTTTAAAATTGTAAATTTTATTTGGGGGCACCTCAGAGCTTGTCATTTTGCCCAGATATGCAGAAAAAGTGAGGTTGACTTCACCTTTTTTTGATGTAGACATCTTCAACACTCCATTTGTCTGCCACTGAGTACTTTAGTATTCTGAGTACAATATCAACTCTTGTCTTTCTTATCTACTCAAGAGCAGAGTAAAACAATTACAACATAGTATTTTCCTGCTTCTGTGTCAACTTAATGATTATTCATGTCTGCCATTATGTTCAATCTACGAGATTCCTGCCAAAAATTCACACAAGCTTGAAGAAGTGAAATTCGATGCATTTGAAGCCTAACCAAGAGCAAATTATTACTCTGTGGCGGTTTATAGGCTGATTGCTAGTTAAAGTAAATAGGTTTATTCCATAATTATCCAGTAAAAGTAGGAAGAGAGAACTTGTTCCTTGATATCTTTCACCTGTTTTTGATAGTAACCTATTTTCAAGGTTACCAACAGTAACAAAAACAAAATTGTACAATGAATTTGCTGCATCAAACCAAGGGAACAAAATCGATATTTTCATAAAGTTTAATGAATATTCCCTTGTTTTTATACTATTTGGCCAAAAAGTTTAATAAAACTGCAGATTCAAGCAATTTGTAAACATTTAACATTATGACCAATCTACACTCACTTTCTATTTTCTCCAACTTTACCCTATTCTGGTGGGAGAGAGAAAAACTTCAACAACAGTGCGAGTCCTGCTTGGACTTCATACATGTGCAGCTGAATTGTTTTTCTTGTTTATAACTGTAGAGCGATTTATACACACATTCAAGTTTGTATTTTTGGACCATGAAAAGTTCATGAACAATCAGTCTCTCCAAGATTGAACAAGAATGTATTTGGGACAACCATTTCATTTTTAGGAGATACTCAGGATAATATGTGACACAAATATCTATGATCAACCATCTTATAAAAAAATACTAGCAAAGCTTGTCATCAGAGGTGGTTTTTTTTAGGTCAAGTTAAATGCTCAAAATGTTCCACAGAACATAGTGTTTTGCCTGTAAATGGTGCTAAGATGATGTAAGCAAGATGCCTGGAATCCTGACACAGTGTTCATTCCAGAAATGGAAAAAGTGGGGTCATTTAAAAATAAAGGGGTCACAAAATTTTAATATCCTTACTTGTTCTTCTTTATTAAAAAAAATTAATTCCAGCACATTTCATTTTTGACTTTTATAATGCAGGTCTTCCATACTAGGAATTTGATTCCTAATGTTTGACTAACCTATAGAATTTTACTTTGGGCACTCAAGTCTACAATGTTCCTCCCCATACACTGCTTGAAAATAAATGCAGCAAGGTTTTGGTACAGATTTCATCTTCTTAACGCTTTCTATCCATGATCATCAACTATGTGCTCTCGATTTGTGGCCAAGCCAATCAAAATCATTAAAACGTTTCTGTTAGCCAATAAAATTGATCATTGTACGCTTCTTTGACAAAAACCATACTCCATTCAGGAAGCTAACATAGAATGCATGCAATTTAGTCAGTCTAAAATCAACCATAAAGACCTTTTATTGTTATTTTCTGGGATCTATTTTATTCATCCTATGGGCACCATAGTGATAACCTTCTTGCACCAAAGATAAAAAAAATGGTCAATGATGCAGCCTAAAATGAACACTGCCAGCATATCAGGGTACAAACTTTAGGCATATAGTAAAATTGTGGCTAAGTTTCTGTTGAATACAGCAAATGATCCAGATAGATGACTTTCCAAATATTAAACATAGCACCTTTAAATTAGATGCCACCACTGCCATCATAAGAGTTATACTTATGTCTTGCCAGTTACAGGTGGGACTAAAATATGATGAAAGTTAGAAGTGTTTTTTCACCTTATATATGGTGTGATATCCTCCAGACTCCACTTCTCTCTAGTCCTAAATAGGAAATTGAACCTAGAAATGGAAAACAAAGTCCCTTTATACTGACCATAAGGCCATGAAAGGTAAATTTTTAACAGTGACCCCATATCTATGTTGATCAATTCCTTGAGAGTGGGACAATCATTTATTGCCTGATCAATAGAGTCAAGACGACTATGCTTACTCATTAGCAAATCTATTTTTATAAAATTACAGATTTTCTTTTAAATATGTTACCTAATAAAATTAGGCAGTAATATTCTGTCTCTGGTGAAAATTTCAAAAGCAGTGTGTTATGAGATATAAAACTTTTAACATGTTAAGTACTACCATGCTGAAGAAAACCCAATCTGATGTTCCAATGTCAGTTACCACCATGCTGGTCAAGAGAAAGTCCAATCTGATGTTCCAATATTAAGTACCACCATGCTGGTCAAGAGAAAGCCCAATCTGATGTTCCAATGTGAAGTATCACCATGCTGGTCAAGAGAAAGCCTAATCTGATGTTCCAATGTGAAGTATCACCATGCTGGTCAAGAGAAAGCCCAATCTGATGTTCTAATGTAAAGTACCGCCATGCTGGTCAAGGGAAAGCCCAATCTGATGTTCCAATGTGAAGTACCATCATGCTGGTCAAGAGAAAGCCCAATCTGATGTTCCAATGTTAAGTACCGCCATGCTGGTCAAGAGAAAGCCTAATTTTATGTTCCAATGTGAAGTACCGCCATGCTGGTCAAGAGAAAGCCCAATCTGATGTTCCAATGTGAAGTACCACAATGCTGGTCAATAGAAAGTCCAATCATATTTTCCAATGTTAAGTACCACCATGCTGGTCAACAGAAAGCCAAATCTGATGTTCCAATGTTAAGTACCTCCATGCTGGTTAATAAAAAGCCAAATCTGATGTTCTAATGTTAAGTACCACCATGCTGGTCAATAGAAAGCTAAATCAGATGTTCCAATGTTAAGTACCACAATGCTGGTCAATAGAAAGCCAGATCAAATGTTCCAATGTTCAGTACCACTATGCTAGTCAATTGAAAGCCAAATCAGATGTTCCAATGTTAAGTACCACCATGCTAGTCAATAGAAAGCCAAATATGATGTTCCAATGTTAAGTACCACCATGCTAGTCAATAGAAAGCCAAATCTCATGTTCCAATGTTAAGTACCATCATGCTTGTCAAGAGAAAGTCAAATCTGATGTTCCAATGTTAAGTACCACCATGCTAGTCAATAGAAAGCCAAATCTGATGTTCCAATGTTAAGTACCTCCATGCTGGTCAATTGAAAGCCAAATCTGATGTTCCAATGTTAAGTACCACCATGCTAGTTAATAGAAAGTCAAATCAGATGTTCCAATGTTAAGTACCACCATGCTGGTCAATAGAAAGTCAAATCAGATGTTCCAATGTTAAGTACCACCATGCTAGTCAATAAAACTGCCAAATCAGATGTTCCAATGTTAAGTACCACCATGCTAGGCAATAGAAAGCCAAATCTGATGTTCCAATGACCAATCTTACCATTACTGTACACATTATTATATGAAAGCAAACTATCCTGGTGTAATTGCATAATACTTAACACACAGCTGTGATAAGTTTTGTCCATTGGAATACTGAATATACAGTAATTCACTGACTGATCGTGGCTTAGGGATGGAATGTGTAATAATTCACTGACTGCTAGTGGCTTAGGAATGGAATGTGCAAATAAATCAATGACTGCATGTGGCTTAGAGATGGAATATGCAAAAAATCACTGACTGCTTGTGGCTTATGGATGGAATATGCAATAATTCACTGACTGCTATTGGCTTAGGCGTGGAATGTGCAATAATTCACTGACTGCTTATGACTTATGGATGGAATGTACAATAATTCATTGACTGTTTAGGACTTATGGATGGAATATGCAAAAAATCACTGACTGCTTGTGGCTTATGGATGTAATATGCAATAAATCACTGACTACTTGTGGCTTAGGGATGGAATATGCAATAATTCACTGACTGCTTGAGGCATAGGGGTGGAATGTGCAATTACCATGTACTGGAAAATTTCTGCAATTTATGATTTTTGAACATTTCCTGTGTCTAATTTTCACAATTTTGCAAATTTTGGATGCAGGAAGAGCTTAGCTCCCCAAATTTGTGCAAGTTTAAATATTCACAATTTTCAACTTGACCATGTATGTCATAAAAATATAACCATGCAGAAATTTCCCCATACAGGTTATTGGTTAATGACCTAGCCCAATATTCATGAAAATACTCAACTTCAGTTCTCACTCAAACTCAACATTATCTTTGTCATATGTCTGATATTTGTCAGATTTTTACAAAATAACCTGTACATATTTAACAGATATGTGTCTAAAAATACTATGACTTTGAAATCTCTTGTATTTCAATAAGTTTATTTATTTGTCAGCTATACAACTCTGAGCTTGAGTGTGTACTCAATTTGAGCAGTTTCAGGAATATGGGGCTGCTGTCTGGTAGACCAACTTGGAATAAACATCCTCTTTTGGTTTGATAAAATATAACTTCAAATATTTCATTATTTACTGATCATAAAATACACATACAAATATACTGTTTAATTCACTAATATTTTGTGGGATTTTAATTGTCATGGAATCTGTGGTTGCTGTAAACCATGACTTTAAAAATCCAATACAGACAAATCTGCCTGTAAAGACGACAGGACACTGCCCTTAGTCCACCACTTTAAAGATCCAATACCGACAGACCTGCCTGTAAAGATGACAGGACACTGCCTGGAGTCCAGCACTTTAAAGATCCCATACAAACAGACCTGCCTGTAAAGATAACAGGACACTGCCCTGTGTCCATCACTTTAAAGATCCAATACAAACAGATGTGCCTGTAAAGACGACAGGACACTACCCTGTGTCCACGACTCTAAGATACAATACAAACAGATCTACCTGTAAAGACAACAGGACACTGACCTGTGTCCACCACTTTAAAGATACAGACAGACAGATCTACCTGTAAAGACAACATGACACTGCTCTGTGTCCACCACTTTAAATATCAAATACAGACAGATCTGCCTGTAAAGACAACAGGACACTGACCTGTGTCCACCACTTTAAAGATACTGACAGACAGATCTACCTGTAAAGACAACAGGACACTGACTTGTGTCCACCACTTTAAAGATACAATACAAACAGATTTACCTGTAAAGACAACAAGACACTGCCCTGTGTCCACCACTTTAAAGATACAGACAGACAGATCTACCTGTAAAGACAACATGACACTGCTCTGTGTCCACCACTTTAAATATCAAACACAGACAGATCTGCCTGTAAAGACAACAGGACACTGACCTGTGTCCACCACTTTAAAGATACAGACAGACAGATCTACCTGTAAAGACAACAGGACACTGACCTGTGTCCACCACTTTAAAGATACAATACAAACAGATTTACCTGTAAAGACAACAGGACACTGCCCTGTGTCCACCACTTTAAAGATCAACTAAATATAAAAAATAAATGTATTCACAGTTATACAACAGAACCTCTTAATTTCAAATGTTCTTGATTGTGGACCTTTATTTTTTTTATATATAAAATACTTTTATTGGTCAATTTTTTTTTTACATAACATTAAACATACACATAAATATGTAATATCACAAAAATGGAAATTAAAAAAATACTTGCAAACAAAAAATTCTTTATAAAAACCAAATTTATTAAAATATTTGCCACTTTTTTTCCCTAATATTTAATGTCAGAATGTTCCTACTGCTACATGAAGTAGGTCACAAAATATCTTGCATAAGTGTTCAATAGATGTAAAGTTCATGAAATGGGCTCAATTCTACTTGCTTCCAGTGAGCGACATATTAAATTGCTCTACAAGTTTCATATATTTAATCTCTAATGAACATAATTTTAAGATTATTTATTTGATATATTTAAGTGTGACATAATTGCACAGACTGGTGTTATGCAACAGTGTGACATAAGATTCTTTTTACATAACTGTCAAATCTGGTGTTGTGCCAGTGTGACATAATTGCAGAGACTGGTGTTATGCCACAGTGTGACATCATTGCAGACTGGTGTTATGCCACAGTGTCACATAAGATTCTTTTTACATAATTGCCAAGACTGGTGTTGTCCCACAGTGTGACATAATTGCCAGGACTGGTATTGTGCCACAGTGTGACATAATTGCAGAGACTGGTGTTATGCCAGTATGACTTGCAGACTGATATTATGCCACAATGTGACATAAAATATTTTTATGACATGACATTTAACACTAATAAAAGAAAGTAAGGCACAGTTACCTCTCTTCTACTTCTTCAGGTAAATCTGCTACACTGAAGTACATGATGGTTTCTGGGGTCGAACTCTGGTCAACGAGGGCCATACCCTGACAGAGGAAGAGACAGGAACAAGAGTAGAAATATCAATAAATTCAGCTGTCATTCTATAATATACACAAAAAGCTGACCTATGGTCTGCATGTTAAAGCCTGCCCCGAGTTACTGCTAAATTAGTGTTGTACACATCAAGATGTATCCACATACCCAGACTTATGAACCACAGCCAACCATACTTGAGAAACTGACCACATATAAAACTTTAACATTTTGGTGTAGACTGATGGATTTATCATCGGACAAGCACATGGACATTAAAGTGATCATTATTTCAAGCTTTAGGCAGGCTCAAGAAATCCAAGTGAACAATTCTTTACAGCAATGTGTTAATTATTAAAGATTTGTGCCATCATCGCTCATGTATGCACAGGAAAGTATTCACCAAGTATTACTGAAAAGAACCTACTCTGAAGAGGAACCAGAGTATTACAGACCCTAAATTCAAATGTCCATCACAGTGCTTGAACACTGATTTTTTTATTCTTTATTTTTAAAGTTGCTAAAAAAAAATACTTTCTAATGATTCATAAATTCGTACCTGTGCACACCAATTATCCCTCGACTAGGAGAGGAATAAAAAAAAAAGAAAACTTTACAACAAAAGGACTAGGTTTGCTTTACCCTCCAAATGGCCCTAAAATCTTGTAAAAACTAAATTTTCATGGATAGACTTATCTCTATCATAAACTGTTGCAATACCAATAAGAGTTCAAATTGGTACCCCTATGACATCATAGACATGTGCTTAAGTCTTGATGTCTTGTCATGCAATGGTAGTGGAATGCTGAAAAATCCAACTTTAGCCAGAAATATACCCTTCTGGACGATATATAACATGGTGCACATGCACCACCCACTGCGACATTTTGTCAAGTGTCAGAAAAGGCTCATTGTGACATAATGTGAAAGAACCAAGTTGGGCTGTAGATGTGCTCTATATTAAAAATGAAGATATTTGTTCTTCATTTCTCTTCAGAAGATCATCCAAGGATTACAAAAACAACAGAAATTTCTACATTTTTATAAAACAAAAATTGGAAAAAAATCAAATATGAAAATTTAATTATGATTAAGTTAAGAAATAGAGAATATTTACTTGTATGGAGTGATTAATGAATATATTTCATTGAGTGGGTGAAATATATGTTATTCACTTGGAACAAGCACATTTTTTAATTTATTTTATGCTCAAATGTTTTGTCTGGCTAAAGTGTATAACAGATTGAAGAAGCAGATTTCTTATTGTCTCCTTCATGATATTGTGAACTATTTACTGTTTATGTTCTGCTGTTTTGTGTATATTTGCACAGAAAATATGAGTAGTAACATAATAATTCTCTTTCCTAATTTTATATGTATTTTACTTTCATTTTTGAACAAGACACTTTTGGGTCTTTACTGATTTCATTAGCACTAACACTGTTATATTAAGTGTCAAATGTGATGCCAAGAAACCTTCATAATCCAAAACACTCGAAAAGAGTACTTACTCTGCACCATATGGAAAGTAAGCAATCATGCACGAGTGTTGTTTGCTCTTGTTTTATTTTCAGCTTATGAAATGCAAGTGTCACACAAGCACTGACAACATTGTTAAAAGTTAACTGACCCTTGAAGTTCCTCCTTCATCATATATTTACTGATGAAGGCAGTATACTCTTACCTCAATCTGATAAAACCCTGTTTTCATTCCCTCTGGGACACATTTCTGCCACACTGACAAAAAGTCCTTCAGATTAAACTGCAATTAATAAAGGAAAACATAATAATACACTTTTATAAAATTTTTAAATGTATCTGTTGTATCCTATAACAGTAACAGACTTGCATACTAAAGAACAGGACAACAAAGTGGTAACATGCTTGCTTTGCACCTGTATGGCTCCAAATTTGATCCCAAGTTTCTGTACAAGTGAAGGCTATTTGTTTCCCGTCCAAGGTTGATTGTTTCCCCAGATTTTTGAAGTTTCCACTACCTATAAGACCACCTCATGCCATAGCTAGGCCATTTAGAGTACAGAGGAACCTTTCTAAAATGGACACTAAGAGAGCAATACATTTTATCCTTTATGGCCAGGTGTCATTTATAAAGTATAAATATGTAAAGGTAATTAAGAAAATGGGTTCTTAAACCAGGGAGAGCAGTTTTACTATATATTCCCAAGACTGGTATCTGTAAATTCTTTAAGCAGATACAGTTTGGAAAGCCAAGACTATGAAAAGGTGCCCAGGGGTCAAACTAGACTTGAATTTTAAATGACTTCTCCTTTTGGACAGAATAGGGAGAAGTGAGTGCTGAACAGGGTTAAGTGAAAGCAAACCAAGATATGTAATATATTCATTATGCATATTTGCATCTAACATTTGTTTAAGCAATACTGTACTTTATCTTAAGTAAAAAAAAATCTGTGTTGTATGTATATTATCAGAGACATATTATAAATACATTTTGTATGAATGTATCATATTCACATGCAGTGTACTGACAGTTGAAAGTGTGTATGTTTGGATGGAGATACATGTATATGCAATATATTTTGGCAATATGACTTCAAAAGAGCACAGTAGAAATTATACATTGTAATTAATTTTAACGGATAGGAATACCTAGATTACAGTACTGTAATTACAAATAGGTAAAACTACTTAATCAACTGCCACTTAAAGAAGAAATTTAATTTTTTTAGTATCTAAAACTTCACAAGGAAATGGCAGTCAAAAACATTCCTAAACTAGCTTGAAACAACCCATATAACATGTACATGAGAGCACATGCACAAGTGTCTTGACATCATAATGTTCATCCATTTAAACCACAGTGACCACTGATGGTATGGATGAGTAACCTGTACTTTACAACTACATGTATATGTAAAATCAGGGGTCAAGCTAGACTTAAATTTTAGGAAGTGACTTCTTCTTCTGGACAGAAATAGGGAGAAGTGAGAACAGAATTGTGTGTTTGTGTGTGTGCTCTAGTTCTCTTATTTGAACTGTGTCCTCTATTTCTCATTATGCATATTTGCATTTAACATTGGTTTTAAGCAATACTTTATCTTCGAGTAGAAAATTCTCAGTTGCATATATATTATATACACATTCTGTAAGTGCATGAATGTATCATATTCATATGCAGTGTATTCATACTTGAAAGTGTGTATGTTTGGATGGAGAGAAATATGCGATGTATTTTGGCCGTATCTCTTCAAAAAGAGCACAGCAGAAATTATACATTGTAATTAATTTTAACTGACAGAAGTACCTAGATAATAGTATTGTAATTACAAATAGGTAAAAATACTTAACCAACTGCAAGGCAGAAAAAAAAACAAATTTAATTTTTGTTAGTTTCTAAAACTTCACTAGAAAATGGCTGTCAAAAATGTTTCTAAACTAGCTTGAAACAACCCCTATAACATGCACATGAAAACACATGTACAGGTGTCTTCACATCATAGTGTTCATCCATTTAAACCACACTGATGAATAACCTCAACTTTGCAACAGCATGTTCAGGGAGTTGATTCCAAATTAAATGTGAATCTTTTGGACTGTCTTTTTTGGTTAAGTTTTTAAAACTATAAAAATTAAATTGTTTGTTCTAGTAGCAGTTGATTAACTATTTATACCTATTTGTAATTACAATGATGTAACCTAGGTAGTCCATTACTTTATCTATTCATCGACGATGAACTGAAGCATTGAAGTAACTGAATTGGGACACCGCCAAGTACAAATGTAAATATGGTGCCACACATGCCATGTGGGTGCATCTATTTTTAGAAACAGGGATTTTCTTAATATGACCACTCACTTTCTAGCTTCGTTACAACAATTCCTAGAGGGGATTGCAAATTTACAGTTTTAATATTTGTCCACATACTCATAATAACGTCATGTATTTGTTGGATATTATTTGTTTTGCTTTTTTTTCATATTTTTACAAAAATGAGTGATGTAAGAAAACAACCTTGACCTTACAGCGCTTCTCAAATTCCATAACAAAGCCTTGTCCCATACCTTTCTGACCTGAAATTTTTTATTTAAAAGCTAAATCTTTCATCACATAATATTTAGGCTTTGCTCTTTATGAATTGTATATTTTCCTTAATTTGTGTACCAAACAATTTACAAAAACAGACAGTCTAATGAAGAGGTACTTCCAAGACACAGCAATGTCTGCAATTATTATGGTTTCAAACTGATTTTATAAAGAAAATAATGCAAGTATGGCAGTTAAAATCTTTAAAAAAAATATATTTAGAAAGTGCCATCACCGATTCTGTTCTTAAAACACACATTTTTATTTACATACAGAAATTTTAAGTTTTGAAACAGTTAGTATGTTTTCATCATCAAATAATAACTTGCAGAAATCGGGCAGCAATATCTTGTGGGGGAAAGAGTTAATGGTCAATCAGCTATTAAAACACATGCATGTGAATGCGCAAGAGTTTGTTTTGTCAGTACATTTGATATGAACACCTGCTAATGCCACATACAGTACATTGCGCCTGGGGCTAGAACTCTAACTACTTGGTGTACATCTTGAAAAATGATGGGGCAAAGTCATTTTCACTTTCTTAATAGACGATGGCGAAATATATATTTTTTTCGGGAACTTAGTCGCCCACTTCACCTGGTAGCGTGACCCCTGGTGCCCTGTAAATTTCACTGATTGTTTCAACTTACAGTACAACTGGCTTTAAATAAATGAAATCGATTTAATGTACCCACACTACTACCATCAAAGAGTTGCTTCTAAACTGTAATAAATTCCATGTGAAGGACCATTTATAAACCTGAGAAGTAATAGTCAAATACCAGTACATTGATATTTGCTTTATCATCAGATAATTGTACTGTGTACGAGGTAACCCACCAATCGGGATAAGGCCAATGCCAAATCTGGAGGGGGGAGCGGGTTACTAAGTTACACAGTACAATTATCTGACAATAAAACAAATATCAATGCTATTTAACTGTTTTAAAAACTTCTACATTATCGATTTTTTTGACAACATTTTTCAAATTTCATTGATTTTTTTTATAGAGAGTGGATTTATGAAAGCCCAATCATCCTCTAAGAAAATGAGAACGTTCCCTTAATTTGAGCAAGCCATGAACTGTTTAGACTATACCATTTGCATTACAGTGCATTTATGTTGCTGAACATTAATTGTGGAATGGATATTATTTTGAACTTCATGAGTCAAAACAAAATGTGGAACACATTGTTCTGATTAATGGAGTTAAAAAGGACCCAGAAGAAAAAGCGCCCTCTCTAGAGATTTTATTAAACATAACTTAAAAGCGACATTGGCAGCTTTACATTCTCCAGGCAGCAATAGAAACAAAAACAGCATGGACAGAAATGGACATCATATGTGTGATCAAGATTCATCAGTTTGCTTTTGTAAGGTCAAGTAAAAGAAAAGTAAAGGTTACATGATGACATAAGACCATGATTGTAAATATCAGCTGCATAGTATCTTGAGGGTGAGGAGACTCCAAGATGATACTATGTAGCTGATATTTTTTTTATACATTGTCAAGTATCAATCAAGTAACTAATTTATCCAAGGACTTCAAGATTATTCCCTAGAGCATAAAACACATTTTGCATGCACTCTTCCAAGTGGATCTTATTTTTCATTGCAGAAAAAATATTTTAGGAGCTCCGATTCACTCATGCAGTTGATACAAATGGACTGACTGGACTGATACAAATTCGATTTTCTTACAGCTTTTGATGACTTGGATAACGATATCGAGTCAGGTATTAGATAAGTATAAACCTATTCGAGAGGACATAAATCAAGAATACAGAAAATTTCATTTTTTGGGCTGTTACATTAGATAAATAATCAAGACAATGTGCCAAGAAGCTGGATTAAACAGAATTTTTAGCAATCAATCAAGGACTTGGAACTACATGTACAAGTTTGTTCCAAGCAGGTTTGTTTACATATATATATATATATATATATAAAATCATCAATCTTATTTGGGATTATATCATAAATTTCTTAGATACCTACACAACTAAGTCAGTAAACCCAATTTTTCAGTGGTTACTCTTTGGATAATTATTTGTATCTAATCTGGAAATAATTATTTTTTTTCAGCTCACTTTATCCACTCTTTTCTGTTAAAACTATCATTCATTATCGCACTCTTGGGAAATAGATTTTCTATTTGTAATTGAAATTTCTTAACTTCTTGCAGGATGTAGATTTTCTGGTCTAAAGCAATTTGCGTTCGACAACATCTCTCTTCTTTGACATTGTCTTAAGTAATGTTAAAAAAGTTGTATTTTTTTACAATGTTGACATTGAATTACAATGTTAACACTGTGTTAAGTAGTGTTAAAAAAGTTATTTTTTTTTTACAATGTTGACATTGTATTAAGTAGTGTTAATAAAGTTGTATTTTATATAATGTTGACATCATATTAAGTAGTGTTAATAAAGTTGTATTTTATACAATGTTGACATTGTGTTAAGTAGTGTTAATAAAGTATTTTTTTACAATGTTGACATTGTGTTAAGTAGTGTTAATCAAGTTGTATTTTTTACAATGTTGACATTGTGTTAAGTAGTGTTAATAAAGTTGTATTTTATACAATGATGACATTGTATTAGGTAGTGTTAATAAAGTTGTATTTTATACAATGCTGACATTGTGTTACGTAGTGTTAATAAAGTTGTATTTTTGTACGATGTTGACATTGTATAAAGTAGTGTTAATAAAGTTGTATTTTATACAATGTTGACATTGTATTAAGTAGTGTTAATAAAGTTGTATTTTATACAATGTTGACATTGTGTTAAGTAGTGTTAATCAAGTTGCATTTTTTTTTACAATGTTGACATTGTGTTAAGTAGTGTTAATAAAGTTGTATTTTATACAATGCTGACATTGTGTTAAGTAGTGTTAATAAAGTCTCTTTTACAATGTTGACATTGTGTTAACTAGTGTTAATAAAGTTGTATTTTTGTACAATGTTGACATTGTGTTAAATAGTGTTAATAAAGTTGTATTTTTGTACAATGTTGACATTGTGTAAAGTATTGTTAATAAAGTTGTATTTTTGTACAATGTTGACATTGTGTTAATTACTGTTAATAAAGTATTTTTTACAATGTTGACATTGTGTTAAGTTGTATTTTTTACAATGTTGACACTGTGTTAAGTAGTGTTAATAAAGTTGTATTTTATACAATGCTGACATTGTGTTAAGTAGTGTTAATCAAGTATTATTTTACAATTTTGACATTGTGTTAAGTAGTGTTAATCAAGTTGTATTTTTTTACAATGTTGACATTGTGTTAAGTAGTGTTAATAAAGTTGTATTTTATACAATGTTGACATTGTATTAGGTAGTGTTAATAAAGTTGTATTTTATACAATGCTGACATTGTGTTACGTAGTGTTAATAAAGTTGTATTTTTGTACAATGTTGACATTGTGTTAAGTAGTGTTAATAAAGTTGTATTTTTGTACAATGTTGACATTGTATTAAGTAGTGTTAATAAAGTTGTATTTTTTTACAATGTTGACATTGTGTTAAGTAGTGTTAATAAAGTTGTATTTTATACAATGTTGACATTGTATTAAGTAGTGTTAATAAAGTTGTATTTTATACAATGTTGACATTGTATTAGGTAGTGTTAATAAAGTTGTATTTTATACAATGCTGACATTGTGTTACGTAGTGTTAATAAAGTTGTATTTTTGTACAATGTTGACATTGTATTAAGTAGTGTTAATAAAGTTGTATTTTATACAATGTTGACATTGTATTAAGTAGTGTTAATAAAGTTGTATTTTTTTACAATGTTGACATTGTGTTAAGTAGTGTTAATAAAGTTGTATTTTATACAATGTTGACATTGTATTAAGTAGTGTTAATAAAGTTGTATTTTTTTACAATGTTGACATTGTGTTAAGTAGTGTTAATAAAGTTGTATTTTATACAATGTTGACATTGTATTAGGTAGTGTTAATAAAGTTGTATTTTTGTACAATGTTGACATTGTGTTAAGTAGTGTTAATAAAGTTGTATTTTTGTACAATGTTGACATTGTATTAAGTAGTGTTAATAAAGTTGTATTTTATACAATGCTGACGTTGTATTAAGTAGTGTTAATAAAGTTGTATTTTATACAATGTTGACATTGTGTTAAGTAGTGTTAATCAAGTTGTATTTTTTTTACAATGTTGACATTGTGTTAAGTAGTGTTAATAAAGTTGTATTTTATACAATGCTGACATTGTGTTAAGTAGTGTTAATAAAGTCTTTTTTACAATGTTGACATTGTGTTAACTAGTGTTAATAAAGTTGTATTTTTTTACAATGTTGACATTGTGTTAAATAGTGTTAATAAAGTTGTATTTTTGTACAATGTTGACATTGTGTTAAGTAGTCTTAATAAAGTTGTATTTTTGTACAATGTTGACATTGTGTTAATTAGTGTTAATAAAGTATTTTTTACAATGTTGACATTGTGTTAAGTTGTATTTTTTACAATGTTGACATTGTGTTAAGTAGTGTTAATAAAGTTGTATTTTATACAATGTTGACATTGTGTTAAGTAGTGTTAATCAAGTATTATTTTACAATTTTGACATTGTGTTAAGTAGTGTTAATAAAGCTGTATTTTTTACAATGTTGACATTGTGTTAAGTAGTGTTGATAAAGTTGTATTTTTTACAATGTTGACATTCTGTTAAGTAGTGTTAATAAAGTTGTATTTTTTACAATATTGACATTGTGTTAAGTAGTGTTAATCAAGTTGTATTTTATACAATGCTGACATTGTGTTAAGTAGTGTTAATAAAGTTGTATTTTTTACAATATTGACATTGTGTTAAGTAGTGTTAATAAAGTTGTATTTTATACAATGTTGACAATGTGTTAAGTAGTGTTAATAAAGTTGTATTTTTTACAATATTGACATTGTGTTAAGTAGTGTTAATAAAGTTGTATTTTTACCATGCTGACAGTGCTCAGTAGTGTTAATCAAGTTGTATTTATTACAATGTTAACATTGTGTTCAGTAGTGTTAATCAAGTTGTATTTTTTACAATGTTATCTTTGTGTCCTCTTTGTAACATACACAATGTGCTAAGCACAAGTGTGCTATTTTTAGAAGTGTACATTTATATAAAATGTACTGAAAAGAGTTATCAGCAAAATAAAATACTGTAAAAGAGTACAAATATCAGCAAATAAATGTTCTACTGGGAATTATATAATTAAATTGCTGAAATTTCATCACTACATTTTCTAAGCATTTCAATCAAAATATGCATATTGATGACACTCCGTATAAAAACTAAAGGCAAATATGCCAGAAATTACTCATATGAACTAGAAAATATACCTACCTTTCCAGCTTCTCTTAAATTCAACTCTGCAAAAAAACGACAAATCTTGTCCTCATTGAGTCTATAGTAATCAATATCTGAAAAGAAAATTACTAAAATTTAGTCCAAAAGAATGGTCAAAGACTCACTACCAAAGAAAGGAGTTTTCGATTTCCCTGATTTATGCATTACATCTTTTTCTTTTGCTTTTTACCAAGCTGATTGTTGGGGTGGTTTAATAATCTTTAATTCTATTAGAACAAGTATAAACCACACCACCAATAATAATAATAATAATAATAATAATAATACAGTGAAACCTGTCTATAAAGGACACCCAGGGATCAAAATTTTTGTCCTTCATGGACATGTGTACTTTATACAGATAAAAAATAATAAAATATGAAAGAATCAACTATAACTGTCCTTCACAAGTACATTTTCTTTATACAGAGGAGTCTGCCATGGAATTTTTCAAATAATAATAACAAGTGGTCTAAATGGACCTGATCTCACACACCTGGGTAGCTGACATGTCAGCATGTGAATGCAAATTCAAACATGTACTGAAACTGTAGAGAGGAAAGAAAAGTTAGGAGCACAAAATTGCTATCTATTAATGTTATTTATCTTCTTTCCTAGACCATTTATATAGGATCACTTTTCTGTATAAAAAGTACAAGTCATTTATACAACCTGAATGTTTCGCTGGATCTTTCCCTGCACCCGGGGACTAATCCCTGATTCATAGCTTAGAAACTGTCCATAGCCCCACCTTTAAAGAACATACACTTAACTTGGTATTATAAGAGGAGTCAATCTGTGCAGTTAGGATGGATTACTGTGTCTGTCCTTACCTCCCTGGGGCCCTACCCCTGAAATCATAACTTGGAAACCACTGAGAATCCACCCAAGGGGGCTGCATTAGCTCAGTGGTTAAGGTGTTGGACCCATGAGCTGAAAGTTGCAGGTTCAATTCCTATCATCCGTTCAGCCTAGAGCCTTATTAATATTCGTAGATCTTGCTCATAATCAAACTCATCTGAGATCTTGATGAGACAAGCTTACATGCCAAATCTGATCAAAATCTGATCAGAAATATGGCCTCTAGTGAGTTCACAAGCTCAGCCAATCAGATGCAAGATTATCTCATTAATATGTACGGACGTCATTCAAATCGAACTCGTCCGAGGTCTTGATGACAAAAGCATACTTATCAAATCTGATCAGAAATAAGGCCTCTAGAGTGTTCACAAGTGCAGCCAATCAGATCCAAGTGCACGTCATTTATATGCATGACTGTCACTCATAACTGAACACACCTGAGATTTGAATGATACAAGCTTACATACCAAATCTGGTCAAAATCTGATCAGAATTTGTCCTCTAGAGTGAGCTCTGCCAATATGATGCAAGATCTCCTCATTAATATGTGTGCACATAACTTAACTCATCTGAGATCTCAACGATTTAAGCTTGCATTCCAAATCTGGTCAAAATCTGATTTGACATATGGCCTCTAGGGTGTTCACAAGCTCAGCCAATCAGATGCAAGATCACCTTAACCCTTTCCTCCTCAGTTATCTGTGTTATTTCATGCCTGATATATTCAGGATTTTTGGCAGAGGCACTAATATTGACAATATAATTGCTATGTTGTATTCAGGATTTTTGGCAAAGGCACTAAAATTGACAATCTAATTGCTATGTTGTATTCAGGATTTTTGGCAGAGGCACTAAAATTGACAATCTAATTGCTATGTTGTATTCAGGAAAGGATATTTCACATAGTTTTTGTCCTAACTTGATAAAACTTGCATATGATAATTATGAAGTAATAAAGTTGATATTTATGGCAACAACGGAGTGCAGCAAGTTTTACTTGTCCATTGCCATGGCAAAAAATATGGTAGAAAAATTTCAAATAATGTATTTTTTCATAGTACATAACTCATTTGCTTTAATATGCCTTCAAATAACAAATGTTTTAAATTAAAACAATGATATCAGCATAAAAAGATGCAAATAATAAGAAAATTTCAAGTAATTGCGGTTCTTTATTCTTCTTCTATGTACAAGCCTTGCACAAAAGTAACACAACATAACCACTAGATACACATAAAGCATACATTGCGCATCTGCCTCTGTAAGTTGATTTTATGACTATTAGAAGTGATTCAAACAATAAGATTAAATATATTATAGTATCATTTAAATATGCAAATACTTTGACATAAAACATAAATTAACAGTGTTAGATGGTAATGGCAAGCATTTCTAAAATACTTGTAATGATAAAAAAATAGACTTCATTCATTTTCTTCAACGAAAATTATCAATTTATTTCATTGTATCAATTACAAATATAATTATTTTAATGTGCCAGCTTTCACTCACAAACTCACATAGTGTACAAAAAGTTTGTCCCTATTTAAATTTGTTCAAATAAAATATGGGTCAGGTGTTAGTTTTATAGAGACTTGGTAAAAGCATAAACTGTATAATTGTATGTTCATACATTTGAATACACTTTATAACTGATGTTTATACATTGTAAGAATAATCTTTTAACTGCAAATAATTTAACTCAAAATGGCCTTTATTTTGTATACTGCATGGATCTGCCATATGTATGCATGACATTCCTCCAAAAAATAAGGTAATGAAAGAAAATACAACTACAAATTTGAAGATTTTAATTTGGCATATTTAGTAAACTAGTCATGAAAGTAAATATAAAAACATTAAAGTTCACTGATAATTATTTCACAAAAATAGTTTGAAGAGGCAAATAAATCAAACAATTGTCAAAAACTGCCATCAACACTACTGTTCCTGTACTCCTAGCTACTGGTATGCCTTAAAACACACACCAGGGCAAATGTGTACATCACAATTAGTACATCCATACACTGCCAACTTTTCTGTTATGATTTTTGGAGCACTGTGCAGTCTGTGCAGCAGGAACAACTTCTCTTTCTTTGCACCTGGAAAAGTCCCCAATCAGTATTCAGACAACATCAATTTGGAAGTCTGGAAGCTTACACTTCTCAGTCTTCTTCAAAGTGCCCATCTCAAACAATATAATAAAGGCATTGATGAGGAAATGGACAAAATATTTCCACCATTTCTAGCTGGTCCTTCCAAATAGATATTTGGACCTAAGCTGCAGTCAACCCCATCCATATGGATCTAGCAGCTGTGGACTACTGATACTAGAGAAATCTTGATCGTCTATCCATCCTTTTGTCTATGAAAGACTGTCTCCTCTTGAGTTGCTGCAGTGCTGGTGGACAGAAAGTGGACTTCTAAATAAAAAAATATTGAGACATCAGACAAAATTACTTGCATGGATTTCCACCTGCCATAATTCCATACATGAAATGTTGAGAGTAGTATTTACTCCCCTGGAGACATATTTTATCAGTACTTAAAATCTATTTCTTGAGAGGTCAATAGTGTAAGTATTAACCATATTTGCATTTTTACTTCTTGCTGAATGTGTGATCCTAAATTGACCGTGTGTCATTATGTTTGTAAACAATTCTGTTATAAAACAAACTGCAAGAAATATATATCTCATTTTAGTTCACTGAAATAATTGATATGATTAGGAAGTTGTTATCATCAATTAGCAAGAATTGCATATTTTTGTTTTACTTTGTGTGTATCAGTGCTTTTGTGTACACCCATTAAATCTGAAATTAAGCTAGCCTTCAAAGTTAGCCTACCTTGAAGAAATTCCACCCTATTCCTATGAGATTGTGCTCTGGAAAGTACACCAGCCTCAAAAATACAATACCAAGTATATTTCAATATTAAATGTGTCTTATTAACATCTGACGAAACTTGTATCTTCAGAAAAGGAACTCAAATATTAACTACATGTGAACATCTAATTGTCAAACCATGTATCAATTAAGACAGAACATATTCTTCATCAATTCTGGATTGAAAAGCATGATTTTAAAATTTCTTATTAATTCTTATGATGTACAGGTATTTTATCAGATGCACAGAGACCATTGTCCTATTGTCTACTGTTAGTTTCCTTGAAAAAAGCATAACTCCAAAGTAAGCTGCCAATGAACATGTTGAAAATAAACTCAACAAAATACTAATGACTAATATAAACTGCTGTTTATTTTTGAATGTTCAGGTGTATATGTATACATGCAAATGCAGATATACATAAACATGAGATACAGAAATAAATGTCAGCTTGAAAAAAAAACTTGCCTATTAAGAATCCTTCTGACCAGTTGCAACCAAGTTGCCATGGTGGCACAAAGAAGCTGTGTCGTCTATGTAGCCTGCTGGACCCCTGCAGCTCCTCAGGGAAACCAGTTATGGTAGATTTCACTGTACCACACACATAGATTACATTGGATTCCAAAGTCCAGAACAGCTCATTGCTGGTTAAAAATATGTCCATGTAAATATTGTGACTTTTCCATTTGAGCCCCATACAGAGTGTTTTTACTACTCTGGATGCTAGAGCTTGCCCTCTGTCTTCATCAAATGATTCCCATGAGGATGAAGAGAGTCCAGTAAAATATTTTTTTTTTCTCCTCTGGGTTGGTGTCTGTCCACTGCTGTCCACCTTCATGCTGTTGGGCTGCACAGCTATTGGTCTGGTCTGGTCTGCTAGCAAAAGGAATAAGTACTCCTCAAATAGCAAATAAAAATAATACAGTGTTGTGGCATATTCTAGCAGAAGGGCCAGTGAAATGGGTTCAATAAACTCCCAGATGTCAAGAGCAATGACAGCTGTTGACCAAAAGATAAACTAGGTGACTGTGACCTACATTTCATGCATTACAGTGGTGTGGCATATTCTAACAGAAGGGCCAGTGAAATGGGTTCAATAAACTCCCAGATGGCAAGAGCAATGACAGCTGATGACCAAAAGATAAACTAGGTAACTGTGACCTACATTTCATGCATTACAGTGGTGTGGCATATTCTAACAGAAGGGCCAGTGAAATGGGTTCAATAAACTCCCAGATGTCAACAGCAATGACAGCTGATGACCAAAAAATAAACTAGGTAACTGTGACCTACATTTCATGCATTACAGTGGTGTGGCATATTCTAACAGAATGGCTAGTCGAATGGGTTCAATAAACTCCCAGATGTCAACAGCAATGGTAGCTGATGACCAAAAGACATCATCATTGGAAGAGCTTGACTGACTGCCAGGTTACTCATTTCAGGGGCGGTCTCCCATTCCACTTACTCTTCGTCTGATGACATCTCCACATCACTAAGATCACTAAAATCTATATCACTGTCCTCTTCAATCTCTTCTCATTCACAATCTGACACCCAGTCTGGCAATGTTGGAACATGGTTAGTCTTTTCACCATCAAAGCCTGAAATACCCAACTCGTTATGTGATGATTCTATTTTGACATTTCCGCATTAAAGATCCTCATTCCACGGTGCAACAATGTCATTATGATGTAGCACCAATCTAATCAAGCTCAAATATAACATCTGTAATTTTACTCGTGCTAATTGCCATAGTTCAATCAATCCACTCACTATATACATCATACTTGTTCTTTCTCTCGCGTTTTTTTGAAAGGACAAATAACAAAAACACATTTTGAAATGTTTCTAATAACCTTCAATATGCCCAAGTATGTCAAGCAAGCCAAGTGAGACCGTGAATAACTCAAGAAAATGTTTTTGTGAAGTTAACTGTACTGTGCTTGAAAATTCTATAATTAGTAACACCTGAACTGCTAATATCTTCAAGCTCTAAATATATAATAACATCAAACCTTTGACGTTTAATGTCATTGTTGCAGATAAAACATTATCTTAGCTATTCATTGATGATGAACTGAAAAAGTCGATATATGAATGAACTGGATCCTTGTTTCCAACAGAATCGGTACACAACCAAAATAAAAAATGGTGCCACACATGCCATGTGGGTGCATTTATTTTTAGAAATATGGATTTTCTTAATATTACCACTCACGCTTTTTAGCTTCGTTACAACAATCCATGGATAGGATTGCATATTTAAGGTTTTAATATTTGTCCACGTACTTGTAATTTTGTTGTCTATTGTTTGGATATTTGTTCTGCTGCTTTTTCTTATTTTCACAAAAACGAGTGATGTAAGAAAACAACCTTGACCTTACAGTGCTTATTGCATAGTGCTGTCCCATATGTTTCAGACCTAAAAAAAAATATGTTTTTGTAGCTAAATCTTCCATCACATAATATAAAGACTTTGCTTTCTATGAATTGTATATTTTCCTTAATGTATGTGCCAAATGATTTACAAAAACAGCCAGTCTAATGAAAAGGTACTTCCTAGACACAGCAATGTATACTATTATTACTTTATGACAGGTTCACTTACGGTTTCACACTGATATTATGAAGAAAATAACACAAGCACAGCTGTTGAAAACTTCAGAAAATATATTCAAAAAGTGCTTTCACCGATTCTGTTCTTAAAACACACATTGGTATTTACATATTGATGTTTGATGTTTCAAAACACAAGTTGGTACGTTTTCATCATGAAATGATAACAAATGATAATTTGCGGAAATCCGGCAGTGATAACAAATGATAACTTGTGGGGGAAAGGGTGAATAATATGCACTGATGTTGCTCATAAATGAATTCAACTGAGATCTTGATGATATAAATTTGTTACATACAAAATCTGATCAGAAATATGACCACTTGAGTCTACACATGCTCAGCCAATCAGATGCAAAATCACCTCTAGAGTGCTTGCGAGTTCAGGAAAACAGATTCAAGATCGCCTCATTAATATATGCAGATCTGGATTATAGAACGTTACATACCAAATTTGATCAAGATCTGATCAGAAATATGGCCTCTAGAGTGTTCACATGCCCAGCCAATTAAATGCAAGATCATCTCTTTAATCGGTGTGGATGTTGCTTATAACTGAACTCATGAAATTTCAAAAATATAATTACATACCAAATCTGGTCAAAATCTGATCAGATATATGGCCTCTAGAGTGTTCACAAACTCAGCCAATCAAATGCAAGATCACCTCATTAATATGCAAGTATTTCACTCATTACTGAACTTGTCTGAGATCTTGATGATATAAGTATTCAAAGTGTGATCAAAAGAATGTCATAAATACAGACTCCAGAATGGTAAAAAGTTCAGCCAATCTGAGCAAGATAACCTCATTTATATGCATGAATTTTGCTCATTATTGAACCCTTATGCATATATTCCAAGTTTAATCAAAATCAGATCAGAAATATGGCCTCCAGAGTGGTAACAAGCTCAGCCAATCAGATGGAAGATCCCCTCATTAATATGCATAGATCTCTCATATTCCCAATCATCAAAGATATGATAAAGCTATATTCCACGTTTAATCAAAATTGGATCAAAACATGGCCTCCAGCGTGGTAACATGCAAATATTGATGAACGGATGTACAAAGTATGATGGATGATGGACATGGCCATACCATAAGCTCACTAGGTCTTTATTTAGCAGCCACCTGATTTACAGATACTATTCCAGATATCTTAAAACTGTATTACAAATGAACCTTTATTTAGCAGCCACCTGACTTGCACAGACATTTACCTAGTGTGTATCCTAAATCTAATTGCAATACCAATGATCCTTTATTTAGCAGCCACCTGACATAGACATTTTTCCTAGATATCTTAAAACTATATCACAAATGAACCTTTATTTAGTAGCCAAACGACTTTGACATTTTTCCTAAATATCTTAGAGCTAATTATTTTATTCAGCAGTCACCTGACATTTTTCCTAGATATCTTAAAACTATATTACAAATGAACTTTTATTTAGCAGCCACCCCGCTGACAAATTTTCCGAGCTATTTTATTTAGGAGCCAACTGACTTGTACATTTTTTCCCCAGATGTCTTAAAGCTAATTATATTAAAAATGACGTTTTTTTTACCAGCCACCTAACTTCGACATTTTACCTAGACATCTAAAATCTAATCATATTACAAATGAACCTTTATTTAGCAGCCACCTGACTTAGACATTTTACCTAGACATCTAAAATCTAATTATATTACAAATGACCCTATATTTAGCAGCCACCTAACTTAGACATTTTACCTCAATATCTTAACTGAAATTAACCTTTATTTAGCAACCACCTGACTTACAAATTTTTCCAAACTATCTTAGAGCTAATTATTTTATTTACCGACATTTTTCCTAGATATGTTAAATCTAATTATATTCAAAATGAATCTTTATTTAGCAGCCACCTGACTTAAATACATTTTAATTACAGGGTTCCCAAACTTGTTAAAACAAAAATGTCCAAAAATTGATTTTTTCCAGAATCACTTATGACACTTACTGAACAGAATAAAAAACATTTCTGGTTTGGAAAACGTGCATTTTTAAAATCAAAAGCTGTTTCTATTTTGAGACTCTCCCACAACATCTGAATCAGACATATGATCATGTATCAAAACATGTGCTGTATCACTAAAAACAAGTATAACTATTGAAATTCATATAAATTTGTATGTAACTTATTTTAATTTACAGACTAAAAATGTTAACTTTGCTTAACTGAATATGTTGGTATGAAGAATGTCTTTTAGGCAAGGTTTGTTTTAAATTTAAACAAAAACCCATAAAAAAATTATATATCCTGACATAAAAGAATGGACCGATTTTTAAAAAAAAAATTCCATTTAGGTGTAGTTAGTGCCCTAACATCTACTTTCAATGTAATCCGACTATGGACTGTATATTTAATGCAGTCATTGTCAAGGACACCCAGAGCATGGGATTCTGCATTGAAAATTACCCCACTTGTCAGTAAATTTCTACGTACAGGGATGATTCTGCTATTTTAACTGGGGCCGCCTGACAGCCCGAGAAATTTTATTTTGAAATATCACAATCAAATGTTAGTAAATCTTGCTTGCCAGAACCTTTACTTCATTCCATTCAGCTTGGCATTGCTTTTAAGTGCATTTAATTATAATAAGTCAGAGTCCAAGTGTGACTCCGATATTTGGGCAAAATTACCTCTCTCTAGCCTGAATATGGCTAAATTTGTAAAAATAGGAGAAAAGGGTGTACAAAATTCCAAATAGCCACTTGAAACTACTGTTTTTGCCAGATGATTAAAATGCTGATGAAATACTATTAGAAGTTTATAAAAATATTAACACTTTTCCTATATTACTTCACTAGTTGTTGTATAACATAAAATGGCAAGCTCGAAAATAGGTTACAGTTGGAAATCGGCAACCTTTCCCATACCAGAAGACCTCTTTACATACATATGTATGATGAAATATTGGATACAATGAATATTTTTATTAGCAATGAACCTGGATACATCCAGAGTCATGATCTGCTTCAGACTGGGCTACACAAATTCAATGTTCCACTTGTTTTTAATGAATCATGTGTGAATTTTCAGCAGGAAATCCACAGGAAGCAATGTAATTAATGTTATTTATGATCATCAAATTGACAACAGGACATAAAACTTCTTTTTCTATATTTCCACCTTCTTCTTTGAAGGGAAAATTTATAAAAAGTTGATAGTTTACTTTTATTATTAATGAATTATATTCAAACAAAAGGGGGTGGGGGGAATTTCTTTAAATCAATACAAGGAGAAATGAACTTCGCTTTTTGGGCCTGTTTAGGCGAAATGACAGACTCCAAGGTAACTATTTCACCTGAATCACTCCCTAGCATGGGCCCTGTAAGTATTCAGATTCTCCAACATATGTGCATTGTCGAAAAGCTGACAAGCGAGCAGACAGCTCCTCCATTTTCATAACAAAAGATATGTTTTTTCCTTGATTATAACTTTTTTGACTAGCTGTTTTGACAGTTGACAATACATATTGGTAATGATCGATACACACAGTTTGTGCTTTGAATTACTTAAATTGAACACATAGTCTGAGATTCATTTGCCAAGATATGCTTGGAGTCACATGGTCTAGCGTGAAATGCTAAATGATTCTTTCGACTACTTTACTTCTAATGAACCAAATCATAGATTTTTTTTATTTTAATGACATTATATTACAGTGTTCAGTATTCTAGTTTCTTAACATGTGTCTACTTGGTAAATATGCTGCAAAAGATTCATGTCCTTTAAAACAGAACAGAGCTTTAATTTGATGTGAAACTAATGGTGCCATATGATCATAGGACATCTTTATTCCAGTATCACCTGTAAGTAACAAAAAGTTATTATAATGCAGCCTAAATTTATATTAAGTTAGATGAATAAACAGATAAATTTGTTTCATATTAAGGACTTCTTATTTAAAAAAAAAGCTTATTTTATGCCAAGAACACAACAACTTCTACTACCGCTGCTATTTAAGAAGGCACTTCTCAATAAAACAAACTTGTATAACTAATTTTGGTTTACACTATACACAAACCCTTATAATATTAATTTTTAAATCTGCTATTAAAGGATATCGGAAAATAAATTGTAGAAAAAATTACAAGTGATGAGGGATATGAGGTTAGAAACCATAAGACTGTGTTAAACATTTTCCAAAATACTCTAAAATGTGCCCAAAATACTCATTTCACAATTTTAAAAAATTTGAATTCTAGGGATGGGGTCACCACCATTTTATTGTTAGAATCATCCCTGAAGTATTTAGCAAGGTCTGAAAGTAAAATTCACCACAAAGGTGAGTTGGGGGAAGTGAAGGTTACTATTGATGATATCATTTAACACTGTGTTCCCAGTATGAACTACCAATAAGCAAAGATTTATCACAATACATTTTCGTTTACTTTACATATCAAATGGGGAACTGGGGAAGAAAGGCTTTATTATTTTTCTCTTACACTCACTACGATCATACAACACAGCTGTGTTGACATATTGTGATGCTAAACTGGTCTTTATAACTTCTACATAATAAAACAAAACAAAAATTACGCCCTTATGGTGCAGACTTAGAGGTAACGAGTCTACCTGACCAATCCAATCGCCTGAGCGCTAGGATTGACTATACAAATATGTTTAGTGCAAGCACCCAAAAGATCCATACAGCAATTGTATCTCAACTGACTGAAGAGTTCTGCAACCTCAAAAAATTCCGGTAAGAACTCAATAAATTGAACTCACAATCTGTTCAGTTATGGCTCAATTACGTATTTAGTTTTGTGATCAAGTGGCAGCTGAAAATTCCCAGTTTTTCCCAACTTTGATCAATATTTGCAAATTTCAAGGACTTTCCTGGTCGGGAACAAACCTATTCTTTCTCCCGACTTTTTTTCAATTTCCTGGTAGCAAAGGAACACTGTAATTAGATACCTTGAATCAAATGAACCTTTATTTAGCAGCCACCTGACTTGTACATTTTTCCTAAATATATTAATATTAATTATATTACAAATAAACCTTTATTTAGCAACCACCCAACTTACACAGACATTTTTCCTATATATCATAAATCTAATTACATTACAAATAAATGTTTATTTAGCAGAGCAGCAGCCTAACTTAGCCTCTTTTCTCACTCCTTACAGGTGAGTACTTAAGACAGGTTTGACTGTATAGAGCATCAAGCAAAACTAATAGTCAATGGCAAAAGTTGGCAGAATAGTTTAATTCCAATACTATCATGACTCTATTTAAAATCTCAACAACTTTACTATATCATCAAGTACCAATCTGACTCTATTTAAAATCCATACAGCATTAACATATCAAGTACCAATTGAAGTCTATATAAAATCCCCTCAACATTAACATATCATCAAGTACCAATCTGACCTTCAATTCTAGATACAAACTTACACAAGATGAATTCCTACAGAAGAATACATATAATCTATTGTTTTCACACAAGTAATGAACA
This sequence comes from Margaritifera margaritifera, assembly GCA_029931535.1. Lineage (NCBI taxonomy): Eukaryota > Metazoa > Mollusca > Bivalvia > Unionida > Margaritiferidae > Margaritifera > Margaritifera margaritifera. The sequence continues at coordinate 503,109 of JAQPZY010001123.1, read as the reverse complement.
GACAGATATATAGATTGAGTGAAGAGCTGAGAGACAATTAACTAAGAGATAATTCCCTTTTGAAAGAGATGTTGGCAAACAAGGTAAATTTAGGTTCTATGGATATGAAGCTGATTTAGACAGTTTAATCTTACTTCTTAAAACTATTAGTGTAAAAGACAAAAACTACATGGTAAAAGACAGCACACCATAAATAAATGGAGAATATATGACCATTACAATCAAGTGAAATAGAATTAGGAATGTAGGACCAATACCATCAAGTGAAATAGAATTAGGAATATACAACCTTTACAATCAAGTGCAATAGAATTTGGAATGTAGGACCATTACAATTATGTGTAATAGAATTTGGAATGTACGATCATTACAATCAAGTGCAATAGAATAATAGAATTAGGAATATATGACCATTACAATCAAGTGCAATAGAATTAGGAATATATGACCATTACAATCAAGTGCAATAGAATCAGGACTGTAGGACCATTACAATTAAGTGCAATAGAATTAGGAATGTAATCAAGTGCAATAGAATTAGGAATATATTACCATTACAATTAAGTGCAATAGAATTAGGAATGTAATCAAGTGCAATAGAATTAGGAATATATGACCATTAAAATTAAGTGCAATAGAATTTGGAATGTAGGACCCTTACAATCAAGTGCAATAGAATTAGGAATGTAGGACATTACAATCAAGTGCAATAGAATTAGGAATATATGACCATTACAATCAAGTGCAATAGAATTAGAAATGTAGGACCATTACAATCAAGTGCAAAAGAATTAGGAATGTAGGACCATTACAATCAAGTGCAATAGAATTAGGAATGTAGGATCATTACAATTAAGTGCAATAGAATTAGGAATATATGACCATAACAATCAAGAGCAATAGAATTTGGAAAGCAAACTACTGTTTATAGTACAGCCACACAGTGAATTTGGTAATTTTCATAGGCAGTGTTCATTCCAGAAATGGAAAAAGTGGGGCCGAATGTCCCCTACCAGGTCAAAAGTTCGGTCATTTAGAAAAAAAAACAGGCACAAATATCCTTGCCTGTTTCTTGTTTATGGAAGAAATTTAAAAACATATCATTATCATTGGCACTTGCATCATGGATGTATACATTTCTGCAACAAATATTAACTTTTCCAGCATTATACTCGTTGACACATTAATTATAGTAAAACTACAGCACAGTTATCTATAATTTCCTTGTCCACTAAAATAACTGTATCCACTGTTCAGAAAAAGTTATTTTAACAAAAACTGATTAAAGTATATAAGCTGGAAAAGTGAATATTTATTGCAGAAATTAATAAATCCATGACCTGAGCACCTGTGATCATTATCACCCTGCCCTGTCACTAACCTTCTGTACTATAATTTGAGTTCATCATACTCAAGTAACCATCCCCTCTACAATTTATTCTGGACATTTGAGTTACATTTTTTCATCAGTGTATGCTACTTTAGAAATAAATACTGCTGTGTTTTTGGTGAAGATTTTATCTTTTCATCTTTACGGTTTCTATCCCTGACCATCGACCATGTGCTGTCAGTTGGTGCCCAAGCTAATCAAAATCATTAGGACATTTCTGTCAGCCAATCAAATTTATTATCTGATGCTTCTTTGGCAATGAGTGCACTCTATTCTGTAAGCTTGTGATGTGCTCCATTCACTCAGTCTAAAATCAACCATAACAATATTTTATCTTTATTTGCTTGTGTCTTTTTATGTGCCCTATGGGCACCATGGAGAGAACTTTCTAGTGCCAAAGATAAAAAATAAAGGTCACTGGCACAAGGGCGCAGACTAAGATGAATCCTGCATAAATATAAATTTTGGTGGTTTTGCCACAAAAAAGGACATTTTAATCAACATTTAAAATCATGGATTGGGGAAGGATCCTACTGTCTCCGCAATAACCTGTGGTTTGCCAAAAATTTACAAAAACTGGTAACCCATGTAAAATAGTGAATTAAAATTATACTTAATTATACCTATTGTTAAAGGTTTATCCTCTTCTTCCTCAGAATTACTTGAGGTCCCCACTTTGTCAGCATACATTTTAATTATGTGTTCCAGCACCTTACTGAAATAAACATGGAAAACAATGAAAGTCTAGATTAAATATCTAAGCAACCAAAGTTTCTAATTCAAAGCAGATTGTATGTGAAAACTGTATATCATCGTGTACTTCTAGACCTGTCACCAGATTGTATGTGAAAACTGTATATCATCGTGTACTTCTAGACCTGTCATCAGATTGTATGTGAAAACTGTATATCATCATGTACTGCTAGACCTGTCACCAGATTGTATGTGAAAACTGTACATCATCATGTACTTCTAGACCTGTCACCAGATTGTATGTGAAAACTGTATATCATCATGTACTTCTAGACCTGTCACCACTTCTGTGCTTAGTTTTGCTAACAAAATTACCAAGTTGTTCATTCAGCGATCTCTCCAGAAGTTTTAAAGTGTTTTGGAAAACCTACTCTTGTTACAGCAAGAATCCATATTGCCACTGATACTCCTACTGGTAATGTGTATACTGCATAAAATGAGGACAATTATTTAATATCAATTCCCCTGTTTAAAAAAATGGTTATAGTTGTCTTTACAAGAAATTTTTCATAGAACACAAATGCCCTCGAAACTGCTCTTTTGCTCCAAACCAGTCACAGAAGCATGAATAAATTGATCCAATTTCTAACAAAATCCTAGCTTGCTAAGCAATATCGTTGTTAAACCTAGTTTCATAAAAACAGTTTAACTTCATATAAACATGTTGACATCATAGCTTGTCTTTTTGACACAATTAAATAGGCTCTTTTACTTGAAATTCAGCAAACATTTGATGCATGTGAATGAGGTAATATAAACAAAGCACTTTCTAATTGGGAATTTCGATGATTACTACTCACCAATATAAAAAAAAAACATACATGCATTTGTGGGTTTAATGGTGCACAAGACTAATCCCAAACAACTTAGCATAAAACTGAGATCATAGTGACCAACTTTTGGAATGATGTGTACATCTACAAATATATTGTTTGAGAAATTGACCCAGACATGTATGCATGCATGAAATGTAGGTCACAGTTACCTACTTTCCTGTGATTATGTAGTTGCTCATCATGGATCTACAGTAAAAGCCATATGACAACACACTCAAAGTTGTGTGATACACAGACTGAATGCCTAAGGTAAAGAAATCACTGAAGCATGAAATGAAGGTCATGGTGACCTACTTTTGGCACAATGGTTCAGTTCTTTCCAAGTTATATGTGCACACTAAACTAGATGATACTGTTAAGCGACAGTGCCTGAAAAAGTGCACTAAAGTATTTTAAAACATAACCAAAGTATGGAGCTGGAATGAGTGATGGACAGGCAATTAAATGAGGTTAACACTACATGCCCCTTCCACATTAATTGTGGATCATACAAAAATGGTTTGTGTCCTCTGAAAGTAAATGAAAATATTGGCACAAGGTATCAAATAAGAGTATTAAAACAAGAACCAGATAAAGCAAACATAAAACATAAACTGAAATCTCATATTTGTCACTATTAATTGTAATAAAGTTTAGTAAAAATTGTATAAAAAAACTAATCGGTCAGGAAAATGATTATCAATGCAGAGAAGTCAAAGTTTTAAAATATGTACTTTCTGACCCAAAACAAACTTTTTTAACCTGCTGTCTACATTTAACAAACCTAAAATGCGAATTTTAATCTCAAACCTTCTTAACAAACCTAAAATGCAAATATTAATCTCAAACCTTTCACTATAAATTGCAACAAATTGCTGAAGTTGTATTTTACAAAAATAACCAACAACATCAGGCATATGCTAATAAGCACACTTGTTACTGACCCTTTTCTCAAATGACAATTTCAAATATGAAAGTGCCTTAATTAAGGAAAGTTTCAGTTCATAGGCACCATGTGAGATGAATCCAATATATGATGCTGAAACAAGTGCAGCTGTTTACAGTAGATGTAATAAGCACAATGTCAGATGAATCCAATCTATGATGCTGAGACAAGTGCAGCTGTTTACAGTAGATGTAATAAGCACAATGTCAGATGAATCCAATCTATGATGCTGAGACAAGTGCAGCTGTTTACAGTAGATGTAATAGGCACAATGTCAGATGAATCCAATCTATGATGCTGAAACAAGTGCAGCTGTTTACAGTAGATGTAATAAGCACACTGTGAGATGAATCCAATCTATGATGCTGATACAAGTGCAGCTGTTTACAGTAGATGTAATAAGCACACTATGAGATGAATCCAATCTGTGATGCTGATACAATTGCAGCTGTTTACAGTGGATGTAATAAGCACACTGTTAGATGAATCCAACCTATGATGCTGATACAAGTGCAGCTGTTTACAGTAGATGTAATAAGCACAATGTGAGATAAATCTATCTATGATGCTGAAACAAGTGCAGCGGTTTACAGTAGATGTAATAAGCACAATGTCAGATGAATCCAATCTATGATGCTGAGACAAGTGCAGCTGTTTACAGTAGATGTAATAAGCACAATGTGAGATGAATCTATGTATGATGCTGAAACAAGTGCAGCTGTTTACAGTAGATGTAATAAGCACACTATGCGATGAATCCAATCTACGATGCTGAGACAAGTGCAGCTGTTTACAGTAGTTGTAATAAGCATAATGTGAGATGAATCTATTATTGATGCTGAAAGAAGTGCAGCTGTTTACAGTAGATGTAATAAACAAGAGGACTATATATATTACTTTATTCTCGATAGTATTAATGTATAATGTTAATGATTATAGTATTAATGCATAATGTTAATGATTATAGTATTAATGCATAATGTTAATGATTATAGTATTAATGCATAATGTTAATGATTATAGTATTAATGTATAATGTTAATGATTATAGTATTAATGCATAATATTAATGATTATAGTATTAATGCATAATATTAATGATTATAGTATTAATGTATAATGTTAATGATTATAGTATTAATGCATAATATTAATGATTATAGTATTAATGCATAATATTAATGATTATAGTATTAATGCATAATATTAATGATTATAGTATTAATGCATAATGTTAATGATTATAGTATTAATGTATAATGTTAATGATTATAGTATTAATGCATAATATTAATGATTATAGTATTAATGTATAATGTTAATGATTATAGTATTAATGTATAATATTAATAATTATAGTATTACTGCATAATATTAATGATTATAGTATTAATGCATAATGTTAATGATTATAGTATTAATGCATAATGTTAATGATTATAGTATTAATGTATAATGTTAATGATTACAGTATTAATGTATAATGTTAATGATTATAGTATTAATGCATAATGTTAATGATTACAGTATTAATGTATAATGTTAATGATTATAGTAATAATGCATAATGTTAATGATTTTATAGTATTAATGTATAATGTTAATGATTATAGTATTAATGCATAATGTTAATCATTACAGTATTAATGTATAATGTTAATGATTATAGTATTAATGCATAATGTTAATGATTATAGTAATAATGTATAATGTTAATGATTATAGTATTAATGTATAATGTTAATGATTTAGTATTAATGTATAATGTTAATGATTACAGTATTAATGTATAATGTTAATGATTATAGCATTAATGCATAATGTTAATGATTACAGTATTAATGCATAATGTTAATGAATGATTATAGTATTAATGTATAATGTTAATGATTATAGTATTAATGCATAATGTTAATGATTATAGGATTAATGCGTAATGTTAATGATTATAGGATTAATGCATAATGTTAATGATTACAGTATTAATGTATAATGTTAATGATTATAGTATTAATGTATAATGTTAATGATTTAGTATTAATGTATAATGTTAATGAATGATTATAGTATTAATGTATAATGTTAATGATTTAGTATTAATGCATAACGTTAATGAATGATTATAGTATTAATGTATAATGTTAATGATTTAGTATTAATGTATGTTAATGATTATAGTATTAATGTATAATGTTAATGATTATAGTATTAATGCATAATGTTAATGATTATAGTATTAATGCATAATGTTAATGAATGATTATAGTATTAATGCATAATGTTAATGATTATAGTATTAATGTATAATGTTAATGATTATAGTATTAATGCATAATGTTAATGATTTAGTATTAATGTATAATGTTAATGATTATAGTATTAATGCATAATGTTAATGATTATAGTATTAATGCATAATGTTAATGATTATAGTATTAATGTATAATGTTAATGATTATAGTATTAATGCATAATGTTAATGATTATAGTATTAATGTATAATGTTAATGATTATAGTATTAATGCATAATGTTAATGATTATAGTATTAATGCATGTTAATGATTATAGTATTAATGCATAATGTTAATGATTATAGTATTAATGCATGTTAATGATTATAGTAATAATGCATAATGCTAATTACAGTATTAATGCATAATGTAAATGATTATAGTATTAATGCATAATGTTAATAATTATAGTATTAATGCATAATGTTAATAATTATAGTATTAATGTATAATGTTAATGAGTACTATGCCCTGATTTTGGTCCTTTGGTTATTGTATCTATTGTTGTTGTTGGTAGTAGTAGTTACTTGTAGCGGTATTGCCAATGAGACAGGACTATACAGAAATCCTGGCATCCATCCATCCATCCAGCACACGATCTTGTTAGTGCAACTAGTCATGCAGTTTTTGATGGATTGCCATGAAACTTTGTAAAAATTAGGATCAGAACTTAGGATGCTCATATAGACAAATCACTTTTCACACAAATTTTATAAGAGTTATTGCCCTTCTTGCAGCTGAATGCAGTGCATGACAAAATCTTGTGAACGCAACTGTTCTATTTTTCAATGGATCGCAGTGATACTTGGGAATTGGTATGGTCATCATCTGAAGATGTGCAAACTAACAAATCACTTTGCTCCCCCAAATTTTGTTAGAGTTATTGCCCTTTATGTTTTGCAGCAGAATGCTGTTTGTATAACAGAATCTTTTCAGAGCAACTAGTCCTGCAGTTTGGTTGGATCACTGTTAAACTTGGTACATGATATTATCATCATCTGAAGATAAGAATATAAACAAATCACAGTACTCTGACAATTTTGTTACAGTTATTGCTCTTTTTGACTAACAGCTGGATATAGTGTATGGAATCTTGTGACAGCAACTTATCTCACAGTTTCAATGGATCACCATTGAAACTTTGTACATGTTATGGCTATCATCTGAAGATATGAATATCGACAAATCAATGTGCTCTCCCAATTTTTGTACAAGTTACTGCCCCTTTTCATCCTGCACCTGAATGCAATGTCTGACAGAATCCTGTGCACAAAATTTGCCTGAAGGTTTTTATGGATCGCTGTGAAACTTGGTACATATTATGGTCATCATCTAAAGATGCACATATTGACAAATCTTTGTGCACCCATGATTCTTATTGTCCTTTCTGACTTACAGTTGGATGCAATATATGAAAGAATTTTGTGAATGCAACTACTCTGGCTAAAGTTGACTAATGAACTGATCCCAAGTTAGGCCATCCAGTACTGAAATCTGTATCAACCAAATCATTCAGTCATATCTCAGTGTCTTGATAGTTAAGATAATGTAAAATAAATATAAAATAACTATTTTATGTATTTTCAATTTTATAAATGATAAAAAAAATTCTGTATGAACTAGTTTACATTTCTTTGCAACCAAAGTGTAACTGGATCAATTTTATTCGACCTCTCATTCAAGAGAAATATTATGATGGTGTAAACGACTGAAATGGATATTCTACAAAATAAATGAGTAATTCATCTAATATTTAACTGATGAAAATATTTTCCAACATTACATGTTGTGGCATGAACAAATATCCATCTTTGTTTTTTCAGTATTATCAACATAATACAAAGTGAAATTTTTTATACAGCCGATTTTCAACAACTGATGTTTTGTGTTTTGAATACAAGCCTGTTGATTATAACAATTACTGACATTCAAATATCTGATTTCAATCCTGCGAGTACTTATACTGACAGTGATGGATATTATCTAGAAAGAAAGCAGATACAAATATTTCAGCATAAAAAGCTCGCTTGGTCAGGCATTCTCATTGCAGAGTACATTTGCATTTGCATGGTGGGTTTTTCAGCTTGTCCTATACATCTGGGCAATTAATTTTTCCAGTACTTCATATGCTAGTGGGAATAGTGACGCAATTAAATCCCCTACAGCTTATGGGAAAAATATTGATACATGATCTCAAATGATGTTAATGCTAAATACAGGAATTTTCCATCAAGTAGAATGCAGTGTCTTACCTACATCTATGCAATAATGTATCCCCCTTGTATCTAACTTACAAAACCAAGACAAAACCTGAATGTTGATTCAGCTGCTGTCACTATAATCACTGTCCGAAAAGTAATACCCATGTCTCACCATGTTTATGCAGATGAGACAATAACAGCGACAAATTCAATACATAGTGCACCTGCCTAGGAAATAGTTCCTGTAGGGTATTTAGACATTCCTCCAGAGGGATACCCGTGTTCAGCCAGTCATTTTCCTCACACAGCTGAATAATGTGGTTCAAGACCTGTGTCAAGAACTCAAAATCCAGGATCCTCCAAAAACCTTAAATGAAAGAATGCAAACATATGAGAAAACCTAATCTGAACACTTTTGCAGTATTTTTGGCAAAGGTATAAAAAATACATAATATTTTATCAATGGATGTATTATTTGCTAGTATCAATCATTGGTTAGTAACATGACATGACCCATGCCAAGCTTATAAGGCATATCTGGCTTATGACATCATGATATGACCCATGCCAGGCATATAAGGCATATCTGGCTTATGACATCATGATATGACCCATGCCAGGCATATAAGGCATATCTGGCTTATGACATCATGATATGACTCATGCCAGGCATATAAGGCATATCTGGCTTATGACATCATGATATGACCCATGCCAGGCATATAAGGCATATCTGGCTTATGACATCATGATATGACCCATGCCAGGCATATAAGGCATATCTGGCTTATGACATCATGATATGACCCATGCCAGGCATATAAGGCATATCTGGCTTATGACATCATGATATGACCCATGCCAGGCATATAAGGCATATCTGGCTTATGACATCATGAACAACATTATGATTTAAAATATAACTTCATGATTTTAGTTCTTAAATGTAACTTCATGATTCAAATCCTAAATAAATGATTGAGAAATGAACAAAAATTAAAAAAAAGAATGAATACAAGAAACTGGCTTTTACAATTATAAATTAAGCATTAATATTTTATTAGATATATTATAATTGATTGCAAAAGACAACTAGAACTAGTAGTGAGTATTCATTGCAGAGGACTCCATTGTCTACAATTTGCTTGGCAGGGCCTTAAACAGAAAGCTTCAGTTGGAAAACCAAAGTTTGGAGAAGATAAGCATTCAGGAGGCATAACTTTTCTTAATGATGACATGAAATGCTGGAAATCTAGCTCATTTAAGGTCTCAGTAATATAAAGGTGTATGATAACTTTGGCTAAAATACAATACTACTTATTAAAGCTATGCTGTGAAAAGCAAAGTTAGAAGGATGGGTAATCAGGGGCCATAACTCTTTAAAATGAGAATGTAGAACATGTGAAATTTAACTCATTCAAATTTTCATCAATATATAAAGCTACATGCCAAATTTGGTTGAAATCCAACAAAGCTTAGTAAAGTTTTTCTGTGTTAACCAAAGTCAGGAGGATGGGCAATCAGGGGCCACAACTCCTGTAAATGATGTTGTGGAAAGCTGGAAAATCAAATTAATTCAAGGTCCCACTAACATCAATCTGCATGCCAAATTTGGTTGAAATCCAAAACATTTTGATGAAACCAGTCAGGAGGACAAGCAATCAGGGGGCCATAACTCTTCTAAATGAAACTAAACCCGTAAAGAGCACATGTACGCAGATGAGACATTGTTCATATCAAATTGCCTAAGAATATGTTAAATGGTTCTTTAGTTCCCGTATAACGGTATGAAGTTAATTGTGAAGGGCCACAACTCTATCCAAAATGGAGCTGACAAGGCAAAACTCATAAAAGGCATATCTAAGACTATGAAACAATGAATACACCAAATTTCATCAGAATATATTGAATTATTCCTGAGCTGTGCTGGTTACAAGGATCTGCTGTAACAGAGATGTAATATTGTTAGAAAATAGGACAATAACTGTCAAAATTGGATCTGAACAGACAAAGCCTTAAAAAGGCACATCTACATGTACAAGGCCAGTCATGTACCAAATAGCATCCAATTATGTGTAAGGATTGCAGAGCTATGCTGGTTACAAGCAACATCCCATGTGAAGGCATGAAGTTAATTGTCAAAGGCTGAAACTCTATCCAAACTGGAGCCGACGAGACAAAACCTATATAAGGCATATCTAGGTCTATGAGACACCAAACTGCATCAGAATATGTTGAATTATTCCCTAGCTATGCTGGTTACAAGACGTGTGAAAAAACGTATGGGAAAGGTTATTACTATTCAGTTCCCTCATCTTGATGTGGGGCCATAAAAATATTTGCATGATCAATAAGGCTCTTTATGTTTGGGATGACTCTTTTGACAAATTTATTGCAATAACATTTCACTGTAACTAAAAGGATTTTCTATTAGTGATCATTACATATAAAAAAACTGTATTAAATTTATAAAAATAATAAGAAATCTTTTTTTAGGAAACACATGGTACTCCCCCGAGATGAGCTGTTGATACATCATAGAGCATAACCCATGGACCCCCCAATCAGGGATTTAAAACAAAAGCAGAAATGTTACTGAAAGTAAAGAAATATAGGATGTTTTTTATATTCCAAACACCGTGTAAATTAGATACGAATTTATTGAAATATAAGTTATAAACACAATGGCTCCATCCAAGAATATATCCAATGAGCAGGAGCAGTACAATATGACAGGTATGTATGTGATGATGTTAAATTCTTAATATGTACTGAACAGGGTGATATTTTTTTTATACAAACTAATGAAAAACATTTATCAAAAAGTGTCCAACCTCTTGACCCAGTGGTTCTCATAAAGGGACATAACCCAGGGAGCAAGAATGGTTTTTTGAGAAAGGAAATCTTTGATCATATAAACTCCTAAATATGAATTAGGTAATGGGTTATAAAATATAAGAAACAAAAATCAATCAAAAGTGTCCAACTTCTTAACCCCCTTGGAACCACCCAGGGACAACCCAAAAGAGACAACAGCAGTATAGAGATAAAGATAAAGGAAAGTTTGGAATTGTATAATATTCAAATTTGCAATAAACTGAATAAATGATTATTACAGTGTATGAGATGGAATCAAAACTTTAATAACTCTGAAGTACCATTCAATAAATATGAAGTGATTCAGGTAGTGCTGGAAAAAACTTTACCCAAACCCGTCCAGACATCTCAGGGGCATAAAAATGAATTATAAAATAATCTGAATAATAAAGGCAAAGCGCAACAAGTCCCACTTACACATTATTGATACATATTTACCATATTTACCAATCAAACAAGGCTACCGGTGCATAACAGCTACATTTTGAAAACACCAATAGTGACCTTTACAGGCAAATTTGACTATCTTATAAAACAGTATGAGATGCATAGAATCGAAGCCTTTACAGTGAAGCATTAATGTACTTGCTTCACACCTCTACATTCCCAAGTTTGATACCTAGTTTCAGTATGTGCAAAGGTTAATTGTCCAACAGAGGTCCATTGTTTTCATAGATTTCTAGCTATGGAGGCCTTAATGATAAACATGACTCTTGACTTCTTCTTTTGGTTGCTCAACCTTAGCACTATGATCCATGACATTAAAATTTTTTATGTTTTATATGATGGAACTTTTAAAATATGATGCACTACCAAGAAACTCCACAGATATGTTTGTAGTAGTGCTTCATTGCACCTCAGCACAATTGTGGCTATATGGTGCCAATTAAAGGTCAATGTTCGAAAAATGTAAAAAATAGCACAAAACCCCAGGAAAATAATCCCTTCCAAATAAATATAAACATGAAGTACAACAAGACAAAATATAAAATGTAAAAAAATTAAAATTTTGCAAAACGTATCTGAAACAAAAGTTCAAGGTAACACATGTAAAATCTTTAAAACATGATTTAAATTTGTTGTATATAACACATTCCCTTAAGTACACAATTTTCGCAGGTGGATTGTCCTATTACAGTTTCTTTAACCAGTTTGTGTCAAAATACTTCTGTCTCGCAGGCTGGAAATTGACACACTCAACAAAAATGTGCTCCACTGTTAGTGAACACTGGCAGGGTACACACTCTGGTCAAGATTCATTCTTCAAGAGGTATGCATGACTTAGGTATGTGTCCGACACGTGATCGGCACAATACCACCTCTTTGCTCTGATCTGTCCTATATGAGGGACGCCACTCTCCAATAGTTGGTTGGATGCCCTTAAGTTTGTTTGTGGATTTTTCATTCCACATATTTTGCCAAGTATGATGAACATGCTGATTTATACAATATTTAAAGTCAGTATATGGAATCTTCCATTTGGAAATGGGTGACTGGTGGGCAACTCTGGTTGCTTTATCTGCCGTTCATTACCATTTATGCCAATGTAACTAGGCAACTAACAGTACAGAATACTTTCAATGTGGAAAGGGATTCAATAAGACAATGAAATTTGTTTTTTCACCAGTTTCAACATAGTTCAAATCTTTGAGTATGGTTATGACTTCTTCAGTAATAATTGAGGCTTTATCCAGTAACTGGCTCGAGATGGTACCATGGGGAGCTGCAATGGCAGCTCCAACTCTATCTCCATCTTTCGAACCATCTGTATACAGCAACAGATGGCTATGATAGGAAGCTCTGATTTCATTGAATTTATTCTGGAAAAGGATAGGATTTTTTAATAAATTTCTGAATTTGCAAATGTCTAATATTATTTTGGGAGGTTTTGATAACCAAGGTGGTGATTTCGGAATACAGAATTTTGCAATATTTCCAACACTGATTTTTGCTGTTTCTAAGTGAGGACGAATTTGCATGCCAAAAGGTGGAATGAAGTTAGGTTTCTTTACATATAAATCCACAGATAAGTTCTCCAAATATTTCTTAGCATATCTACAATATAAAGAAGACATGATTATGTATTTATTTGCCTTTCAGCAACTAAATAAACCAGCATATCAAAGTTCTATTTAAAATCAGCTAGCTGAATCTTTCATTCACATACTCCATGCAGCATTCATATTTTTGCAAGGGTAATAAACTCCATTCAATCTCATTTTCATAATATGGATGTGATAGGAAATGGCTGGAGAACATATCAGTGGAGTTTCTTGGTAGTATTTTATATTGTAACAATTCCATCGAATCAAAAACTTCAGATCTCAGTGATCTGGAATCCTATTGAATTTTTTAACATCGCGTATTTTTGTGCTAATGTCAAGCATACAAAACAAACAGTCAAAGGTCAACACCGAGTGCAAAGGCATCCTCAGCTATGGGATTTTAGGCTTCCTCCACCTTGAAGAGCTCCTCCAACAACCACCTGGTTGGTCGAGGATTTAGAATATAATTTGAAAGAACTTGTTATACAATAAAGGTAAGGTCAGTAAAGTTTATTTAAGTTAGAAAGTTACCATCAATCTCTACAGCATGCAGTTTCTGCAAAGCAACCCCAATCTCCTTTTCACTGGCTTGGACTAAGTTCAAAATGTCATTCAGTGTATACTGGAAAAAAAACAACAACAAAAAACAATGACAGTGGTACAATCTGGCTGGAGCAAACACCTTTTTTCTTTTTAAAAAAAGACAGCACAATTGTAAATGTGGATTTATTACCTTTATGGATGACTTACAGTGACATTATGAAGCTGTGGTAACAAATTATTTTTTTTAGTAAAGAAAGCTCTTAGGAGCTGGTGATTACTTGAAACAAAGAAAAGTTTTGTTTCAAAAGTATTATTACAAAATTGTGTTGTTAATAATTTAAAAATAAAATAAAATGCATTTTATACAACAGAAGCTTTTCTTTTTACAAAGGAATGGAAGTTGAGTTGATGGGTTTAAGAAAGCAAGTTAATGGCAGGAAAATGTGATTTCGGCAACTTGGAAATTTCTTGTTATCTATGCACGGGAATTTACCCATTTGGATTCTTCTCAATTTAATAGGTTTATTTGGATTTCCTATTTTCTGTGCTCCATTTTAAGTTATGGGCGATTCCAGTCAGAATTACATCATTGAAAGTGTGATCTGGGGAACAGAAATGTTCTGCCACTGGGCTTCTTTTCATTACCGTTTTCTGGCCTATAAGTCAATGTGGAGTACAAGTCAAATTTGCCAATTTTGTAAATTTTCCATCCTTTATCCACTTATAAGTCGATGTGGAGTAAAAGACAAAGCCTGATCAACACTGTGGCTTTGTCTTTTTCGCTAGTAACTTCCAGTTTTATGAATATTAATGGTATCACTGTATGCTATTCCAGATTAATTGGGAAATTGCAGTCACCAACGCTAACATGCTTTTTCCCCCATTTCATTTTGGAGGGGGAGAGAGAGAGAGGTTTCAGGGTGATTGTAATGTGTATTGTTCAGTTACCTGACAATTGTGATCTTCCTTATATACAAGGGCACTACTATATTCCATTATTAATTGACACCTCTTAATAAACAGTCACAAGAACCACATGGCTATGCACTATTGTTTACATGCTAATTTAATATACCTAGAGCTTTGGACAGGTTATTCCAGCAGACACCTGTCTGATGGCAATATTCAACAGATGAGATCAAATTAGTGAGGCTAACAATATGGAAATCAGGCTCTCCATTGGGAAATGTGAAATGTAAAGAAAATGAACCACAGAGACAGAAAAACAGAGAAAGGTCACATAAAAGAATAAATAAAATACTTTTTTTTATAATTCTTTAATATATCTATGAAATACTATAGCAAATTTACACAGTTTCACAATACATATTCTTTAACACTTTATCAATTATAATTGAAAGCACCTCAATGTTCTAAAATGAGTAACTGATGTGGATTAATGATAGAGAACAAAGTGGGAACTGGCGTTCCTATTACCCAAAGCCAATATCAGTGTTTTAAACAGTTAACTGGCTTGGATTGTTGTCAGAAACCAAAGACCAATCCATCAATATAATCAAAAGATACGCCAAAACAACAGCTTGTTAAGAATGAATACGGGTAATGTGTTGACATTACATCTTGTTTTAAGCTGAAATGCAAAACTAGAAGCGTATCATTGATCGTCTACGAGTAGTCCATCTCTATTCCAAATTTTAACCTATATTATGGGCATTCTTTTATGAATATATGACAGTATTGTGAATATATGATAATTATGTGCTTAATCTATGGTATTTTATAAATATTCATTGAACATTCAAGTCATAAATATGGATTACATCCCTTTGTAGAATCAATAATATCAATGAAAAAGATGTACCGATAATCGTTCGAGTGTGTCAAATAAAATACTGGTAAATCAAGTATCAATGGACCTATGGGTAAAATGTGATCAGGAAGGATGAGGTATGGTAAAAAAAAAATTGAATAAAGCAAAATCCTTTTTTTTTTTTAAAGGAACAAACAATATACTTTCCCTAAGTACAGTACACTATTGAGTATAGACCGTAAGTACTACGCGGCTTGTGAATTGTGAACTCTCTAATTCTTTTCTTTTATTTCATTTTGGAGAAATCAGAAAATACAAGCACATACTAATGCATACAAAACAATGATAAAAATTATAATATAAAAGCAGCCATATTAGTTTATAACAATTTATTAACATGGTAATTGAACAAGAATTGGTACAGCTGTGTGACCTGTTTTCGATTTTCCCGATTACATCTCAAAATCATGGTACTACCAGTACTTAAAGCAATTTCAATGACATAATCCATATATAAGTTGATTCAGAGTACAAGACGAAGCCCAGACTTCCAGGTAAAAAAGTATCAACTTATACACCGGAAAATACGGTATTTTAGTTTGCCAATCTGATCTGTGGAGATTCATTCCAACATTTGTTTCCCAACATATTGGATGCTGCATACCTTACATGTAATGAAGTAGATTCCATTTTCTGTGTTGCATGTCATAGTGTGACTCTGAATGTTTAACTGTGCTTGAAAATGTGTTGTTTCTTTTATGTGTTGACATGTTGTGCATCTTTTGTCTCCATAAGATTTTGATTTCCCAACTGTTGTTTAATTTGAGAGTAGCTTTAACTTTGAGCTGACTAGCATGTCTCTCAGATTTTGAGGCCTACAGACTGGTTTGTATGGAAAGATCATTTTAAGTGGTTCACACAAAACAGTGGTTGGCCAGTGTTTTGGAATGATGTGACGTTTCCGAGGCTGTCTGGATGGAATGTGAGAATAAAGGGTATTTGCTCCACGTTTTCTTTTCCATTGTATTTTAGGTCAGCACGGTTTGTTTGATTGTCTCCTTTGCTATTAGATCTTTGTTGTAGGTTGCTTTGTCAGATGTTGGATTAGCTCTATGCACCTCTCATCGAAAGTTACATCATCAGAGCATATTCTCGTGATTCTAAGGGCTTGACTGTAGGGGATGTTTTAAGTGCAGTTGGTTTGAAATAAATGTATGTATGGAGGGTGTTTGCATAAACTTTAGTTTTTGTGTCCAAAACTATATAACTGGTGTTGAAAATTTTGGAAGTGAATTTGATCAAATGATGGAAATTATTGGCTTGCACTATGAATTTGTCTAGCTTTTCCCTCCGATGTTGCCATTTCATTTCCACATCTTCAACAAAACAAACACATTGGTATGGGTTATAGCTTGGAGAAATCAGAAGATGGCTTTTTAATAGGCCAATAAATATATTTGCATATGAGGGAGCCATCTTAGTCCCAATGGCTGTTCCAATTATCTGGAGATAGTTCTTGCCATTGAACTCAAAGTTATTGAGCTTAAGGACTAACTTCAGATGTCTGAGCTCGAATTGTATGGGTGGCATCTACATTGTTCCCCAGGCTTCTTTACATGTCCATACGTGTGTGTGTGTGTGTCTATGTGTGTGTCTGTATATATATAAAGGTTATTGGGTGGTGATCTCAATAGTTTCCAGGTTATGACCACCAGGAACCCCACCCGTCTCACCTAAAACTCTCTGATGACATATGATGACACTAGGGTCAATCATCACACATACCAATTCTCTGACATGAAAGACCAAAATGTCTCGAGTTTTGTATGCTAAACCACCACAACACCCTTGCCCAACCACCAGGAGATAGCTCAAAACTTCTAAAACCTATTCTTTACTTCTACAGACCACTGCTAATCATATCCCAATGCTTGAAGTCTGTAAGAGTTTTTGACAAACAAAATAAAATCACTACACACTGTATACACTATTACACTGATGCTAAAATGTCCCTAAACCCAACCTCTGCCCAAGGAAATGGATCAAAGTATCGCTAAACCGAACCTCTGCTTCAGGAAATGGATCAAAGTGTTGCTAAACCCAACCTCTGCCACAGGAAATGAATCAAAGTGTCCCTAAACCCAACCTCTGTCCCAGGAAATGGATCAAAGTGTTCCTAAACCCAACCTCTGCCCAAGGAAATGGATCAAAATTCTAAAACCATTGTGAACATCTACAAACTTCCCCCAAGGTTTCAAGCCCCAATTTTGAATAGTGTAGGATTTGTGGAACATTACAAATGCACACACATCCCAACATATGCACATCTGGACGGGCAAGATCACATAATTCATGCTTTTGATTTAAAAAGTGTATATAAATATACACAGACACACTCAGAGTTTAGTTTCAGGTCTTCTCACCTTGTTTCCCTGATGATTTGGGTCCTCCTCATTTTCCCATCCATTATATGGATTCTCTTCCAAAATTGTCTTAAGTTTCTTAAGTTTAGGTTTACACTGTCGCAATTCATAATAGCTGTGTAGAGTTGAGGTCACCTGCAAAATGAGTGTTTGTGTGTGAAAATGACTTCTTCAATTCCTCATGTGACAGTTTCTATTTACAATTCTTCAAACTTTTTGTAAACATGAGTCCCTTGAAGGGACTGATGCTCTACTGGCCAAAAAGAATTTCCTGGAATTCAAGATAAGACCATTTCTTCCTTTTAACTGTCAAGTGTTGAAACCATCTCTGATATTCTTCAGCGATAACAAAATTTTCAAATTAGCTGCTGTGGTACACATATTGGAAATCAGCTTGGCACCATTTTCATTTAGGACAAAGCAGACACCATTAGGAGTATTTTGGTGAAAACCCTATGTCATAATGATCTTCCATTCAGGGAGAGTAGTGACAGCAAGATTTTTAAGACAGTCATCATGGCAGCCATACTGGATGTATGACTGGCACCATTTTCATTTAGGACTATCTAGATATCATAAGAAGTCTATTGGTGAAAACCCCATGTTGATATAGCCATCCATTTGGAAGGAGTAGAGATAACAATATTATCAAGATATGACTTTCCATTCAAGAGGAGTAGCAATAACAAGATTTTCAAGATGGCTGCCATGGTGGCCATATTGGACATCAGATCAGCACCATTTTAATTTAGGACCAACTAGACATATTAAGAAGTCTTTTAGTGAAAACCTCATGTTGATACAACCATCCATTCAGGACGATTAGTGATAACTAGATTTTCAATATGGCCGCTGTGTGGTGGCCATATTGGATGTCAGATCAGCACCATTTTCATTTAAGACCATATGGACATCATAAGAAATCTTCTCATGAAAACCCCACATCAATATGACTTTCTGTTCAGGTAGAGTTGTGATAACAAGATTTTTAAGATGGCTGCCATGGCAGCCTTATTGGATGTCAGATTAGCACGATTTTTATTTAGGACCAGCTAGACATAATATGAAGCCTTTTAGTGAAAACCCCATGGTGATATGACCATCCATGTAGGAGGAATAGCGATAACAAGATTTTCAACATGGCTGCCATCGTGGTTATATTGGAAGCCAGATGGGCACCGTTTTCTATGAGGGCCAACTAGACATCATAGGAAGTCTTTTAGTGAAAACCTCATGTTGATATGACTATACACACAGAAGGAGTAGCAATAACAAGATTTTCAAGATGGCCACTGTGGCAGCCATACTGGGTGTCCGAGCAGCACCATTTTCATTTAGGACCAACTAGACCATGGGATGAATGCATGTGTAAAGTTTAATGGAAATCCTTCAAGTAGTTGAGGACTAGCGATAACAAACTTGTGTTGACGGACAAACGGATGATGGACCATCCCATAAGCTCTATAACCAGTGGAGTTAATAAAAACGAAATCCGCAGCAATGGAGTACGTTCCGACCATTTTCCTAGTCTTATGTGGTACAGAGGTATATGTATTCATCTAGTTTGATGATTCTAGCATCAACAAAGCTTGAAAAATAAACGTAATACACAAGATATAACCAGAGTCAGTGAAGTGTGAAATATGAGTCACAGTGACCTACTTTTGTGATAAGAGTGTAGTACTGATCAAGATGAATCCCCTCACAAAGTTTCATGATTCCAGGTATAACAGTATTTATAGTGTGCAAAAAACCTGAGCTAATGCAAAAGCTTGACCAAGAATGTACATGCATGTACAAAGTTAGTCCACTCACCAGGGTGTAGTTGCTATGAAACTCACTCAAAACTTTTGCATAGGACCTAGAAAGGAAGAATGGCTGAGATTTTAGGGGAGTACGATATCTCTCCTCTATGTCGTAGGGGTGAGATAAAAAAGGGGAGAGGGGTGTAGGGGAGGGATGAGGTTATATCTACTTCGAAGATGATTTAAACATATCTGCCAACCCCTTGAGAGGTACAAATGTAATCTAAGTGGGCAACAAGAGTTCTGTGAATTGCACATTATATGCCAGGCCTATGTTTAATAGTCCTCTATGCAGATAACCGAAATGTTTCCAAGGAAACCATTTTTCTTCTTTCAGTCGGAGTGATTTTGACCTTTAACCTTTTCACACCAAAATCAATAGGTTTCTTCCTTACCGTAAGTGCAAACCATCCACAAAGTTTGGAATAGGTCTATCTTGTAGAACTAATAATATTGTGTGGAAACGATTTTTCAGTCAGTGACCTTGATCTCTGGACCCCAAACTGGTAGCTTCTTCCTTAACGAAGTGCAACCCATCCAATGTTAATGTGCAAAAATCATTCTTCTTCTTGCACTGTAGATGATGGAGAACTAAGTTATTGTCTAGAAACCATTTTACTTCTTTCAGTCAGAGTGACCTTGACCTTTGAGCCCAAAATCAATACAGTTTTTCGTTACCCCAAGTACAAGCCATCCGCAAAGTTTGGTAACTGTAGATGGTTGACAACAAAAGTTATTGTGTGGAAACAATATTGGTAAAAGATGGATGGATGAACTACATCATAAGATAATACATCCACCTTATGGCGGACATATACAAAGCATAATCTGAGCACAAAAAAGAGTAAACAACATACTAAATGTCATTGTACGAAAAATGTATATTTATTTTCTTTACTAACATGGATCTGCAGCTGGTTTAAGCTCTTATCACAAATGTCAAACTGCAAGTGGATTAGTACCAGAATTCAAACACAAAACATATTTACAAAGTCTATACAAAAAGACTCTTTATCTATCATCCATGTCTAACTTTCAAATGTGACTAATCGTAAAGTCAATCCCACAAATCTTGCAACAAGCCTGGCAATGTCCTAACCTTTAGCATTGTATTACACTGCTTATGTATTCTGCCTTTACATTTTTGAAGCACTCTTGATCTGTCCTTTTTCTAATCCAACCCATTTTAAAGTTAAAAAAGATCCCTCTCCTCTAACATTTTTCTGTTATTTAACACTCATAAGGCACATCGATAAAGCCCACACTGCTTGACGTATTGTGTCCTTCTTTATGGTTCTCTGGTTCTCTAACCAATTTGCTTCACAAACATAATGAACCTGGGAGACATGTTTTCAAACTGAAGAAATCAATCTGTTTTCTAAGAAATTTATAATATACAGCTGCTCTAAATTGAACATTAGGAAAGTACATGTATGTGTGTACTTTTTCGAATATGCATGCACTACATGGGAGCCTTCATTTCTAGCATTTTCTCACACATAAACAATATTTGGGGATAATATGGGTTTTAAAAAATCATAATCCATGCATAGGCAAGCATAAGACATAATTCAGTGTATAAAATCATAATGATTATGCCCAAATTGTAATGGCTCGTAGGCATATTTAAAGATGGAACTTTAAGACTAAATGGTGAGGTGCAGCTTTACCTCCCTCAATCAACCTCTCAGAAGATTTAAAAATAAGCAATAGGCAATAATTCTAAAACCATGGCAGGACTTTTCCCCATGCCATTAACAAATGGTGGCACCATCATGTTGTACATACAACATAGGTGCTTAGCCACTGGTAGAGGGTCACCAACCAAAAGTTTAGGCATTATCAGCATGGCACAGGAAGTCTCTGGTTCCTTGTTAAAGCAGGTCTTAACACTTTATAAAATAACAAGCATCTTCACAATTTTATCAGGCAAAAAACAATAAGAGGTTATAAAAAGTTTCAGATATTATCTTAATTTTTTATGTGTGTATACCTGTCTGTGATGTAGCTGTGTTGGCCCATCCTCTGGCAGGGTGTCACCATACTGGAGGTTGGGCATTATCAGCATGGCATTGGAAATTTCAGCTCCTTTGATATCATAAGTCTTATTCTTAGTACACAATACTGCACCATCCTCCTTATCCCCTCGTATAACTACTCTGAAAAGTTAAAAGTCATCTTCATAAAATAACACTTGAATTTAGTACTGTATATATTCGTCACAAGTTGGGTCCAACTGCAAACTGCATAGACCAAGATCTGCCATTCCATAATGTGCTGGCAGATCTGGGTCGACGCATTTTGTTAGGAGTAATTAAGTAGAACAAACAAAACAGACCCTGACGTGCAGGCACATTATGTGACAGCAGATCAGGGTCTATGTTTTTTTGCAGTTGGACCCGACTTATAAGTATATAAGGTATGTATATTTTATGACTGTCACAAGGGTAAAAATGGCACGGCAGAGCTGAGAGTTGAATCTGGAACCTCTGTAATACAAACATGGTGCCCTACCACCTGAACTGTCCAAGACAAAATGCTAAATCATTGTGTCCAGTATTCTGCCACAGAGACCCCTAGTGACACATTTCATCTTAAAAGCCCTAAAGATGAAAAGTACTCCGGTTTTTTCACTCAAACCTCATGGCTGGTCTTAAACTTAAGTCTATAATCTAGCAAGCTCAAACTCAAGTCTGGACATAAACTTAAGTCTATAACCCAGCAAGCACAAACTCAAGTCTGGACATAAACTTAAGTCTATAACCCAGCAAGCACAAACTCAAGTCTGGACATAAACTTAAGTCTATAATCTGGCAAGCTCAAACTCAAGTCTGGACATAAACTTAAGTCTATAATCTAGCAAGCTCAAACTCAAGTCTGGACTTATATGTATGCTAAGGCCAATAATCCTGCAAACTCAAATTCAAGTCTGATCCAATCAAATGTCTCAAGTCTGGACTTAAATGTAAGTCCATAATTCAGAATGCTCAAATTCAAGCTGGATCCAATAGAATGTCTCTAGTCTGAACTTAAACACAAGTCTATAATCCAGCAAGCTCAAATTAAATCTTACCCAATCAAATGTCCAAAGTCTGGACTTGAGCTTGAGTCTATAGTTCAGCAAGCTCAAATTCAAGTCCAACCCAATCAAATGTCCCAACTATGGACTTAAATGAAAGTCTAAAATCCAGCAAACTCAAAATCAAGTCTGATCCAATGTCCTCAGTCTGGAATAACTTAAAAGGTCAATCATGTTTAAACTTATTTTTGAATCTTCCATAACTGAAAACCTCATATTAATTGTTATTACAAATTTGGATTGCATTGTTTATGAATAATTGCATCTAAATGTATGACCCTCACAAACACTGGTGCAGGTGTTACCCACTCCTGATATGCACGTGGAAGTGACATATCACTAGCACAATGAACTTGCTAAAGCAGAGATTATAGTGTGGGGAATTTGCAATAGGTTATGAAATGAACAGTAATTTTGTTGATATTTAAGAAATTGAAACTACTAATGCTACACCTAGTCAATAGGGTCATCAACCGATCAAGAAAAAAATAAAAACATATGACAATTATTAAAAAGAATTATGAAAATACTGCTCATTCAAATGCAGAAGATCTTAACATGTTTTCTAACTTTTATATTATATAACTCACATCAAGAAAATAAATGTCAGATCCCTATTTTTAGTCAAAATTATCGACAACATCTCTTGAAAAATAAACTGCAGTTGTTTGAAATGGCCATTAGGGGATCCCACTCCCTTATGTAATGACTTATCTCCTGACATGGCACATAGGGGATCCTACTCCCTTATGTAACGGCTTATCTCCTAACATGGCACATAGGGGAACCCACTCCCTTATGTAATGGCTAATCTCCTAATATAATATTTTACCATGTTTTACTTGATATTTGATCCTCTTATTTCTCCAACATAAATCTATAAAGAATGAAGATTTGTTTGCAGTTGACATTTCTGCACCCTATCAAAGGGGACATATTATTATTCACAACATTCTTCTTTCTATCCCTTTCTTTTTCCCCCATGATTGCATAAATGATATATCTAAATCATTTTATCAATGTTTAGAAGGATTTGTGATGATTTGATCGCTTGTAATATGCTTTACAAACATGTAGAATGAGCATTAGGGTCAACTCGGAATCGCTTGAAATATGCTTTACAAACATGTAGAATGAGCATTAGGGCCAACTCCGAATCGCTTGAAATATGCTTTACAAACATGTAGAATGAGCATTAGGGCCAACTCGGAATCGCTTGTAATATGCTTTACAAACATGTAGAAAGAGCATTAGGGCCAACTTGGAAAGCTCTTCATAAATGAGCATTAGGGCCAACTCGGAAAGCTCTTCTTAAATGAACATTAGGGCCAACTCGGAAAACTCTTCATAAATGATTATTAGGGCCAACTCGGAAAACTCTTCATAAATGAGCATTAGGGCCAACTCGGAAAGCTCTTTTTATAAATGAGCATTAGGGCCAACTCGGAAAACTCTTCATAAATGAACATTAGGGCCAACTCGGAAAGCTCTTCATAAAAGAGCATTAGGACCAACTTGGAAAGCTCTTCATAAATGATTATTAGGGCCAACTCGGAAAGCTCTTCATAAAAGAGCATTAGGACCAACTTGGAAAGCTCTTCATAAATGAGCATTAGGGCCAACTCGGAAAACTCTTCATAAAAGAGCATTAGGACCAACTCGGAAAGCTCTTCATAAATGAGCATTAGGGCCAACTCGGAAAACTCTTCATAAATGAGCATTTGGGCAAATTCGGAAAGCTCTTCATAAATGAGCATTAGGACCAACTCGGAAAGCTCTTCATAAATGAGCATTTGGGCAAACTCGGAAAGCTCTTCATAAATGAGCATTAGGACCAACTCGGAAAACTCTTCATAAATGAGCATTAGGACCAACTCGGAAAGCTCTTTATAAATGAACATTAGGGCCAACTCGGAAAGCTCTTCACAAAAGAGCATTAGGACCAACTCGGAAAACTCTTCATAAATGAGCATTAGGGCCAACTCGGAAAGATCTTCATAAATAAACATTAGGGCCAACTTGGAAAGCTCTTCATAAATGAGCATTAGAGCCAACTTGGAAAGCTCTTCCTAAATGAACATTATGGCCAACTCGGAAAACTCTTCATAAATGAGCATTAGGGCAAACTCAGAAAACTCTTCATAAATGAGCATTAGGGCCAACTCGGAAAGCTCTTCCTAAATGAACATTAGGGCCAACTCGGAAAACTCTTCATAAATGAGCATGAGGGCCAACTCGGAAAGCTCTTCCTAAATGAACATTAGGGCCAACTCGGAAAACTCTTCATAAATGAGCATTAGGACCAACTCGGAAAGCTCTTCATAAATGAATATTAGGGCCAACTCGGAAAACTCTTCATAAATGAGCATTAGGGCCAACTCGGAAAGCTCTTCATAAATGATTATTAGGGCCAACTCGGAAAACTCTTCATAAAAGAACATTAGGGCCAACTCGGAAAGCTCTTCATAAATGAGCATTAGGACCAACTCGGAAAGCTCTTCATAAATGAACATTAGGGCCAACTCGGAAAGCTCTTCATAAATGAGCATTAGGGCCAACTCGGAAAGCTCTTCATAAATGATCATTAGGGCCAACTCGGAAAACTCTTCATAAATGAGCATTAGGGCAAACTTGGAAAGCTCTTCATAAATGAGCATTAGGACCAACTCGGAAAACTCTTCATAAATGATTATTAGGGCCAACTTGGAAAACTCTTCATAAATGAGCATTAGGACCAACTCAGAAAGCTCTTCATAAATGAACATTAAGACCAACTCAGAAAGCTCTTCATAAATGAGCATTAGGACCAACTCAGAAAGCTCTTCATAAATGAACACTAGGGCCAACTCCGAAAGCTCTTCATAAAAGAGCATTAGGACCAACTCGGAAAGCTCTTCATAAATGAACATTAGGGCCATAATACTGTACTTCCCGGTTTGAGACATTATAATTAATAGATCCCTATTTTCTGTGTCTTTCTTCATCCAGAGATTAAAAAGGAAAACAAAAGCCCTTTTTCTGTTTTTTGAAATAATTTGTGACTATAAACTGCACAAAATCTGTCATTTTTACTTGAATACACTACTACATTAGCTGCTGGTTGGCTCATTATTGAATACATTTTACTCTTCATAAATGAGCATTAGGGCCAACTCGGAAAGCTCTTCCTAAATGAACATTAGGGTCAACTCGGAAAACTCTTCATAAATGAGCATTAGGGCCAACTCGGAAAACTCTTCATAAATGAGCATTAGGGCCAACTCAGAAAGCTCTTCATAAATTAATATTAGGGCCAACTCAGAAAACTCTTCATAAATGAGCATTAGGACCAACTCGGAAAGCTCTTCATAAATGATTATTAGGGCCAACTCGGAAAACTCTTCATAAAAGAGCATTAGGACCAACTCGGAAAGCTCTTCATAAATGAACATTAGGGCCATAATACTGTACTTCCCGGTTTGAGACATTATAATTAATAGATCCCTATTTTCTGTGTCTTTCTTCATTCAGAGATTAAAAAGGAAAACAAAAGCCCTTTTTCTGTTTTTTATCATAATTTGTGACTATAAACTGCACAAAATCTGTCATTTTTACTTGAATACACTACTACATTAGCTACTGGTTGGCTCATTATTGAATACATTTTACTCTTCATAAATGAGCATTAGGGCCAACTCGGAAAGCTCTTCCTAAATGAACATTAGGGTCAACTCGGAAAACTCTTCATAAATGAACATTAGGGCCAACTCGGAAAACTCTTCATAAATGAGCATTAGGGCCAACTCGGAAAGCTCTTCATAAATGAATATTAGGGCCAACTCAGAAAACTCTTCATAAATGAGCATTAGGACCAACTCGGAAAGCTCTTCATAAATGATTATTAGGGCCAACTCGGAAAACTCTTCATAAAAGAGCATTAGGGCCAACTCGGAAAGCTCTTCATAAATGAGCATTAGGACCAACTCCGAAAGCTCTTCATAAATGAACATTAGGGCCAACTCGGAAAGCTCTTCATAAATGAGCATTAGGGCCAACTCAGAAAGCTCTTCATAAATGAACATTAGGGCCAACTCGGAAAACTCTTCATAAATGAGCATTAGGGCAAACTCAGAAAGCTCTTCATAAATGAGCATTAGGACCAACTCGGAAAGCTCTTCATAAATGATTATTAGGGCCAACTTGGAAAACTCTTCATAAATGAGCATTAGGACCAACTCGGAAAACTCTTCATAAAAGAGCATTAGGACCAACTCAGAAAGCTCTTCATAAATGAGCATTAGGACCAACTCGGAAAGCTCTTCATAAAAGAGCATTAGGACCAACTCAGAAAGCTCTTCATAAATGAGCATTAGGACCAACTCAGAAAGCTCTTCATAAATGAGCATTAGGACCAACTCGGAAAGCTCTTCATAAATGAGC
This sequence comes from Margaritifera margaritifera, assembly GCA_029931535.1. Lineage (NCBI taxonomy): Eukaryota > Metazoa > Mollusca > Bivalvia > Unionida > Margaritiferidae > Margaritifera > Margaritifera margaritifera. The sequence goes on along the minus strand of JAQPZY010001123.1, from coordinate 475,749 downwards.
ATTAGGACCAACTCGGAAAGCTCTTCATAAATGAACATTAGGGCCAACTCGGAAAGCTCTTCATAAATGAGCATTAGGACCAACTCAGAAAGCTCTTCATAAATGAACATTAGGACCAACTCCGAAAGCTCTTCATAAATGATTATTAGGACCAACTCGGAAAGCTCTTCATAAATGATTATTAGGGCCAACTTGGAAAACTCTTCATAAATGAGCATTAGGGCCAACTCGGAAAGCTCTTCATAAATGATTAGGGCCAACTCGGAAAACTCTTCATAAAAGAGCATTAGGACCAACTCGGAAAGCTCTTCATAAATGAGCATTAGGACCAACTCAGAAAGCTCTTCATAAATGATTAGGACCAACTCGGAAAGCTCTTCATAAATGAGCATTAGGACCAACTCGGAAAGCTCTTCATAAATGATTAGGGCCAACTCGGAAAACTCTTCATAAAAGAGCATTAGGACCAACTCGGAAAGCTCTTCATAAATGAGCATTAGGACCAACTCGGAAAGCTCTTCATAAATGAGCATTAGGGCCAACTCAGAAAGCTCTTCATAAATGAGCATTAGGGCCAACTCGGAAAACTCTTTATAATACTGTACTTCCCGGTTTGAGACATTATAATTAATAGATCCATATTTTCTGTGTCTTTCTTCATCCAGAGATTAAAAAGGAAAACAAAAGCCCTTTTTCTGTTTTTTATCATAATTTGTGACTATAAACTGCACAAAATCTGTCATTTTTACTTGAATACACTACTACATTAGCTGCTGGTTGGCTCATTATTGAATACATTTTACTGGAGAAACATATTTAATCTACACATAATGTTCAACAAAAAACATGCAAATGTTACACTTTTTTGAAGATTTTCTCCATATCACCTTTAAGACTTGAGTTGGTGAAATTGGAGCCGGGGCCCTGCAATAGGTACCACATGGGGAGAAAAAATGCCAAGCTAGACCAGAAGTCAAACATGGAACCTCCTGGCTGTGTAATCTACCACCTGAGCTATCTACATGTAAGTCCATGTTCCTAGGCAGTTCCTGTGATGCATCCATTGTACATGTGCAAACAATGACATATACCCTCTGTGGTAGGAGTGGAAGTGTAAGACAGTTTTAAAATGGATGAAACTGAAAATTAAGAAAAAGACCTTTATCCTGGATAGATATAAAACTATCATTTGAAATGATCCAAACATCAAACCTTAAACAATGGAAGTACAAAGTAATTGTGTCATGTGAATTCAAGTATTTTCATGAGTAGTGCTAAAATTGGATATCCCGATGCTCATGGTCCTTCCTTTTCTACATCAGGCTCCTCCAGTATTCTAAATTGCCCATCGGGCTTGTCCAGAAAGAAAAAAAATGTTGATCTAACTTGCCTGTCAAAATCTTGAGAAATGAAATGTGGCATGTTTATGAACTTCCTCAAAGAAAATGGTATTAAACGATTAATATTCAGCTCCCTGCTACAGCTCGCTGCTGGTGGTACAATCCTAGGTCCTTAATAAGATTAATGTTCAGCTTCCTGCTGGTGGTACAGCTCCCTGTTGGTGGTACAGTGATACAATAGGTCCTTACAGCTCCCAGCTGGTGGTGCAGTTGTAGGTCCTTAAGAAGAGTAATATTCAGCTCCCTGCTGGTGGTACAGTCATACAATAGGTCCTTACAGCTCCCAGTTGGTGGTGCAGTTGTAGGTCCTTAAAAAGATTAATATTCAGTTCCCTGCTGGTGGTGCAGTCATGGGTCCTTAACAAGATTAATATTCAGCTCCCTCCTGGTGGTGCAGTCGTAGGTCCATAAGAAGATTAATATTCAGCTCCCTCCCGGTGGTACAGTCACAGGTCCTTAAAAAGATTAATATTCAGCTCCCTGCTGGTGGTGTAGTCACAGGTCCTTAAGAAGATTAATATTCAGCTCCCTGCTGGTGGTGTAGTCACAGGTCCTTAAGAAGAATAATATTCAGCTCCTGCTGGTGGTACAGTCACAGGTCCTTAAGAAGATTAATATTCAGCTCCCTGCTGGTGGTGTAGTCACAGGTCCTTAAGAAGATTAATATTCAGCTCCCTGCTGGTGGTGTAGTCGTAGGTCCATAAGAAGATTAATATTCAGCTCCCTGATGGTGGTACAGTCACAGGTCCTTAAGAAGATTAATATTCAGCTCCCTGCTTGTGGTGTAGTCACAGGTCCTTAAGAAGATTAATATTCAGCTCCCTGCTGGTGGTGTAGTCACCGGTCCTTAAGAAGAATAATATTCAGCTCCCTGCTGGTGGTACAGTCATACAATAGGTCCTTACAGCTCCCAGTTGGTGGTGCAGTTGTAGGTCCTTAAAAAGATTAATATTCAGTTCCCTGCTGGTGGTGCAGTCGTAGGTCCATAAGAAGATTAATATTCAGCTCCCTCCTGGTGGTGCAATCGTTGCTCCTTACAAAGATTAATATTCAGCTCTCTGCTGGTGGTGTAGTCACAGGTCCTTAAGAAGATTAATATTCAGCTCCCTGCTGGTGGTGTAGTCACAGGTCCTTACAAAGATTAATATTCAGCTCCCTGCTGGTGGTGTAGTCCCAGGTCCTTAAGAAGAATAATATTCAGCTCCCTGCTGGTGGTGTAGTCACAGGTCCTTAAGAAGAATAATATTCAGCTCCCTGCTGGTGGTGTAGTCACGGGTCCTTAAGAAGATTAATATTCAGCTCCCTGCTAGTGGTACAGTCACGGGTCCTTAAGAAGATTAATATTCAGCTCCCTGCTGGTGGTACAGTCACATGTCCTTAAGAAGATTAATATTCAGCTCCCTGCTGGTGGTGTAGTCACAGGTCCTTAAGAAGATTAATATTCAGCTCCCTGCTGGTGGTACAGTCACAGGTCCTTATAAGAAGAATAATATTCAGCTCCCTGCTGGTGGTACAGTCACGGGTCCTTAAGAAGATTAATATTCAGCTCCCTGCTGGTAGTACAGTCACAGGTCCTTATAAGAAGAAGAATATTCAGCTCCCTGCTGGTGGTACAGTCACATGTCCTTAAGAAGATTAATATTCAGCTCCCTGCTGGTGGTACAGTCATAGGTCCTTAAGAAGATTAATATTCAGCTCCCTGCTGGTGGTACAGTCACAGGTCCTTAAGAAGAAGAATATTCAGCTCCCTGCTGGTGGTACAGTCACAGGTCCTTAAGAAGATTAATATTCAGCTCCTTGCTGGTGGTGTGGTCACAGGTCCTTAAGAAGAATAATATTCAGCTCCCTGCTGGTGGTGCAGTCATGGGTCCTTAAGATTATTAATATTCAGCTCCCTGCTGGTGTGCAGTCATGGGTCCTTAAGATTATTAATATTCAGCTCCCTGCTGGTGTGCAGTCATGGGTCCTTAAGATTATTAATATTCAGCTCCCTGCTGGTGGTGCAGTCATAGGTCCTTAAGAAGATAATCTCCATGTTTATATATTATGTCTGCTCTCCATGTTTCATTGGTTACCCAAAGCTCCAAATATCATGCATATCAGCATATTTTATGGATATTTCTGGTCCAAATACACAGGTTCTGCCAAAACTACACAAGACAAGTATACATACCTTCTTGGATACATAAGGATTGATTGTATTCTTTCATATCTACTAATCGTCATTGCAACAGGTGAAAATTTTCAGGGGAATCCATTATCCATTGCACTGGACCAACAAGATGGTTCTGTGAACATTTTCATGTAACATTTTTAAAGAGTCTCAAAGATGATACATCTACTTGCATGTACTTGACACAAGTCATCTGATTGGATACTTACAAAAAACTAGCCAATCAGAATATCACATAGAAAGGGCAAATCTCAAATTGGAAAATGTTCACATCTCATAGATGGAGAGTACATCTTAATACAAAACAGTGATTTATTTCAGAATGCTCTGTGCCATCAAGTCTTCTATAGACAGAATAATTAAACTGATCATTGATAAAAACAGCCTAAATTGAAATGTATTAAGTTAACTGCATGTAATACAAGACTGAAAATTCTTTGGTTTTTTTTTGTTGGCTCTTGTTGTCCTGATAGACTAGACAAACAAGTGCTACTGAATAAGAGCATACACTTATCAAATGATCTGTTATTTCTAAGCACAATACATTTCTCTTGACAGTGACACCTCTGATTGGTGAAATGACTCACGAGAATAAAATGACTGAATTGAAATAAATAAAACATAATAATTTTATTTGTTATTATGATCAGTTTTGAAGAAGTTAAGTAGTTAAAGTAAATACAACACAGGTCGTATAGCATGAATCCAGAATGCAGGTTTTTTATTGCATCTGGTCATTATTTTTTGCTTTTTAGCTACTGAATTAAACTACGACTTGTACAGGAAATATTTGCTTTTTTTTAAATTTGTTGTTTTTATTAAAATACAAATTAACAAGCTTTATGTTCCTTCCGATTCTTTAATCCAAGACTATCAAAATAAAATTGTATTTTATGCCAATTAGTTTTTTCTTAACTTCTTGTAAGAATGCATGCATGCATTTTCCCTGTCACAAGCTGGAACCCTACGGTTACATAATACTCTACTTGTAGAGCCTTATTAGTCAGCCATTCTTATTTTATCACATTTACAGTGTATTGTTTAGTAGAGTACAAAAAAGCAAAGTCATGTATGAAGCAAACACAAAGCACGCTCAGAAAATGTAAGTCAGATTATGATGTTTCAGATACATTCTTGAAGCCTTTAATAAAGTGAAGAAACAAAAAAGTAATTATTGTCAATCTATAACCTTACAATGTGTGTGTCGACAATAACCAACAAGTATGTCTCAGGACAATAACCAACAAGTATGGCCCAGGACAATAACCAACAAGTATGTCTCAGGACAATAAGCAACAAGTATGGCCCATGACAATAACCAACAAGTATGGCCCAGGACAATAACCAACAAGTATGTCCCAGGACAATAACCAACAAGTATGGCCCAGATAAATAACCAACAAGTATGGCCCAGGACAATAAGCAACTAGTATGGCCCAGGACAATAAGCAACAAGTATGGGCCAGACCAAAAACCAACAACTGTGGCCCAGGACAATAACCAACAAGTTTGGCCCAGGACAATAACCAACAAGTATGGCCCTGGACAATAACCAACAAGTATGGCCCAGGAAAATAAGCAACAAAGTATGACCCAGGACAATAACCAACAAGTATGGCCCAGGACAATAACCAACAAGTATGTCCCAGGACAATAACCAACAAGTATGTCCCAGGACAATAACCAACAAAGTATGACCCAGGACAATAACCAACAAGTATGTCCCAGGACAATAACCAACAAGTATGGCCCAGTACAATAACCAACAAGTATGTCCCAGGAAAATAAGCAACAAAGTATGACCCAGGACAATAACCAACAAGTATGGCCCAGGAGAATAACCAACAAGTATGTCCCAGGACAATAACCAACAAGTATGGCCCTGGACAATAACCAACAAGTGTGGCCCAGGACAATAACCAACAAGTATAGCCCAGGAAAATAAGCAACAAAGTATGACCCAGGACAATAACCAACAAGTATGGCCCAGGACAATAACCAACAAGTATGTCCCAGGACAATAACCAACAAGTATGGCCCAGGAAAATAAGCAACAAGTATGACCCAGGACAATAACCAACAAGTATATGAATAATAATGAGCTGCTTGCATGTTTGATGACCCTAGCTCCTGATGTCCCTTGCTCATGCTTACAGCGTAATGCATCAGTGATTAAAAGTATTTACCAGTACCCAAGTGATTGTTTGACAATTAGGTAACTAAGGAGATTAGCAACCCATCAAAGTGCCCACAACAATATTTTTCACCTTGAATGAACAGTGATCATTATATTTTATCCAATAGTTCACAGAATTGCTAGCCACTGCTTCCACTGAAATACAGTGTGGGTATCTTCCTAATTATTAGGCATCCACTATACTGTGACACGAGTTAATTACAAAACTTAAAGCTACTGTTTTCTAAAGATGAAATAGTAGTGATTGAAATAAAAAATTAGAAAATGTTGCTTTAAGTGAAATGGAATCAGAATTTAAATCAACAAAGTCACATAATTTCTGCTAGAGTATACTGTAATGCATAAATTATTCTGATAAACAAATAAACAGAAAATATGAGTCAATAAAAAAGTAATTCCATTTTTCTTTCTTTAATTATAGCAATTTGTTACAACTTGTACAAATAATAATGAACAATACAGCCCTTTTGGGCAAGAGAAATTTAAGATTTTTTTTAAACCACTTGCCCTGGCCCTGTGCCTGAAAAAAAAAATTGATTCCATTGTAGGATATTAATTTTTACGATTTTTTTAAGAATTTTTTTTTCATTACTACGTAAATATGTGGATTGAAGAAGTGGTCTGATTGTTTCCACAACAGGATCATTGTTTCTTGGGTCTTTATATTCATTGTCTACAGCAACAATGAAAATTGGTACCCCACAAAAAAAAAAAAAAGCAAATTAAGATTTTGTTGATGAAAAAAGGATTTGCAGCAGTATCGTGTTCAGCATTAATGCTCTCAAATCAAACCTCTATGACAGGGTCATTAGTTCAATCTTGTGTCATTAATGCTCCCAAACTGAACCTCTGTACCATGGTCCTCACTTCAATCTCATGTCATTAATGCAACCCAAATTGAATCTCTGTGCCACTGTCCTCACTTCAATCTTATGTCATTAATGCTCCCACATTTAATCTCTGTACCATGGTCCTCACTTCAATCTCATGTCATTAATGCTCCCACACTTAATCTCTGTACCATGGTCCTCACTTCAATCTTGTGTCATTAATGCTTCCACATTGAATCTCTGAGCCACTGTCCTCACTTCAATCTTATGTCATTAATGCTCCCACATTTAATCTCTGTATCATGGTCCTCACTTCAATCTCATGTCATTAATGCTAGCACACTGAATCTCTGTACCATGGTCCTCACTTCAATCTTGTGTCATTAATGTTCCCACATTGAACCTCTATGTCATGGTCCTCACTTCAATCTTGTGTCAGTAATGCTCCCACACTGAACATTTGTACCATGGTCCTCACTTCAATCTCATGTCATTAATGCTCTCATACTGAACCTCTGTGCCATGGTCCACAGTAAAATTTCAATCATTTGTAGTCCTTGGAATACTTGGGATACCTTTATTTTGTTTCAATATATAATTATCAAGATAAATATTAACAATACAGGGTTTATGCTAGGATATTGATCCAGAGGATCAGTGTGACCCCCTACACTTTTTTTAAAAGGGTTCAGAGAGAAAAAGTAAAGGGGTAAATAGGGAAAGTATTTGGTTAAATATGAAAAGATTTAGAGTCAATCAAAGATATCGAGTCAATCAAAGGTATAGAGTCAATCAAAGATATAGAGTCAATCAAAGATATCGAGTCAATCAAAGATATAGAGTCAATCAAAGATATAGAGTCAATCAAAAGTATAGAGTCAATCAAAGGTATAGAGTCAATCAAAGATACAGATCTCAATCAAGATATAGAGTCAATCAAATGCAGAGTAAATCAAAGATATCAAGTCAATTGATGATATCAAGTCAGTCAAAGATATAGAGTAAATCAAAGGTATAGAGTCAATCAAAGATGTACTGTTAATCAAAGGTAAAGAGTAAATCAAAGGTATAGAGTCAATCAAAGATGTACTGTTAATCAAAGGTATAGAGTAAATCAAAGGGATAGAGTAAATCAAAGGTATAGAGTCAATCAAAGATGTAGAGTTAATCAAAGGGATAGAGTAAATCAAAGGTATAGAGTCAATCAAAGGGATAGAGTAAATCAAAGGTATAGAGTCAATCAAAGGGATAGAGTAAATCAAAGGTATAGAGTCAATCAAAGATGTAGAGTCAATCAAAGATGTACTGTTAATCAAAGGTATAGAGTCAATCAAAGATGTACTGTTAATCAAAGGTATAGAGTAAATCAAAGGGATAGAGTCAATCAAAGATGTAGAGTTAATCAAAGGTATAGTCCATTAAAGATAGAGTCAAAGATATAGTCAATTAAAGATATTGAGCCAATCAAAGATATACAGTCAAACGTATAGAGTCAATCAAAGATATATAGTCAATCAAAGATAGTCAGTCAAAGGTATAGAGCCAATCAAAAATATAGAGTCAATCAAAGAACCCATTTAGATATAAAAAGTATTCCTCTATTATATACATGAGTAAACAGATTATTAATTAATATTTTGTCTAGTATATTTATTTAGTGTACCAGAAAACAAGTTTTCTGACCCAGATCTTGCTTTCATATAACAACAGTTTATGCCCATCATCTAATGTTTCTTCAATAATTTACCCCATCCACCTTTTCACAAATGTTTTCAAATTGCTAAATTGTGGATTTGTGCAAGTTGTTTTCTATGGAAAATGAGTAACTCAGATCATCAATATAACCTCAAAACTATGTTACATTAGCGGTAGGCCTAATTTTTTCTTTTTAATGACAATGACCTCTTGAAATTTGATCACATTTAGCGATTTGAGTACTTGTTAGTGCCAACTGAGCATAGGCCTTTCTCTAAAATTCACTAAAATTGTCAGCTACAAAACTCAATTAACAAGAACATAATTCTCTTTGCCTGTCTGTAGGTTGTTATATTTTGAATGAAGTCTTCATATTATGCATTGATGAATCCACAGAACACCTTCATTTACAGCTCATAATCATACATAGCTATTGACTGGAGATTTAAGCAGTGTCTTTTTTCAGCAGAAGCAATTAGTGCAGAATTTACTTGTAATTTAGCTATAAAAATGGGTCTTTTTCAAACCATGTTCGAGATGAAAATGTGTATTCAATTTGCTTATGCAGTCTACCAGAGAGTCTATAATCTATTAATTATACCTAATCAAGATATCATTTGTTGACAGATGTGGGATCTAGGGAATGATAAGCCTAAGTTTAACCCCTGGTAACAATTACAAATTGGTGAGTTCCAACTATTATACTGGATCAGAAAAAAATAATGTTGCATTAGTTTGACACTGTAAAATTTTCTTAAGGGTAAAATGGCCCAAAAAGTGCCATTTGCAGCATAAACTTTGCATAAATGGAAGCCCAGATAATACAAAGAAAAATTGTAGGTACACAAAACATTCTACTGGTCTAGTTGAGTGAAATGTCTGAATAATCAGCATACAAATTATCAACTATTTATTGCAACTACAAACAATATGTAAATTAAGCATAAGATTTGATGCAATTATGAATGTAAACATTTGTTAAATATAACACATTTTTAGTTTTTGAGTCTGCCCACAATTAAAGCTAGGCTTTTACCTGAATAGATGGACCAACTCTTAATAATGATGGTCTCCATTTCTACTTTCCTGAGTGGTTGCTATACAAAGATATGTCAACATTTTTGAGACAGGCTCACAAAATCAACCAGGCAGGGTCCATGCTATAGGACAAATTAGGTTAATGCAATCAACCCAGTGACTATCATCTTGCCCAAATACACAGAAAAAGCAAAATTGACTTTTCTGTTCAAAGAGAAAATGTAAAAGTTTAAACATGTATTTTTATACTGTTTGATACATTTTTTTTGCATTAATTTAATCATTATTTATACCTCAATCTACTAGATTCCTGCCAAATATTCACACATGAAGCTCGAAGTAAGTGAAATTTCATGCATGTGCAGAAGCCCAATAATGTGCATATTATTACTTAATAGAGGTTTTAATGGCAGATTGCTAGTAAAAGTACACAAGCTTATTTTATATTTCATCCTGTAAAAGTAGACAGTGGGAGCTTCTACCTTGATATCTGTCATCCATTTTGGATAGTAACCTGTATTCAAGGTTGCTGTCTTTTGCAGAAACAGTCATACAAAAATCCTGCTCAAACAAACTAAGTCCTGTTTAATATTTTCAAAGTTTAATGAGTATTTCCTGTATAATATTTGCATATGGTTTAATGAGTATTTCCTGTTTAATATTTGCATATGGTTTAATGAGTATTTCCTGTTTAATATTTTTATATAGTTTAATGAGTATTTCCTGCTTAATATTTTCATATGGTTTAATAAGTATTTCCTGTAATATATTTTTTATATGGTTTAATGAGTATTTCCTGTTTAATATTATCACATAGTTTAATGAGTATTTCTTTTGTTTTTATATTATTTGGCTCAAAACGTTAGTAACACAATTCCTGTAAGCAAATGTTTTTAACGTTCTACACTCACTTCCTCTCATTTTTCCACTTTGCCCTATTCTAGTAGGGGTGAGAAGTCACTTCACTGTAAAATTTGAGCCCAGAGTGGACTCTGCCAGGCTGTAAAAATTCTTTGCATGGCAGGCACAAGCAAATACAAAAAATTTGCTGAGCAAGTAAGAATGTTTGTCACCTGCCTCGGTTTTTATGAAAAGAAAGTATAAATAAAAAACAATTTTGTGAAATCTGTGAATATCAATTAGGAAATGTCCAGATTTTTTCCATTCCCAATACTGTTGCAGAACTCTTTGTAGTGAGAGTCCCAGTTTTCAGGCCCTTCAGTTTTCAAACTTTGATGTAGTTTTCCATATATTGGACTCTCAGTTTTGGAAGAAATGTTCAAAAGGATAAAAAAGAAACGACATTTATTTTGTTCATTACCTATCTCCCTGACTGAGGGCATCCAGTACAGCAGGGTCTAGTTCTAAAAGGCGCATACTGTCATTGTCAAGGTCTGGTGAAAAGTGGACAATTTGGGTAACAGCTTTTATCTCGTTCCTTTCCAACTTTGCAAACTCCAACACTGCTTCCACTTCGATGAGTGTCCTATAATAAGAAGTTAACAGAAATGTTGCTAAAGTCTCAGAACACAACTTTAAATTTTGAAACAAACATTACTGACAATAAAGATTCTATCTCAATATGGATTTCTTGCATTTTTTCTCACTCATAGAAATATATTTTATGGCCCAAGTATCATGACCCTATCAGTAAATCAACTAGTCCTTATTATGATGGCAACCAAACTCAAGTATGATCATGTAAAATATCAGATGTGAAAAAGTGATTTATATTCCTGTAGAATAGCCAGCACTGAAGCTACATCTTCTTCCTGTCAGCCACATTTATTCAAAAATATGTTTTCTGATGCTTCCTGACAGCTCCTGATGGCAACTGAGAATACTGCTAGTTTCTGTTATCCATACCCCACCATACCATTATACATATATGTAAAAAGTATGTGCATCCTCCAAGCTCTGTCGCCTGTGGAAGGAGCAAATGTCTGAAACTATTGTGCACTTCTAAAGACCAACACAATTAGATTCTAAGGTTACCTGTCTCTGTTTTAAAGGGTGTTGGAGTTACATGAAATTACACATGCACTCATGCATGTTTGGATTAACAGGATCACATAATCCTCACCTTTTCTTCCAAAATGCATGGGGATAACAAACTGCCACATACCCTAATCAACACATTCTCTTAGGTGACATAAGAGTTATGTCCCTTTTGCAATAGGTCATGGGTCACAAACAATGCATTACTCCAAAATGTGTGTACATAAGTGGTGCAAGTAGATTTTAACTCCTACGAGTACAGCACCAACCCTGATCCCATCTTTCAGGTACGGACGTACTGCCAATAAATGTCTTAATGATAGGGTGTACCTGACCGTACCCGCTTACTTGCACCACTGGTGTACATTCAAATGTGTCATAAAAATTAGAAATACACAAAATATGCAAGAATTGGTCCTGTTTGACAGTAAACAGAAACCATTACAAAACAATATTATTCTTATTTTAGCATGTATTCACTGAAAACATTTATCAATGTTGATCATTTCTTCCATGGTGACCCTGATCTACTGCAAAATTATGTAACTCCTACATCTCAGGGAATGTGTAGATTGGTCAATTAAGAACAGTGTTGTTACCAAGAGTGTGTCAGGGCTTGAACTCATCCTTTGGCAAGCTAGTGGATGAAAAGGTGATTGACCATTTGGTGCAGAGGAGGCATGACCACATGGATTTAACATAATTCCTGGTGACTCAGCCATTTTCTACGTTGAACAGTGTTTGAACTGTGATAGAATGACACTGAATATTGGCTTCAGGACTTATTTAGGAACCTGCAACTCAGATTTTTGTTGTCCAGAGATACCCAAGAACAGCATCCACCTCCAATATTTGTTTGTTTAAATCTATGAATTAATTTAGGAACATGCGGTCTTTAGATGACTTAACATAGGCAACCACATAACGGTTTCATAATATTGAGACCGGAGCTCTCTGTTCACCTTTGACACTTAGAATCCTGGACCTTCAATCTCCCAGAATGTGGGGTCCTGATAGGAAAACTGGGATCCAGGTGAGAAACAGTGAACTAATCATTACAGTCAAGACAAATCAATCAAATTTTATTGTAGTAAAACTTATTTACTATAATTATTACTATCATTTGGATTAATTTACAATTTCACATTTATCTTCATCCCTTCATCACTTTTTTTAAATGAAAATTCATAAATTTCTGCTCATATAAATCCCTTTCCTTGCTAACTAAGGCTTTTTTTCTTGCAATCAATGGTCCAGGACTAGTTATTACAAGTCCACAACATGCACAGTCTAGGACTAGCTATTATAAATCCACAGGATGCACTGTCCAGGACATGTTATTATAGTTCCGCAGGATGCAGAGTCCAGGACTAGTTATTATGAGTCCACAGTTAGTTATCATGAGTCCACATGATGCAAAGTCCAGGGCTGGTTATGATGAGTCCACAGGATACACAGTCTGAGAATATTGGGGGTCCAAGACAAGCATTTTAATGTCCAGAATAAGGTAGAGACACTTATATAAAGCTCTGAAGTTATTATGAGTTCACAGGATGCACAGTCCAGGACTAGTTATTACGAGTCCACATTATGCACAGTTCAGGGTTAGTTATTATGAGTCCACAGGAAGCAAAGTCCTGGGCTGATTATTACGAGTCCACAAGATACACAGTCTGAGAATATTTCGGGTCCAAGAAAAGCATTTTAATGTCCAGAATAAGGTGGAGACACTTATATAGAGCTCTGAAGAGACAAGGACAAAATAAAAAGAATAAAATTTTTTGTCTACATATTTTTTTTTAGTTATGTCTAAAGCAAGCCATTCTAAGTTTAAATTTGAAATATAATAAGTTAGGAAAACCCACATTCAAAGGTTGTATTTCATGCATCTAATTATGTGTACCAGGTAAATCTAATGTCCTTTCTTTTATCTGTCAAGCATTCATGCAACAAGCGCTGTAATACAAACCATCTTTAGTAAAGTATTATTTAATACATGTCATAAAAGAGAAAAAAGTAACACCCATATGCTTTGCATTTTTAAAAAGTCAGAACTACACTTATGTTTGTTTATCACAATGAAGACAAGCTTGAGTGATTCAGACAACTTCAATGCTGCCATCAGAGCTTCTAAAGATTAGGCGCTATACAAAGTCCTCATTATTATTATTATTATTATTATTAAAGCATTCGTGTAGTGCAAAACAAAGGTCGTGGTGAACAAGACGAGTCCTTCATCCACTCAAATCGATGAGCCTGAAATGGCCTAAAAGACTGAAGTAAAATCACTGACAACTAACAGGTAGTCTATTTGGGAGTATTTTTGTTATCTTGTCAAGGATGAGAATGGCATATAAACAGATGATAAGTCTATGTGTGTCTGTAATCTGCATACTGGAAATACAACCAATTCATCAACACATATAAAACACATAAAACGGCACCATCCTACAACTGACAGACCTTCTAAAGATGAAAAGAGCATCAAGTTGATACATGTATTGATAATGTATCTTATCATAGGCTGTGTATCGTGAATCGTGTCGATAGGTGGCACAGGTGTATCATTTCACCCCTAATTACAAGGTCCACAAGATTAGCACAATATAGACGTATGATATTGAGATATGATATTGCATTGATTTGACAGGACCCCCCGTTTCATTTTTAAGGATATAATTTTTATTTAGTACTATAAGTATATAGTGCAATACTCAGTATAAAAATAAATTCTGCTTAATTCTAACAAAAGCCTTAACATACTTAGACCAGTATGTACAGTCCTACCCTCTTTATGTCAACATCGCTTATGTCGACAAAAAAGCAAAGTCCTGGTCCCCTGGTCTATTGTTACTACCAAATTTGTCATGCATATGTTGATGTCAAGATAAAAAAATAAGTGTATATGTCAACAGAAGCCCTAGGTCCCAGCTTGAACAAATCCTTTCTTTTCTGATCATTTATGTCGATAAGCTGCCAGTTCCGACCCAGACTTTGTTCTACAATTATTAAATGTTGCTGCCAGGCTTTAATGTTGCCATCAGATTAACAAACAGGCTTTTGTTTGGTCCTCCAAAGTTGGCCTTTCGGGGCAACTTCAATAATGCATGCACGCTTCATCAAAGCAAGCCAGCTACAATCTTCACTAAAAACAATGCACCCTTCATCAAAGGAAGTCATCATCAAACTTAAATAAAAACAATGGAATCTAATCGATTGTTGCATTTTCCATAGTGATTGAAACATGTTTATTGTGCCATGAAAGTTTCCTTTTCTGCAGGAAGAAAAGTAACTTTATTTATGCTTATGATGGCTACCAATGGCAACGTAAAATGCAAATTCTACTTGTGCTTAATGAAGCCTTTTTTAAAAAAAAAATGTCACTGAATGTTTTGCAATCAGAGAGAATTCATAACTTGTTGACAGGTTTTCATTTCCCCATGAATAGTCTCATTCCCATTGGTAGCCTCAGTAAGATGATTACATTTGTTGCCTTAGGCTGACCAAAATCTAGGCATATTTAAGTACATGTAGCATGTAAATAACAACTATACAGCAACATGCTACTGGCAACAATGAATATTGTAGTGAATTGTTTAGTCACACGTGTTGGTTGATAATGGGATATAGATCAAACGAGGGCTACCATTTTTTTTATACATGTGTCTTCTAACAGGATGTGACCAGTACATGAATTTTTTAACATTGACTTATACTCGAATTCATAGATTTTTCATATGCATGTACTAAACGCATTATGGATTTTATTACACAGTGCTAACACAAATGTAAGTTGTCAATATACAAGTGTATTTCACATTGGTTTTGTCTTCATTTTCTCAAAATTTCCATTGTTTATTTTCTCAAATTGTAAATCTACTCACTAACAATAGGTCACCCTTACAGACGAATTTAATTGTATGCGGGTCAAAGAGGAATTTGCTTTTTCAGCCCCCCCCCCCTTATCTTGACATCCGCTTATGTTGACAATATTGTCTCCAGCTCGAGGATGTCGACATAAACCGGTAGGACTATATAGAAAACAAAATCTAGCAAAAGCATTAGCATATGCAGACCAATATATATATATATATATCAACGAACAAAAATTAACTACATGGGATATTTTTTTACGATTTTTTGTCAGTGTGAGCAATTTGCATACAATTAAACGATACATTATAAATTCAGAGAAAACAAATAACAATTTGCTTTAAACAAAGATGAGTAAAATATATTTCATCTTTCTAAAGAGATAACACCACCATTTTCGTTATGTTATCACTTTCTTTTTTACAATTAATATGAGGTCCACAAGATTAGCAGACAATCAGGTTAGAAATTATAAACTGATGAATGAAATGACAAAGTTTTGTGCATTTTTTACATCCTTGATGCTTTTCGTTTTTAAAATTGGTAGGGGGGTACGAACAAACGGGAGAGTAAGCGAATACTATAATGGAAGCAATACTCAGTATAGTGGTACATCCTATTGCCGCGGTATGCCTATTACCGTGGCATCTAAACATTTTTGTTCAGTATTGTCACCATGCATAACATCCAAATAACCTGCATGTTAACATAATGTCAGTAAGGTCACACAGCCGTGAATATTAAAAATTTGAGGAATAACTCTATTCAGGGTAAACAAAATCGTAAATTTCCTCAACATGTACAAATTAAAGTACATGTAAGTGATCAAATCCCATTTATACTATATACAGTTCCAATCCCTTTTTTTGTACTTTTCAATCATAAAATCGTGCCGAGCACAATGTCTACAAATCATCTGCTTCACAATTTTACCCTTTTCCAGCAGGATATGACTCCAGTTGTACTTCTCCTTTGCCAGCGGGATATGACTCTGGTCGTATGCATACTACATTCCGTCAACCACTTCGTGGAAGTGTTTTTAATTGTATAATATGTAATCACTTTACATGTACTCTTTTGAAAAGAAGGAAACAAAGGTAGAAGGTACACAAATGCATTAACAGAATGAGTTTAAAAAACTGGTAAAAATTTGATTTCAAAATCAAGTTTTAACGTGTGGAGATAAAAAATGGCTGTCACATACTGAAGAGGGAAGTGAAGACAGTTTTGAGCTTGCTGAATTAGTTGAAAATAAAGACCATTTCATGTGGAAAATTTACATTTTAGGCAGTGGGGATTGTTATCTTTACTTCTTCAAAATGAACAGAGATGATGATAACTGGTTATTTGAAAATTTGATTTAAAAACAAGAGTTTTAACGTGTGGATATCAACATGGCAGACAACGCTGAAGCAGCAAACTACGGTAGTGATGTGGATGCCAATTTTGATGAAAATATGTTTTTGGCAGTGCAAATCGTGAGCTTCACTTCGAGGAAATGAAGAGATGATGATAACTGGTTAGCAGAAAATTTTATTTCAAAACTGAATTTTAACGTGTGTAATACAAAATGGTGGACAGTACTGAGGCAGCAGTGATGTGGATGCCGATTTTGATGAAAATATAGATAATTTTGTGAGGGAAATTGATATTTTAGGCAGTGGGGACCGTGATCTTGTTTACATTGAATGAACTGAGCAGATGATAACTAATTAATTGGTATTTTTGACTTGGATATTGACGATGATGAAGATGTAGATGCTTTTCAAGCTAACTGGATATTTAAAGAACATCATCATGCATGTGATTCAACCGGTGGTAGGGCAAATATACAGTTTTAAAGGCTGTCTACCACACATACCGTTTTATAGTTAAAATCTACCGCTTTGGAAAAGTAAAAGAAATTTGTAAAAAAAAATTTAAAAAAAAAAAAAACAAGGTATTTTTTCGCGTTCTATCAATACATTAGAGAAACCAGTCTACTGGGGATGGAAACGCTCGACAACTGCAATGACCAGTGCGATGGTGCGTGGCAGAGCAATGGGATTAGAATTGTTAAAGAACAGCTAATGTGTGTACACAGCAAGCTGTTAATTGATTACCTTATTGTTGGAATTATGGGAGTTTAAGGCCAAAAGCGGGATGTCTTTTGAGGTGTTATAAGTAATAAAGGAATAAAAGGTGGTCGATGATGTCTTCTGAGCCTTTGATGCAAATTGGCCGACCTTTCGCAGAGGGGAGATAAAATGGAGAAACCAACCATAAATGATAAAAAATTATTTCGTCAGACACACTAGAGTAAGTATTTTGATTTTTTGTTTTGTTTAATTGTTATTGTATTGTTCAAGGTGTTTTAAGAGAAATATTTAAGGACAGCTCTTACATTTTTTTTCAGTTCATGTTAAATTGCCGAAATGTGTCCTCTCTCCCAATTTTAAGAAGCCACCGGCTAAGAAATATTACAACAAGTTCAACAATGCTTGGTTATCAGAGTTTAAGTGTGTGCAAGCGAGTAGCAAAGGTCCTGGGTTTGCATTGTGTGTCTCAAAGGTATGCATCTTTTGTATTTCATAAACTATCTGAAGTTTCAATGCACATAAATTAAATTCAAGTCCTAGATAAAGTATATCAGTTGAAAATGTATTACAAGATAATTAATTTTCAAGCTTGGATAAATTATTCATAAAAGCATAAATACATCATGTACTTTTTCATTGTTTATTTCAAGCCTAAATCAATCTTTATTTTTATATTTCTTTATTTACAGTGGTGAAACTTGCCAACCGATTTTGGGATCTGAACCATGAAGTGAAGAAGCTCTTGAGGATGAGGCTCAGGAATATACCAAAAGTCCAAGTTGAGAACTTTCTCCTCAGGGTGAACATAGCTTGGAGGAGTATTGGAGCAGTGAGCAACCTTACAAACCCAGCAACAGAAAAACTGAAGTTAGAACTTCTTTGCATGCTGAGCATGGTTGTCCTGTCATTGCAACATTCTAATGTGAATACAGAGAGGACATTCTCCATTCTTCACCAAATACAAAGTGATTCAAGGGCAATTCTGGACCAGAAACTATTGAGAGCATGTTAAGTGTGAAGCTTAATAATCACAATGAATGTCATCAGTGGTCACAAGAGAGATCTTGTGAAGGGAACTAAAAATGCTATTGGATTTTATTTTAAAAAAAGAACATCTTTGCAGTGAACTATAAGATAAGCAACTCTTCCTTTTTTATTAATTGACAATGTACTGACTCATATTAATTAATTATTATTGTAACATTTTCCATCAGAATCTGAATCTGATTCATGTTCAAAACTTGTTTTATTACAGTATGAAGAGAATACATATCAGGGCTCGAATTTAACACACATTTCTTTGTAGCCAGAAGAACTAGTATACTGAGAAATATACTAGTCCTGCCAAATCTTTACTAGTCCTGCCCACCCCCACCCCCCTTAAAATTAAATGACCTCTCCCTAATAAAGACTTGACTTCAGCGGATGTTCTGCAGGATCAAAGCAGTCGCTATTGTAAACACTGTTATAAAATATTAGCATCAGAAGATAATGTTAGTTTCAGCTTGGAAAAGGTGCGTTTCTATCAAACGAAGCCATCTGACTCTGCGCGTTGTACTTAACAGCTCCAATTATGGTCTCATCATTAACAGCGGAAGTTTGGTAATTGTTCCTAATTAATCCGACCTCATGGTATTGTTGAAATTAATAATAAGGTGGAAAATTTTCAAATCTTAGATGCTCAGAGATTTTAATTCCCAACAAATGTACGGCATTCTGCTTGGATATCTCCACGTGTATTCAATTATTTATCATCATAGAAAAAAGTAGTTACATGTATATGGAAATGATGTGTCAATAACGTAATCGTAACATTAATCTAATTCTAATAATTATTTCGATGCAAATGTAAAATATGCAGTTTCCCATTTGTGACTGTTAGAGCGTTTGGCTAGCGAGCAAAAAAATAAAAAAATATAAAATTAAACAAACAAACATACAAACTAATTTCTTTGAATAGTTTTTGTCATGTTTCTGTGTGTGGTATACCACTTTGTAGTTTGCTACTGTGGTCAAGTGGATAACGTGTGATACCAACAATCATACACACGCAAACGCACAGGAACTTGGCTTTGGAACATGAGGTCGGGAGTTCGCACCCAATGGTGGGAATATTTGTTCGTGCTTTTTGTTCCATGACGCTACGTCTAATACAGATTCCGTATTAATTTTCTTACTTTTATGAACTTTTCCAAATTTATGTATGTGTAGATTTATAAATGGTCAAATTTTAATATTTTCTGAATATTTCCTAAAAATGTCATCATGTCATGCATTGAAAAAGTAAAATTTGGTTATAATTAATAAGCATTCTAGCGTTAGTTTTTAAATGTTAACTTTGGTGAAAAATTCTTCTAAACATTATCAGAATATTTTAAAATCTTTCACAGAAGACACATTTTTATGGCTTGGTGTGAACGATGAGGTCGCTAACTGCAGAAAGCTTGGCTGGCAATCAGGGAAATCGTACACTCTTACCGAACAATTATGATGATTTGGATTCCATGTTGTATACGTGTGTGTGTGTGTGTGTATGTGTGTGTTAGAGAGAGAGAGAGAGATGCTTTAAAACAGTTTAATCTCAATTTTATATAATATATATAATATGCAATAGAAAAATGAAGAGAAAAAGAAATAAGTAAAACATAAGTACGATCTCTTCACTATCCATGTCTAATATAGTGAAGTTCAGCCCCTCTATAACAGCGCGCATTGCAATCAGATGTTCCAAAAGAAACACAAGAAACAAAATTGTTTTTATTTATGGTTGAGGGGAGAGATTTTAAATCTGAATAACTTTCCGCATATAAAGTTGTAGAATGCCATAAATTTGTTGGAAATAAAAATCTCTTAACAACTAACACTTGACTATTTCCACACATTTTTCATTTCATACGTTATCAGATTAATTAGGATCAATTACCAAACTTCCGCTGTTAATGACGGGACCATAATTGGCGCTGTTAAGCAAAATGCGCAAAATCGGATGGCTTCTTATTGTAGAAACGCACCTTTCCAAGGCAGAAATCGACTTCATCTTCTGATGCTAATATTTTATGACTGTGTTTACAATGGTCACTGCCTTGATTCTACAGAACATCTGCTGAAGTCAAGTCTTTATTAGAGAGAGGCATAAACAAACGCTGACTGTTGATAACCGAAACTTACTAGCCTATCGGACTATTAACATTATGAAAGTTACTAGTCCGACAGGAAATCTACTAGCCTCTGGCTAGCGGACAACCGCTAATTTCGAGCCCTGCATATTATGGCAAGAAAATGCATTTGTTTTGTTTTCAATCCCCTTGAAATGTAAAATTTATGCCGATAAAAAATATACTGGTTTAGAAGCCAAGGTACTGATCAAAATTTTGTGAATCTGGTTCTGTCACATGTATGCATTACTTCTCATAAAGTTCGCCCATATACCGAAGTTGGATGTGTGCATAATATTATGAAATTTTACTGCATTCCTGGAAATGGACCAAAATAAACCCAACATAACTCTGATATTATTACTTTAGAATTTATTGTGGAATAAAAACACTGAACCAACATGAAAAACTTTATCGACTTACCAGTAAGGATCATTCTGTTTGCTCTCCAGTAAATTTAATAAAATTGTCATAACTTTTGACATTCTTGATGGATTTTTATTATTTTTCACCTTCTTAAATGGCGTAAAATTCCGCACATTTCATACACTTACATATAGGAGGTAAAATGAATATTACAGATAAGAAAATTACATTGAAAGTTATAAAATACAATGTAAAGCATGTTTTTATGTTTACATAATTTTACTTTCAACTGAAGTTTTTACGTCTGAAAATTTTCAGTGCAAAATATATGGCCTTGAAGAAAACTTTATGCTTTTTAATATGATATGACATTGAAAAATTATTTGAAAAAATTGTCCTGTAAAGCCAGATTGACCAACGTCACTGCATTCTCTCATGCTGCTACACCGCTGACTGAAAAAATGTCCAGTTCTACACAAATGCTTGTTTTATTGGGTTTCAGTATGATAAGGGTTATACAATACAAGCAGAACTGGTGACCTGACTGATGCTCTTCAATACAAATTTGTATCCATTTGTGGGTGCCCATAAGGATGTATTGTCAAACTTGCGAGTTTTGTTTTAGTGTGGGTTCTTAGATCAGTAGTATAAAGGCAAGTTAATGAACCCTGTCATCCATTCAGATTCATAAAAGGTGTTTTCTTGACAGAGGGCATACAATCGAAGTTTACGTGGGTTTGGGTTAACTATAAACATACCATGTAATATTGTCCAACAACTCAATGTCATGTGAGTCTTTCTTTAGAGCTCCTCCCATTCACAGGGTCTCGTATTGTTGCTTACAATTTATCTATCAGTCATACATGTACCGTATAAATACTACAAGGGAGGACACCTCTCTCCCTTTTTGGACAACCTATTTAAGAATCAACGCTGATATTTCAAGCTACACTTCCCGTGGCATAATAAATTTTGTACCAATATTTAGCACAGGCATTCGACTTTGTATGCCTACACAAAGTATGACTTACTACCACACCTTTAAAGAATCCCAGACCATTTTCCCACACTACCGGTCAACATGGCCATGATCGTGCTTGCTTAATATGCAGCTACAATGCACTGAATGGAATTCTGCCCCCTTATTGGTTGAATGAAAATCAGTTTAACAGTAGGCGTAGTACGTCATTTTTGGTCGACAAATGAGAGGGCCATATTCCTTTCAGCTCATTGCACTTGCATATTAAGCGGGCGCGATCATGGCCATGTCAACCGGTAGCATGGGAAAATGGTCTGGCATTCCTTAAAGGTGTGGTAGTAAGTCAAACTTTGTGTAGGCATAAAAAGTCGAATGCCTAAGCTAAACATCGGTACCAAATTTATTATGCTATGCGAAGTATAGCTCGAAATATCAGCGTCGATTCTTAAATAGGTAGCGCCAGAAAGGAGATAAGTGTCCTCCCTTGTAGTATTATATAGTACATGTATGACTGATAGATAAGTTGTAAGCAACAAAACGAGTCCCTGTGCCCCCGTTAGATGTCATCTCGGGACATCCAGCACTTTGGCGATCCAGTTGATCGAAAATTAAAATCATTCACCGTGACAAATGCACCACACGTTGATTACTGATGCAGTAGAATAAAAGTTAAAAAGTAAGTATAGTGAAACTTTTTGGGGTATGTTTTCTAGGTAGTAAGGCGGCAATAGGACTCATAAGCAACTCAGTTCAGATTTTGAATGTGTATCGACTATAATGCCTAGGCTATAAAAATACACATACAGAGGCAAGTGATAAGACTGCAAAATACAAACATTCCACAAAGAGGGAACCAATTCTTAATGCCAACAAAGAATGAGCTTATACAACCTTACAACACTCGAAATAACGTTCACATTATCTGTATCCATCTTTCCCGCAAATATGTGAAAACTTCCGGTATCTATATGGTGTACTTTAAAACACGCGCCAGATAATGGCAACCTGCTTCTATTTTTAACTAAGTGATGCTTACCATCTCGCGTCCGAAAAATAAATAAGTACATACATGCATGCATAAATAAATAAATATGACAATCAATAATTATAATGGTTATTATTCTTAGTTTGCTTGATTATTTTTCAACTATAACTTGTGTTCATTGTTCTCTTCTTTGTTGGCTTGTTTGTTAATTTATTTTTTTATTTGTGTGATGTCGCTAAAATCTGTTATTTGCGTTGTAGGTTTGTTCTAATGGATTCATGCCTACAAAAAAACGGCATGGTTTCAGTTTCACTGTGTAATAAAATGGGAGTGGGATTTTTATTTTTTCATGAAACATGTATATTTTGCTACCTAATAGATTTATATAAGTATGTTGGCCTCATCAGAAGTATTAAAGAAAAGAAACTGTTGTAATTTTCAGGCATTGTGCACGTGAGTTTGAAAGCAACTAGTTGAACAAAATAGTTAGCCAGCCGAACATTTTACATTAAAAAAAATTTCTTCATTTGTTAAAATTTGAAATGTCTGTATGAAAAAATCTCGGCACCAGGACCATTATCTAAGTAAATAAAGATAAGCATCTATTGGCAGCATTGTGATTTTTTTCGTTTTTGGTTTGTTTTGTTTTCATTTTGTTTTTGGTTTTTCTCGGGTGGGGAAGGGGTTATTATAGGAGGTTATACAATATAACTGATTCGGCATATTTGAGTGGGAGTAGATGCATTTTCATCATCATACGCAGCACTGTTTAGACCTTAAAAAACAAGATAAATGTATCATGCTTTCAAGTACTACTTTCGCCCGACCAAGATAAGTTTAGAAGCGTCGTAAATTGTTGATGTTTCTTGAAATTTAAAAACATCAAATTAATAATTTTACCCCCACGAATAAAACCACGAAATTAGTTTTTATGTTCTAAACCATCATCATCGCGTTTTTCACCACTAACTATCACACGTAAAACTCACTCGTAACAACACACATAACAGATAATCAGAATTAGATAAAAGCGTTACTATGCATTACATACGATGGACCTAACAGAGCTATTGGAAAGAACTAAAGTGCCAGTAGGGGCCAAAAATTCCCATCAAACAACTTTTTTATTGGGAGGGGACTCCAGAAGTCAGTTTTGAGGGTTGGGAAGAATTTCTTGATACGCCACTGACCATATCCCATAGAAGCGCTGATTGTTTCAAGTTGAATAACTACAGCAAATTCATGATATGCAAATAAGTGTTATTACCAGCATCTCTAAGAAGAAAAAGGATCAAACAAGGTATCATGAACGATAAATTAAGAAAGTTACTATCACTGGCAGGCAATGTAGTAAATACTGGTACTGAACAGTACAGTTCGCGGTGAAAAATGGAAAGAAGTTTGGAATACCATTAGACTTCTAGATACTAACTGATCATTGTCCACTCCATCCATGTGCTCTTCCTAATGATTTCAGATTATATTGGCAAAAGCTTCTGAAGTGATAGAAGGTGGTAAGATGGTAATCAAGACCATCAACTGAACATTTCTTCGCAATACGATACTATTGTTATGATTTAATTTGCTACGATTTTTCATAAAATTCAATTTTTATTGTTACGAATGAATTTGTTACTATTTTTCATATAATCCAATTTGTATTGTTATGACTCAAATTTTTTATAATTTTGATAAAAGTAGAATATGTGTAGCAGCTGAACACTACGATACTTTTTTTACATTATAGAAATATATTACAGTGATCATTTCACGTTAGTAATTTAAGTAACATTATTCAGTAAGATACTAGTACAGGAAAACATAAAAACCGAGTTCTTTTCGCTTATGTTAGCAAATTCTTCCACGCTTTACGTCAGTAAGTTGAAAACATATATTAGTGTTGGGAAAGTCATGAGCTCTTAAGTCAGATGACGTGATCTTCGCCATACTAGCTGACCATCAACATTCTCGTAACTCCACAGCGAAAGGCTGCGTCCATTTGCTCTAACCTATGTTTTTTTTTTGTTTTGTTTTGTTTTGTTTTTTTCTTTTAGCAAGGGTGAACGCATTCCAAACTTCAGGCTCTGTATAAGTAACCGTCCAAGTGCGTAGGGAAGCAAGATCGTACCTACGCATGTCAGAGTTCTCTCTCTTTCTTACACGTATAAACACTTACTTTGATTACATTTTAATGTTGCTACGTGTGCATTTTAAAGTCTTTTCATCTCATGCCACAACGCAATTAATTGGTGTTTAAGGACATTGTGGAAATTATTTAAATTTTTTCTTTAGATAAACTGTATTCCTTTTTACTCTACGGTATGAATTGTAAAATATAGTGTTGTATGAATTGTTTTAATTTTTTTCATGAATTCATTTGTTATTTGTAATTGAAATATTAGATTATTGTTGGAAACGATTTCGCTTCCAACTTCATGCTCTATGATAATTAATTTTATAAATAAAATATTTTTAAAGTTACAAACCATGATGTTTCGGCATTTAGGGTCGAACATTCAATATTTTGTATTTCATACAAAACAATTTCAGCATTATATATACATATTGGTTTCTTACTAAATTTTAAGTATATTTTGACTATCTTTGGCTCATTCGATATTTTATCATTTACGTCATATTTTAAAAGACAGAAATTCTAGAATTGTATGAAGTGCGCAAGCCTTAAATGAATATAATAATTGCATGTGTAATTTTATATCCAGAATGTGTAATTTTACGTGTGTAATTTTCTATATAGTGTGCTGTTTAATTTAATAAAGCAAGATCATACCTGCGCATTTCAGAGTTCTGTCTCTTCCTTACAGGTCGAATCTGGTAACCTCTCGCACCCCAGCGATGTACCCTTGGGTGCATCGCAAAGGAGTGATACCTCCCTAAGAGAGGTCAGAATGCTCTGACTCTACTATTTCTCTCTTTTGATTCGAGAGTTTCCCCGCCAATACATTTGTGTGAGCCATCGGGAAATCTGAACCCTTAGGATTAACAGTCAGCCAAATTATAGTTACATCATCTTAATACAATAAGTGATGAAAAAAAATAAATATAAAACATCATAACAAGTGGAAGAAAAATAACATCGTAATGCTATTATTTCAGAATCAGTTGCTCAATTGGTAAACGACAAATACAGAAATAGAATTGCTTTCTTGCATGACTCCATCACCAGAGAGAGAGAATCATCTACAAACCAGCCAAGATACCTTTGACGAACCTCACTCTTCCGTAAAGTATTTTCATCGGAACCTCTCTTTGACAGCTCCAACAGTAGGATAGGTATATAAATATACGGCAGCTAAAAGAAACCCCACAAGTAGATTACCTGTTAAGTCCACATATGGAGCATCCCCTCCTTAAAGGATTATAACATGAACCCGTCTTTGAGATTTTATCTCTAGGGATATTTTCGACCCACAAGAGAAGTCTTGACGAAATTCGTAGAGAGGAATCATAAAAAGGCGGGTCGTTATAGGTACCGGCTATATAAAGGAGGTGCATAGTAGACCGATTCTATCAACAGTTTGCACCAAATGAACCGTTACTTAGAGGATTTTGATGTCAGCCCCTTTTTGAGAGTTTCTAGTTAGGGATCTGCTTCAATAGTAGGAAAAGTTTAGAAAAAATTCGTTGAGCCGATTTCGAGAAATATGGGGTTAAATATGGAAGCAATAACAAAGCCCGTAAGGGCATTAAATCTTACGTCCACGATTCACTCCTCAAATAATTTTGACATGGGTCCTTCTTTGAGATTTTTTTTTATATCTAGGGATATGTTTGACTCCCAGAAGAACTACTGACAAAAGTCGTCGAGCGGAATCCGCGAAATAAGGAGCAACTTATGGGTACCAGGTATGTAAAGCAGGTACATTGTGCATCGATTCTATTAACAATTTGCACCAAATGAATCCATACTGACAGGATTTGGATTTCAACCCCTCTTTGACCGTTTCTAGTTAGGTATCTGCTCCAACAGAAGGAAAAGTTTAAAGAATCGGAGAAAGAGGATGATCATTATGGATACCAGCAACATAACACCGGTACAGTGAGGACCGATCATATCAACATTTTTGGAATACGTGAACCCTTAATAAGAGAAATTTGATTTCATCCCCTCTTTGACATTTTCTAGTTATGGATCAGCTCCACGAATAGAGAAAGGTTAGAAAAACTACGTCAAGCCGATTTCGAGAAATATGGGGTAAAGATATGGTTGCTATAATAGCCCATAAGGAAATTACATGTTAAGTCCACATATGGACCCTAATATCACCTCCTCAAAGGATGTTGACATGGAGCCTTCTTTGAAATTTTGTATCTAGAGATCTAGGGATATATTCAACCCTCAGAAGAAGTATTGACGAAATCCGTCAATCGGTACCAGAGAAAACGGTGGCTTCTTTTGGGTACCGACTATGCAAAGCGTGTTCATAGTGGAATGAATCTATCAACATTTTGCACTACGTGACATCTTACTTAGAGATTGTTGATTTTAAGCCCTCTTTAGACGTTTCTAGTTAGGGATCTGTTCCAACGGTAGGAAAAGTTTTGACGATATTCGTTAAGCCGATTCTGATATATCGGAGGATACATAAATGGTTGCTATAAGAAAGACTGCAAGGAGGTTAGGTCTTTCCTCCATGTATGGACTCTAACATCCAGTCCTCAAAGGATTTTGACATGGACCCTTCTTTGAGGTTTTGTATTTAGGTTCGACCCTCAGAAAAGTATTGACGAAATTCGTCTAGAGGTATCAGAGAAAAGTGGCTTCTTATGGGTATTGGCTATGTGAAGCGTGTTCATAGTGGAGTGATTCTATCAATAGTTTTTGTACTACTTGAACCCCTACTTAGAGAATTTTGATTTCAACACCTCTTTAAAAGTTTCTGGTTAGGGATCTGCGCCAACAGTAAGAAAAGTTTAGACGACATTCGAAAAGCCGATTTAGAGGTATCGGACGTTAAATATATGGTAGATATGAAGAAAAAAAACTGTAAAGATATTAAATCTTACTTTGACTTTTGAACCCTTAAATCCCCTCCTCAAATGATTTTGACATGGACCCTTTTTTGCGATTTTGTATCTAGTTATCTCTTCGACCCTCAGAAGAAGCATGGATGAAATACGTCTAGACGAATGGTAGATTTAGGAGAGTCTTATGGATATCGGCTATATAAAGCCGGTACAGAGAGAACTGATTTTAAAAACATTTTATACCAGGTGAATCCCTAGGTAGCAACTTTGATTTCAAACCCTCATTGATTGTTTCTAGCTAGTAATTTGCTCCAACGGCAGGAACAAATTATACCTAATTCATCGAGCCGATTTAGAGATTTCGAAGGCTAAGTATATATAAGTATAGCCTGTAAATAGATTACATTTTACGTTCAATTATTAACCTTAAAGTACCCTCCTCAAAGGATTGTGATGTGGCTCTTTCGTTGAGATTTTGTATCTAGGGATTTGTTCATCCCCAAGAAGATGTAATGGCGATATTCGTCTAGCTTAATCAGGGAAATAGGTTGGTCCTTATGGGTACCGACAATATAAAGCCTGTAGATGAGGTCTGATTCTATCAACATTTGCTGCTACGTGAACCCCTACTTATAGTATTTTGATTCTAACCCGTCTTTGAAAGTTTCCGTTTAGGGATCTGCTCCAACAACTGCAAAAGTATAAACGAAATTCGTCCAGCCGATTTCGAGAAATCGGTTGTTAAATTTTATATGGTCATCTCCCTACAGGCTATACGCAACCAACCCATATGAGTCCTCCTATTTCTTCTTCAGAACAATTACCCGATATTAAATACATTAGGAGTACGACAACTGCGTCGCAAATCCAGCCCTCATAAGCTGTTTTTGTAAGCAAGAAAGTGCTAAAATTCGTCTGGCCATCTATGTGGGAATCACACAAGAGTAATCTCTCATTAGATAACGGGCCTGACACTAAATCCTGTCCCTACTTCAGTTACTACTTCCGCTCGTGATAGAAAACATGTTCTTCTGCAGACGTCGCAAAACCGTTTTCTACTTATGCCTTTTTGATGCTTAGGGCCATTCTAAGGAGATTTCTCACACATGGAAGTAAACTCCAGCCATATTTCTGTCTTTTTTTCTATCCGTGTCGAAGAATTTACATTTTATTGGTCTAAATTCATCTTTCGAGATACATATCGGCGCCATTTTGATGACCTGCCCTTCGGTCTAGAGTACGTCAATTCAATCTTAGTGCTCGACATAGTATATGAATTCTGTTAAGTAATTGTCTAGTACTACATGTCATAAGTTTGTTTATGTAATTTTATTCTTAGACATTTCTTCTAGTCATTAGCGTGTTCTTTCAATAAGTTCACGCGACGCTTGACTGTCGTCACCTGTTTATGCTATCATATTGCTCTATGTAATTACAAGTGTCAACAAAATTGGCAGACTAAGTGTATGAGGTGCAAACGCTTTAAGCTGGCGGAAGATAACCATGCTTCATATCTGACTTGTATGGAGTGCAATTTTAGCCATACATGCGATATGGATGGGAAATGTACAGGCGACCATCTCCTTAGATAAAAAAAAATCTAAAAGAAGAATCGATGTCAATTTATCGTAGGAAAGGATGCTAGGGTCCATACGTGGACGTAAGATTTAATCCCCTTACGGGCTTTGTTATGGTTTCCATATATTTATCCCCCTATTTCTCGAAATCGGATCCACGAATTTTCTCTAAATTCTTCCTACTGTTGGAGTAGATCCCTAACTAGAAACTGTCAATCAGGGGTTGAAATTGAAATCCACCAAGTAGGGGTTCAGTTCGTGAAATTGTTGATCGAATTGGTCCACTATGCACCTCCTTTACATAGCTGGTGCCCATACGAACCCTCCCATTTCTCTAAGTCCCCTCGATGAATTTTGTCAATACTTTTACTGTGGGTCGAACTTATCCGTAGAGACAAAATATAACAGAGGGATGCATGTCAAAATCGTTTAAGGAGAAGATGTTAGGGCCCATATGTGACGTTATATTTAATCCCCTTAAGGCCTTTGGTATATTCCCCTCCCCCCGTATATTTATCTAACATTTTCTCGAAATCGGCTAGACGAATTTTCTCTAAACTTTTCCTATTGTTGGACAAGATCCCTAACTAGAAACTATCAAAGAGTGGTTGAAATCAAAATCCTTCACGTATAGCTTCAGTTGGTGCAAAATGTCGATAGAATCGATCCACAATGTACCTGTTTGACACGGCCGGTATCCATAAGTTCTCTCTTATTTCTCCGATTCCGCTCAACAAATTTTGTAAATACTATCTCTGGAGGTCGAACATATCTGTAGACACAAAATTTCAAAGACGGTTCCATGTCAAAACTATTTACTAAGGGGTGAAATCGGCTAGACGAATTTTCTCTAAGCTTTCACATATCCCTAACTAGGAACTGTCAAACAGGGGTTGAAAATAAAATTCTTTAAGATGGGTTAAAACATTGTAAAAGTGTGGGTAGAATCTGTCGTCACTGTACCGGTATTATATTGCCTGTGTCCAGAAGGACCCTTCTATTTCTCTGCTTCCTCTCAACGTAATTTGTCAATACCTTTTGGGTGGCGGGATCGAATATATCCCTAGGTACAAATATCAAAGAATAATCCATGCCAAAATCTTGGTAGGAGTGGCATGTACAGTCCATATATAGACTTAAGAGGTAATCTCCTAACAGGCTTGTAATAACTACGATATATTTAGGCCCCTATGTCTCGAAATTGGCTCGACGAAGTTCTTCAAAACGTTTCCTGCTTTTGGAGTAGATCCCTGACTATCAACAGCCAATGAGGGATTCAAATCGAAATTCTCTTAGTAGGGGTTTATGTAATGGTAATTGTTGATGCAATCGTTCCACTATGAACCTGCTTTACTTAGCCGGTACCCATTGATGCAATCGTTCCACTATATACCTGCTTTACTTGGCCGGTACCCATTAGGATTCTCCCATTTCTCTGATTCCTTTGGACGAATTTCATCAATACCTCTTCTTGGGGTTGAATATATCCCTGGATAAAAAATCTCAAAGAAGAGTCCATGTCAAAATTATTTAAAGAGGTGATGTTAGGGTCCATACGTGGACGTAAGATTTAATCCCCTTACAGGCTTTGATATCGCTTCTATATATATGGTCCCATATTTCTCTAAATCAAAATACTCTAAGCAGGGGTTCATTTGTTGCAAATTATTGATAGTATCGGTCCACTATGTACCTCTTTTACATAGCTGGTACCCATACGAACCCTACCATTACTCTGATTCCCCTGGAAGAATTTTGTCAATACTTCTTCTGGGAGTCTAACATATCCCTAGATATAAAATCTCAAAGAAGGATTAATGTCAAAGATCTGTTAAGGAGGTGATGTTAGGGCCCATATATGAACGTAAGATTTAACCAACTCATTGCTCTTGTTATACCGCTGTATGCTTAGCTTCCCATTTCTCGAAACCAGGTCGACTAATTTTCTCTAAATGTTTGATACTGTTGGCACAAATCACTAACTAGAATCTTTCAAAGATGGGTTGCAATAAAAATCTTCTAAGTAGCGGTTTAATTGGTGCAAATTGTTGATAGATTCTGTCCACTATGTACTTCTCTTACATAACCGGTATCCATAAGAACCCCAAATTTCTCTGATTCCCATCAAAGAATTTTGTCAATACGTCTTCTGGGGGTCGAGCATATCCCTAGTTATAAAATCTCAAAGAAGGATCCATGTCAAAAATATTTAAGGAGGCGATGTTGGGACCCAAAGGTAGACGTAAGATTTAATCCCTTTCGCCTTTGTTATACGCCCAATATATTTAGCGATTTATTTTTAAAAATCGGCTAGACGAATTTTCTCTAACCTTTGCTAATGATACAGCAGATCCAAAACTAGCAGCTGTCCAACAGGATTTGAAATCAAAATTCTCTAAGTAGGGTTTCACATATTGCAAAATGTTGATATAATCGGTCTTCACTGTACCGGATTTATATTGCTTTTATCAATAAAGACCCTCCTATTTCTCCGATTCCTATTGACCAATTTCGTACATACTTCTAATGGGAGTCGAACATATATCTATGTACAAAAATATCAAAGAGCGATCCAAGTCGAAATCTTTTTAGTAGCGGATTGTAGTGTCCTTATCTGGACTAAAGAGGTAATCTCCTTTTGGGCTTTGCTATATCTACCATATATTTATACCCTTATAGCTCAAATCGGCTCTACGAATTTTCTCTAAACGATTCCTACTGTTGGAACAGATCCCTAACTAGAAACTGTCATATAGGGGTTGAAATCAAAATCATCTAAGTAGGGCTTCAGTTGTTGCAAATTGTGGACAATATCGGTCCGCAATGTACCTCCTTTACTTAACTGGTACCCATAAGGACCCTCCCATTTCTCCGATCCCCCTAGATGAATTTTGTCAATAATTCTTCTGGTAGTCGAACTTATCCCAAGAGATTAAACCTCAAAGAAGGGTGCATGTCAAAATCCTTTAAGGTGAGGATGTCAGGCCCCCATATGTGGGCGTAAGATTTAATCCCCTTACTGCCTTTGGTACCACCCATATATTTATCCCTTTATTTCTCGAAATCGGCTAGACCAATTTTCTCTAGACTTTTGCTAGCGTTGGAACAGATTGCTAAAGTGGAAATATCAAACATGGGTTGACATTAATATTCTCTAAGTAGAGGTTCATTAGAATGTTTATATTACCGAACCTCTCTGTACCGGTTTTATATTGCCAGTATCCATAAGGACCCTCATATTTCTCTGATTCCTCTCGACGAATTTCGTCAATACTTCCTTTTGGAGTCGAACATATCCCTGGGTACAAGGTAGGAACGATAGATCCATGTCAAAATCTTCTTAGGAGGGGATTGTAGAGTTCATATATGGACTTAAGAGGTAATCTCTTTATGAGCTTTGTTATAGTTACAATATATTTCGCCCCCTATTTCCTGCAATCAGCTCCACAAATTTTCTCTGAACGTTTTTGCTACTGTTGGAGGAGGTCCCTAACTAGAAACTGTCAAAGAGGGATTAAAATAAAAATCCTCTAAGTAGGAGTTTGCATAGTGCAAATCGTTGATGGAATCATTCCACTGTGTACCTGATTCCTCTCGACGAATTTCGTCAATACTTCTTTTGGGGGTCGAACACACGCCTCTGTACAAAATATCAAAGAAAGATAAATGTCAAAATCTTGTTAGGAGGGGACTTGGGGTCCATATTTGGTCTTATGAAGTATTCTTCTTACAGGCTTTGTTATAACATCATATATTTATCCCCCTTTGTCTCGAAATCGTATCGTCAAATTTTCTCTAAACTTTTCTTAAGGAAGGATTCAAATCAAAATCCTCGAAATATGGTTTACATAGTGCAAATTTTGTTGGTAGAATCAGTCCAATCTGTACCTGCTTTTCGTAGCCGGTACCCAAAAGGACTCTCCTATTTCTCTGATTCCGCTTGACAAATTTTATTAATTCTTCTTCTGGGAATGGAACATATCCCTAGATACAAAATCTGAAAGAAGGGTCCATATCAAAATTATATGAGGAGGGACTGTTATGGTCCATATGTGGACGTATGATTTAATCCCCTTACAGACTTATTTATGGCTTCCATTTCTCGAAATCGTCTAAACGAATTTTATCAAAACCTTTCCTACTGTTGGAGCAGATCTTGGAAAGTTAGAAACTTTCCAAGAGGGGTTGAAATAAAAATTCTCTAAGTAAGGGTTCACGTAGAGCAAAATGTTGATATAATAGGTTCTCTCTATACCGGATTTATGTAACAGGTTCCCTTAAGTCCCTCCTATTTCTCCGATTCCGATTGACGAGTTTCGTCTATACTTCTGCTTTGGGTTGAACAAATCCCTAAATACACACCTCTGTTGTTAGTATTTCGATTCTGGCAACAGTCGATGCTCATGCAATATTGGGTCTATATAATAAGTAAATAATATCTACATAATAAGCAAATAATATCTATAAAATAAGCAAATAATATCTACATAATAAGCAAATAATATCTACATAATAAGCAAATAATATCTACATAATAAGCAAATAATATCTACATAATAAGCAAATAATATCTACATAATAAGCAAATAATATCTACATAATAAGCAAATAATATCTATATAATAAGCAAATAATATCTACATAATAAGCAAATAATATCTACATAATAAGCAAATAATATCTACATAATAAGCAAATAATATCTACATAATAAGCAAATAATATCTATATAATAAGCAAAGGGTGAATTTGTCTGTATCAGTTTCATCTCAGCTAATTTGGAAGCGGTTACCCTTCGAAGTTTAATTTTAAGCGCGAGACCATTTCTCTCCTTTCGTCCCATGCCCCCCCCCCTCTCTCTCTCTCTCTCTCTCTCTCTCCAAGATAACCAAAACTGCAGATTTTTTTACGATCCTTCTCTAGATTAACTGAGGAAAAGGTATTTGTTCTTTTTTTTTCATTTCTTTAAAAGAAAAAGTCACAATATACATTAGTGCTGTTCAAGAAAGTGAAACGAAAACTTAGTACATATATCTTTATACTCTGATAGGGCAGATACTTTAATAGATCGACAAGGCAACAATAACATAAACTAATACGACGAGGACGACAACAAGAATCATCAACAACAACAAAGATGGTGATCATAATATAATAATAATAATAATAATAATAATAATAATAATAATAATAATAACAATGACATAGCTCGAATTTAACTTTTCTTTATTATTTACATTTTTTCGGGAGTGGAGAAAATATCAACTTGCAAAATCCTATTTCTACTGCCAATTATTTTACCAGTGTATTAATCTTTACTGTAAAATATGAGTTTTGGAGTAAGAATGAACCTTAATACTTTTTAATTTCAATTGCAATTTTATTATTATTTTGAATTAAAAAACTACATGTGCAAATGAATTTTTATTTATTTTTTTTTTTGGCTTATAAATAAATGGTCTCTGATTTTTAATGGACACGGAAATGAGGTCGTCGATTCCAAGCCCTAAAATGGTTAACGGTAATACATTTTTTCAAATGTTTTTAAAAAAAAACACCTGAAAAATCCCCTCCTACAATTTAACCAAACCAAAAGGAACCGGTACAATTCAGCACCAACAGATAGTTAGAAATTTAGTTTGTTTGTTCCCCCCCCCCCTTAAGAAACATCCAAGATTGGAGATTTTTTAAAACCACAACTACTAATCACAACTGCTTAATCTTTTTAAAACCTAATTGATACATTTTCAATATGTGTACGGTCAGATTTTCTCTGAAACATTCTTTTGCACGCTGCGCATTAATGTCATTATGATGTAGCACCGAACTAATCAAGATCATACATGTCCAGGTTTGTCTTTCTAGACCCTGAAAGATTCATAAACCATCAGCCTTACCAGGCTGAACAAGAATATGTTAGGGACAACCATATCGTTTTTAGGGGATAGTCATTGTAATATATGAAAATTTAGCACTCACAAAAAGTTGCAATAGCTTAAAATCTCAATTTGCATTTTCCACCATTAACTCGCATTTTCCACCATTAACTCGCATTTTGGGAGTATGCGAGTGTTAAATTCTATCCCTGAATAATAAGCGTCGTCGTCGTCGTAGTAGTTGTAGTAGCAATAGTTGTAGAAGATTTGTTGTTGCTGTAGATGATGATAATTACATCTGCTACTACATCCTAGGCATTCCTATCGGTAACAACAAACAGCAACTAGTTGCATTGTGTGAATCGGGAATAAGGAATAAAACCAGTTGCATTTTGTGAATCGGGAATAAGTAATTGGTTGCTTATCCTTATTGAATCAGGAATAAGGAATAAAACTAGTCGCATTTTGTGAATCGGGAATAAGTAATAGGTTGCTTATCCCTTTTTGAATCGGGAATAAGGAATAAAACCAGTCTCATTTTGTGAATCGGGAATAAGTAATTGGTTGCTTATCCCTTATTGAATCGGGAATAAGGAATAAAACCAGTTGCATTTTGTGAATCGGGAATAGGGAATAAGTAACTGATTACTTATTCCTTATTGAATCAGGACTAAGGAATTAGAAATAAGTATCCAACTTCATTCCACTATCTTTTAGTCCAAAGTGATTCATCTCTATACAGCTTTCACATTACCAAACCCATAAAGATATATACATCTTTATGATGTCTCTCATGCCGCTAGAGAATTTCGTCTTAGCTAATTCTAGGGTGTAAATCGATCCCTAACTATAAAACAGCAGAAAGAGTAGCAAGAAAACATATATAAGATGGATGTCTTGGCCTCATTATAAACCTAATAGCTCATCTTTATACAGGTCAAAATATAACCGTGCAAATACGGTACCTCATTTTTTTAAATTTTTTTTATTTATCTATTTTTTTTTTTTCTGATTCGGAAAGTTCGCGAATATGTTAGTTCCTGTGGACATTTAAGGATGACATTTTCAAAAGTTTGCAGACATGTTAGTTTCTGCAGACATTTAGGAACAACTTTTGCATAAAGTTTGCAGACATTTAAGAACAACTTTTGCATAAAGTTGCGGACATTTAGGAACAACTTCTGCATAAAGTTACTGACATTCAGGAACAACTTTTGCATAAAGGTGCGGACATTTAGGAACAACTTTTGCGTAAAGTTGCGGACATTTATGAACAACTTGTGTATAAAGTTGCGAACATATATGAACAACTTTTGCATAAAATTGCGGACATTTAATGACGCGCGGACATATAAGGTCGCAATAGACATTTAAAGCTTTCTTTTGCCTTCTTTACTATATATATATACTTATCAAAGTTTCATCAATCTTTAAAAGACCTGTTGTAGTAAAGTATCTGAGTCCTCCATGCAACCAATTTGTCTCCAACGTGAACAATATTTACTTATCCTCTACAATGGAAGACTTTTTAACAAAATAAAAAAAATAAATGAAGGTGGCGATGTCAGCAGAGAGAGAGAGAGAGGAGGGGGGGGGAGAGAAGGGAACACTAAATTAAATTATGAGTATGTATATTTTCCACGTTGTACAGGTCAATATTATAATTATAGTTGTCCAAAGGAACTCGATCTATCACAGTAGTCTACATAGACTCGATTTATCAGAGCATTCGTAACTGACCTACACGTGACTATTGATTTATTTACGTAGGAAAATTGTATGACGCATGACTGCATTTCTATATCTACAGACTTTTACTAAAAAATACTCCGACGAATGCAACACATACAAATGTATTGCTTTTTCATATATTTATATTTTTAAAAAATTAATTCATCATCCAGGCGTAACTTTTATATAAAATTATAAAATTTCGGTACTGCCTTAGCTTCAAGGTCATTTCATTCACAGATTTGTTATGTTCTTACGCTAGGTTGTCTCTTAAAGCTCCGGAAGATATGTAAAATCCCAGCACGAAGGAAATAATTCAAATAAAATGAAAGAAATAAAATTTGAAGTATTTAAAGGACTTTGAAGAAACATCCCATTTGCTTTGATGTAGAAATGAAGAATTCGCTGAAAGTGAATGATTTCAACCGAATGGATTGAATGTTACATTTACCGGGGAAAACCGCAACATGCGGCTTGTAACTGTAATGTGTGTTATAGTCTAGCGGTGATTAATTGAACCATTGGTGGCCAAAAGTGCTTTCATTATTGAAAGTTTTACACTTAGGTATCCTGCTGTGTAAATTTGAATAAATTTACTGAATTTACTCTATTATCGCTCAGAGTACATAATACGAGGAACAGAACTGCGAATATTCCTACGGATATATATATATATATATATATATATATATATATATATATATATATATATATATATATATATATACACATACATATATATAGAGAGAGAGAGAGAGAAAATATATATATATAGAGAGAGAGAGAGAAAGAGTCGATTATTTAAACAGTGTATTTGCAATAACAATAAAAGCAATATATATATATATATATATATATATATATATATATATATATATATATATATATATATATATATATATGGTTATACACAATCGGAGCATCGTCTGGATTTTCCGTTCAAATACCTCGGATGTGTCGCAGTGGCAGCATTTTAAATTTCCTTCAATAGAATGCGAGAGCATCACGTGACGAAAT
Organism: Margaritifera margaritifera; assembly: GCA_029931535.1. NCBI lineage: Eukaryota > Metazoa > Mollusca > Bivalvia > Unionida > Margaritiferidae > Margaritifera > Margaritifera margaritifera. The sequence goes on along the minus strand of JAQPZY010001123.1, from coordinate 437,792 downwards.
ACTACGTCACTGGGTATGTTAAAACTAAAATACAGAGTCATTAAAATGAAAGGATTTAAAGCTAATTTCAGTTAACAATTTATTTTTAGCTTGAATATGTTTGATGGACCTGTTATTTGGTCCATATACGTTCAGGGAACATATTTTAGGCTGCATACTATTTTGTTGCGCAAGAGTGTTGTGCTGTTTGATTTTTGTTTTCCCCAGAATTAGGAAATCAATCCGCCTTATACATCGAAGGTTTATTATGGCATCACACAAAAGGCTGAGGTTCCTGTACAAGCCATATTGGCTCATAGGTTAGCATGCCAGACTCGCGACCAAGAAAGTGCGGGTTCGAATCCTGCCCAGACCATGTCGGGTCGGCTGCTATAGTGAGTCCCTGGCCAGGGCACTTTACTCCAGTTGCCTCGGTCCAATACAACCGTCCATGTGTTGATGAAACAAGACAAACAACAACATCTTTACTATACATGTGTACAGTCTTAAATCCAATTAAGGGAATTATTTTCACTTACAAATTTATAAAGACGTATTAACATGTAATTGTGTCTGAAAACAAATTTATAAAGAAGTATTAACATGTAATTATGGCTGAAAACAAATTTTTAAAGACGTATTAACATGTAATTGTGGCTGAAAACAAATTTATAAAGACGTATTAACAAGTAATTGTGGCTAAAAACAGAGAATATCTGATGTGAGTTATTTAATAAATGATGTGCTAAGTGTTAGGTCGCAGCAAAAGCATAAAAGCATTTAAATGCATATCAGTTAATCTGATCAAAATACTTAATTTTAATCCTTTACACATTTTATAATTATTACTCTACATAGTTCACGCAACAAATCTCTCATATTGAAATACTAAAACACATTCATATTCAAAAACAAGCAAAACACACGCATTTGTAATTGATGTAGGCAGTAATAAAGAGATAAATGAAATCTATAATAGTTGCTGCAGTATAACAAGCATGCCACATACAACGCAACATTTAATGCCGTTTAATTATGAATGTATATGTGATAGAGTACAGTATGGTAGCTACAGTAACAAATATTTATAATCAGCATCAGATGATATGCATACAATTTCTTAGCGTTCCGTTAACATTTTTCTTTATATTCCCTTGGACTATTATAGGAAATATTATCAGAGTACATCTGTAAATTATCAATACAACAGACTCAGTGAGATTGAATTAGTGCATAAAATAATTTTTATAAAATGGAATGAGATCGCGATTTGAGAAAAAAAAAATTCCTTGTCGAACCTAAACCATATCTCGTTAAAATCGAAATAATATGTAATTTCAATCGTAGCGTAATCAAAAAGTCAAAAAGTCCAAAATATAGTCTATTTGCTGCACAGTGAACACATAAAATTGAAAACGTGCGCAAGGTACAGGGCAAATTTATACCTTTTAAGCTTACTTGAGTTGAAATATAAGTACGAATTCGGGCTTGTGCATTTGACAATTTGTAAATTTCAAGTTTACAAGTTTTCTTTGTTGTTATCATTTTTATATGCAACAATCATCATAAGAAAGGAACAGTCAATAACAGGAATTACCCAGTCTAATTATAGTAACAATGTACATTCTCAGGGTGAATTGGTGCAATAGCTAGGTCCAGCGCTTCAATCCCATGTTCGTCATGGCAGGTTAACCTTGGGTTGGCCAATGACATCTTGTTGTTCTCTTGTTAAATCTACAGAGTAACAACCTGTACTGTAATATTCCTCCAAATTGCTTGTTTGCGAACTACTGAAGTAAAGGGCAAGAATCTTGAACGATATATTTTAAAAGTTTATAAAAATTATGCAGGAGTATGTCCAAACTTACATAAAAATAGTATCGACTCAATTGTTTGGATATTTACAATTTTGAGAAAAATGAATTTTATGACAGGTCAGTGAACAGCAAATGGACTATTATTGGTGTGACGCTCATTTGACCTTGCAAGCTGTGTAACTCCCAAGATACTACTATACTCGTTCTGCTCTTACGAGCTGTGTTTGAGATTGTAGTTTAAAATTGTACTTTCTTGACTCTCTCAAAGAAGTTTCGTAGGTTTAAGCAATCGGAGCACCTCGGTTTTTCTTCCGATCCATGGCCGAAAGGCCCAAGCATGCTACAATTAGAAATTGAACATCATCATTTGGAACGTTCTGTCTGTGAGACTCCTTAGTTGTGCCTTTTTTATTTTATTTTTTTATATTTTTTTTTAATTTGTTTATTTTGTAACGTTCAACGGTGCGCCTCCTTTTGGATGCTGCATAGTCTCAAATGTTTTGCAGCTGAAAATTGTGCTAACAATAAAATAAATCAAGAAGACCGTAAACGGTACATTATTAGTCCTCACCGTATTTGCCTGGCTCTGGTCAGTATTGGACAGTGGATTACAGTGACCCGATCATGATCTTTTGAGCCTAAAAGTAGTAAGTTTATTCCTGCCTCAAAGGCCAACCGTTTATTGAGGTTGGTGGAAGATGGCTTAGGGCACAAGTTATAAAGCAGAATAAACTAAGTTTTCAATTTAGTTGTTGTAACCTTGACCTTAATGCTGTCTTTTTTTTATTTTTTTATTTTTTATCTCAAGTGCAAGCCATGTACAAACTTTGGTCGAAGTGCATTTTCCAAAACTAAACCTATTGTGCTGAAATACCTTTTACTTCTTTGAGTTATTGTGACGTTGATCTTTGACTTTTGCTCCCCAAATCGATCATTTTTGTTTTTGACCCCAAGGTTTCCGCAATGTTTGGACAAGGTATGTGGTCGACAAATAATTTTATTGTGCGGAAAGAAATTTTCTTTTTTTTAGTTACTGTGACCTTGACTATCAATCTTTTCACCCCTATACCCAATACCCCAAGAGCAATTTATGAACAAAGTTTTGTCACAGTACATGGTGTAGAAATGAAGTTGTTATGCCGAAGCCAAACATGGACAGACGGACTGACAGTGTCATAGCAAAATACTTTCTTCCTTACGGCAGGAGTAAGAATCATTTTGTGGCAATATTTTTTTCAAATGTTAATCGTTGACATAACAGTTTTTTTTCTTCATTAAATCCATATTTATTATGGAAATTATAAGGATCATATATCCTTCCGCAGTGTGCACGAGTCTGCCAGAGCAGAAGAAAAGAGTTTCCGCCAGAGGGTTCAACGTCTTTCCAAGAATTCCCGCAAACGTTTGCGCACAGCAAACCTTTTATAATCCTCATTCTTACACAGTCAATTACTAAGTACATGAATTTCACATCATACACACACGAAATGGAGTTCTGAGCACAAAAACTGTTTTCAAAATAGCGCGTGTGGCGTAAAAAAAAAAAGAAGTTGCACGTGTCAAACTAGGTAAATCCGACCTGATCATGTAGGGATTTGCAATTATACGGAAATTCAGTTGCTGCTTTCCGCTGCTTTAGTCAGCACCTCTGGAATGCGTTCCATGCACATTTGCACAAGAGTATAAATGTTCAAAATGGCAAAACGATCTTGAACTATGGGGAGCAACTTCAACCAATCAGTTGAATGATTGTCGTCATGTTGTCTCTTGAGGCCACCTCTGTAAGCTGTGAAACCAAAATCTTACGATTACACAAGCGCAACCCTCGTTAATACAATCAATTATATTCGAGGGGAAACGTTTCGTAAAACATCCTATTATGTAATGGCAGCTGCTGTCCACAACAACAACAACAACAACAACACAAAAAAAACACTATCTCTCCATAATTTCACAATGTTGGTTGTAGTTGAAGTGACACAACGTCACATTACACAGTGTTCTTAAGCAGTTGACGCTGAGAGGTCCAAGTTGTAATTTCTGGTATCTCCCTATAGTAACTGCCTTCTACAATATTCATCTTGAACTTGAGTGCTTCAAAACAACTTTAACTTTTGAAATCAAGAAAGTAATACCAAGAGTAGAAGCCCTCCACTGGATTCACTTCATTGCAGCACATGCGCACAGACGTGTCCAAGAGGGATGGTCGATCTGGTCTGACATCACACAAACCATAATTTATAATGACGTACCTCGTTTATGAGTCATAACTACGAGGTTAACATAAGATCTACTTTTCATCATCATTTTGGCCACTTCTTTATGATTCATGTTGAGTACATTGGTTCCATTGACCGAGTATATATATTGACGTACCTGAAATCAAAACAATAAAAGCATACACTGATCAACTTCGAGGAAAACGCAAAATATATAAGTGAAATAGCAGATTTTGTCCACTTACATATCTTGGGGATTCACATTTTTGGGACAAAAAGTACTTAAAGTTCATCATTCATTTTCAGGTGAAGTGGTAGTGGTGAATGTAAAGCTATTAACCTTCATAAGGGAGCGATAATACGAATGAGTGCATGTTCTGATTACCAAAACATTATACGATTTGGTGTTCTTTTTCTAAAATGCCATATTTCAACGGTTTTTTTTTTACCTTACAAAAACTCTCCACCAAGAGAGCAATTTGTCACTAGATTTTGCTTTTTGGAGATGTCTGAAAATTTTTGTGAAGACATTAACTTCCAGGTAATTATCAACTAAACCAATGAGATATCGATTGAGTAATGAAATATCTACGTATGGCTTTTCGTCATTGCATTTCTTTCTTTGGCAATACTTTAGCTTTGATGTGGTCCATTTTTATCACTGCCTTCCTTTTGACTGATGATATATATATATATATATATATATATATATATATATATATATATATATATATATAACTTTTTAAAAGGTTAGTATTGAATTCATGGATACAGGAATCCTTAACTGATTCTAAGACCCTTTGGAAAACAATGCGGATTACTGAAGACAAAATTATCGGTCAACAACGGGTACTGGTGTGTCCTGATTAACTTTCATTGAATTATAAATTGCATGAAATTATTAGTATTGATATATCAAATAATGTATGTCACGTTCACTGCATATGCATTCTGAGGTCTAGTCTATACAATATATATGTTAATTCCCTATAAATAATACCCATGTAAAATTGAATACATGACACATGACGCAACACTTGATCGTTAAATAGATTATACAGAAAATAATTGTTCACTTTGATCGACCCAACACTTTATATCATATAGCCTCTTTTTGAGGAGAGTAAGACATGCTCCAAAATTGTATCATTTCAAAATTTACTTGAATATAGAAAACCATCACAAAATTTATCGCAATATTTTGCATCAGATACATGGCCATGTTGAATTGTGAAACTCTACCTTGAGGCCGGCGACTGCGGCTGGTCCTAGAGGAT